>JADLZN010008546.1:0-435173 GCA_018155175.1 Sinocyclocheilus anophthalmus | reverse complement strand
GGAACAAAAACACTATCCATGACTGAGATGGTTATACAATCTCTAATATACATAAGCCCGATATCGTACGAGACCGAACGTTCAATAAATTAGACAGTGGGAATGAGTTGGAAAGATCTACATCCAGCAGTTTCATTCACAGAAGTCAATAAAAAATAAATCAAAATCATTGGAAACAAAACAGTGTTATTATGGATTCCCCAGACAAATAAACTGGAAAAACAAACCGAAAGCCAAAAAAAGGAGAAACTTTTGATCAATGGCCCTTAATTGTCACAATTAAGATTGTTATTTTATAGATCCCCTTTCCCAAGAATGAATCACTTGTTCGTAGCTCTCTGTAAACATTCACAAATAAACATTTACCAATTGCCAGACACCACATGTCCGTGTCCAAACTCCCTCTACGACTCAATCGCGACACATTTTCAGGCGAGGTACACAGCAGTCTGTATGAGAGGTGCCATAAATATAATGCTCAGTATTGGATTGGTAAAATAGATCTCCTTACATCAACGTTCCTTACACTGCTAAAAAAAGATCAGAGTCTGAAGATGTCGCGCTGCTCCTGTACAGTTTACAAAACCAGTTCTTATGTCAAAATATATCCACAGAAGTCTTTTCTGTAAAAAATAAATAAAGGTAGTTAAAAAACACCATAAAGAGGAAGACGGGTGGGTGTGCACTTGCCGGGTCTATTCTGTCCTCACTGATTCGTTATTAGAGTTCGAGATCTTTCGGAAGCCGTGGTTGTTCTTCTCCAACCACAGCTCCGCGAGTTGCTGCGTGGAGCCGTGTGAGGATGCTTTGGATCCCAGGCACATTTTGTACTGCTTGGGATCAAGGTTTGGGTCGCAAACCACAGGGTGGTGGACGTGCACGATGCCGGTGTCCGTGCTGCGGAACAGCTTGATCCCAGACTGGACGAATTTGTTAAATAGGTCCACGTCCTCCAGTCCCCAGCCTTGGATGGAGACGTCAAAGCCACCCACTTTGACCAAGTCTCCTTTGTAGATGCAGACGATCCCGTAACCGTAGTGCCTCCACAAGCCTGTTTTGGATGTGAACACGTAGTGGTTGTCGCTGGGCACCTTGCCAGCGTAAACAACCTTAGGGTCGTACTGGCTGAAGATGATGGGAAAGTACGTCTGTTCCCCAAGTATGGTGTTCCCGCGACATCTGGTCAAGAAGTCGGGGGTAAACAGTAAGTCCACGTCACAGTAGAAGAGCAAGGAATCATTGGTAAAGTGGGCCGAGCCGACCTCCAGGGCCAGAGCACGGGAGAAGGGTCCAGAAACTGGTTGGATCTCCATGTCGGCTTTGGGATACTTCATGTGATACTCCCTCATGAGCTCGATTTGCTTAATGCGCTCCGTGTTGTTGTCCGTGCTGAAGAGCAGAATCAGCAACTTGACGTTCTGGTTGGGAATCAGGCAAATCTTCTCGAAGTTGGCCATAAACCGTACGAAGATCTCGTAGCGTCCCGCCAGGGGTACCAGGATGTTGATCTTCTTCTCTTTGGGTTCGTGTTGTTCGACGCCTGCTTGGCTGCTCAGCTTGAACGGGACGAGCATCTTGAGAGAGTTGGACAGGAAGGACAGCGAGTCCGAGTCTTGGTTGATCCTGGCAGCCAGGACTCGGGCGTCCATCTCCTCGTCTTCCAAGAACTGGATCTTACTGAAGGTCTGTTGGAGATAGGCGTGCCTCCTAACAGGAACCGTCATGGTCTTCCCCTTGTGCTTCTTGTAGAGCAGCAGCAGATCTAGTACGTACTCGGCCCCATACATGGGGTTGACCCTTCGGTATCCGTACTGGATCTCTTTGAAGTCAATGACTCTTCCTCGCGTCTTGGCATTGGCGTTAATCATCTCCATAACCTGCATGATGATGTCGTCCAGCGCCATCTTCTGCGAGGAGTCGATGCCCCGACGCGGAGGCTGCCCGTCTGAGGACGAGAAAATGTACTTGCCCGTGAGGAACTCCCATTCTAGCACCTCCTCACGTTGGTGGGGATGAAAGCGCATGAAGGACGGAGGCATGCCCAGCTGGAGATCTTCCTTATGCACCTCAGTGTTGCTGTAGCGGCTCATCTGCACGATCTCGCGGTGGAGCTGGACGGTGCGGTGGCGCAGCTCTGCAATCTTGCGGCTCAACATGTAGCTGTGCAGGCGATACTGGTATGGCGGGTTCTTGTTGGGGTGAAGGGTTATGGCCCGGTGGATCTTGCTGTTGTGGAGATCACGGATGTAGCCCTTCTTGTTTGGCTCGTAATTCTCATAGAACAGCTGCTGCATCTGAAAAAGAGAAAATGGGTATTGATGACTAGTTCAGACATAATAATGGCTTGACATCATAATGGCTGAACTGTGCAATAGATCATTAAAAGCTTGGAAGCTAAAAACAAAATGGGCAGAAATTTTCCAATTAAAGAGCCAAACTTAAGACACAGGAGAAGGTTGGACAGTGGCCCACAGACCAATCATGGGATCAAAAGCGATACCATGACATGGGTAAGATTACAGAACAAGGCCTATCTGAGGATTTTGGAAGGTGATACCATCACTAGCACAGAGTCACAAGACACGACTAACCCATTTCTATGCCAGCCCTGTAAAGTGGTTCGTACACATACATACAGTGCAAACTTACAAGCGCACCAACCATTATTAAAAAAAAAAATAAAAACAAGTATGTCTTCCAAAAAATACAATTAAAAACAAAAAAAACAAAAATAAAATAATTAATACCTACATAACAATATTATATAATTGTTTTTAAAAAATTACAAAAATGCGGTTACTGAAAACTACAGCGCTGAGTGGCCAATGTCCGATATATTATCACTAGTGGTTCAGCGGAACACAAATCTCACGGTTCGGATCATATTACGGTTTTTGAGTCACGGATCAGCAAGAAAAAAAAATCTATGTAACTTTGCTTTCCATAAGTACGATACCACAGCAAAAACTCTTAGCCTAAGAAAGCTCAAACATTATTAAAGAGAAGTGAACAGCCAGTAAAAATAAGAACAAATAGGTTACACAAATTACTAGCATAGATAAATACAACAGAACATTACAAATAAGGTCGGTAGTATTCAGATACAGAAATTTAATAATTAAGTGTAAAATAAAACTGCATAGTGTTCACTGTATAAATAAAAAATAGATTCATCTTTGTCAAAAACGTGTTTTGTGGTTTGATGAGCATAATGACAGCAGCAGGTATTATTAGGCTGCTGCCCCTTTAAGACCTGATGCATGGATCCAATATAGCCTAATGATACACATTCGATTTCTTTATCAGCTGTTCTCGTTCAATTAAGACACAACAGACTGCATTTGCCACAATGATTGTCGAGATCTGTATTTTGTCAAATTTTGTGTATATGCGCGTCTGTTCAAAGGCAAGGAGTGAATGAGATAGGAAAGATGGTTCAGTTCGGTGTTCGCGCGCAGTCAAACTCGCCTCTCTGCATGTGCGAGCTTCATGTTTGTGTGGCTGTGATAGAAAACAGCGCGCAAGTAACAAATCGAGTTCCATTTCGCATTTTCTTTTGCTAGAATAGTTTAAAATCGCTGGTGTGTGTAAAAACGTACAATTGATAAACTTTCATTCTATTATGGTTAAATTTTGCAATTAATTCGCGGATCACATGCGTGCCGAATCGTGGGGCTTGGTCCGTACGAATCACGGATCAACTACGATCCATTTAACCACTAATTAGCACTCATAAGTCATAATATATCTAAAAATATCTATGTACTTAAAGTATGACTTGACATGAATAGTGATAATAGTAGATCAGTTGATATTTGCCCATTTTGAGATAAATAACAATTGTGTAAATGCTACTTTCATTTCATCTAGTCATAAGACCCGACTATCCCATTTCTAAGCCTGTCCTGTAAACTGGTGTAAAATAAAAAATGATTTATAATTATAATTTTATTTCACCAAGTATTACAAAAATAATTAAATAATGAATAAAAAAATTTGTTCTTACTAATAACTACAGTGCTGGGTGCAGACACTCTCTCTGTTTAAATCTAGATTGAAGACACATTTCATTCAAATAATGCATCTCATAATCTCGTACTGCAGTTATATCGACACTGCACATTATTATTCTTTAGTTTGGGTAAAAAAAATCAATTGTGCTTGGTTGGAACAGCAGCTACACTAATTATGTCTATTTGTTTCTCTGTTTTTGCCACGGGATTGACATCCTGTGGTAACTATGATTTACACAAGCTTCAGTCTGGATCCAGAACACCTCAGAAGAGATTATGCCAACCCCTCAGAAGACCTCAGATGATGCCAAACCTGAAACCACATACAGACTACTACATTTGATTGCATCATATAATAGTTGCTGTTAATAGTGTTCATCGTCTTTTTTATTATGTCTTTAATTGATTTTTCCATACGTTTCTGCCATATGTACATAAACTGACTAGTGTTGTCAAAAGACTCGGTACCAAGTCGGTACTAAAAAAATAAAAACGTTACGGTACCAGGTTTTTTTTAAAGTACCGGTGGTACCGAGTACCCTGTCAACTCGGTTCTTGATGCTCTATCCGAAAGGTGCGCAGATGCACTCTCTTCATAAAAGCACTGAGACATGGCGACCTCAAAACGAGGAAACACATCAAACTAACAAAACACTTTAAAGACAGACACCCGGATCAAATTAAAGAGTTCAAGCAGGTAAGTTTAATTTTATTTTTTTTATATTTAGATCAGTGTTTCCCATACATTTGATTTAATTGTGACTGCCCGCCACAATATCAAAACTCACCACCACAAACAGATTTTCCAAAAGGCTTTGACTTCGTTAAATAAACATGAGTACTGCACATGTCAAAGTCGAAACCCGGTGCGGGTGTTTATAATATCTCTGTATTTCTTTCTTCAGAAAATTATGGATGTCATTTTAATTTCATCTTGCCTGTAATGCCTTATAAAGCAGCGTTTGTGAGCGCAGTGCTTATTTGATTACAGCCCTTACTGGGGAAACCTCTATCTCTCCCGCTTTACAAGCGCCCCCTGCTGGCAGAGAATGAATTTGCATATGTATATATATATATATTGCCCACCACAATAGAGTGCAAGTCTGAGGGAAACACCGCTTCTGTTATGAATATTATTCAATACTTTATTTATTGGATTGAAATGAATGCTGTTATTAGAGAAGTTAATTGTTAGCATAAGTGCGGCTAACGCTAATATAATGAGCATTAGAATGAAGTTTCTTTATTAACTATGTAATGCTCCTATAACTTTTATTAGGGTAAAAAAAAACAGGAGGACATGGTGGTATTTACTATTTTTACACACCAGATGCTTTTAAATGAATTGTGAATCTAAAATAGTATGCATGTTAGAGAATGTACAAATGGCTAACATTGTTTGTGTCATATCAGTCAGAAAAGCGGTTCTGGGCTATTTGTAAATTTTTTTTTTAGCTAACTTAGTTGTTATTTTTGGCTGAATAACTCTAGGTTTTTAAAAACCCTTTAAAATTAAATATGTACACAGTTTGGATTAAATGAAAGTATAGTCAAATTTTTTAATTAGCATGGTTTTGTGTTTTGCTTTGGTACCGAGAACCGTGGATTTTCACTGGTATTGGTACCGAATACTGAAATTTTGGTACCGTGACAACACTAAAACTGACAGTCACCACTGATAAGCTACTACAAATCTTGTAGAAATTTATTTGCTGTAATTTGCTTTCCAATGATTTGTATCGTGAAAAGTGCTATACAAATAAACCTGAATTGAAAAAAATTGAATTGGGTGTCCAGTATATCCTATAGGTCTGATATATTATCACTCCAAGTCTAAAAATATTGCTCTACCACTAGTCATGTCAAGTCATAATGTAAGTAATGATAGATCAGTTGATATTTTTCCATTCTGAGATTAACAAGTGCTACTTTCCTGCCATCTGTTGATGCAATTACATTATACTGAGTATATTGTGTCTTAAAGGCATAAAGCTGGCATTAATGACACCACAAAGACAACAACTCAGAACCAGTTACATTCTCAGATACAATATCCTACAAGTATGTCGAATCATTTGTGGACCAAGTAATAACCTGCAATCATTGAATGCAAAACCAGGTGCTCCTAACTGCAACTCTGCTGGCTCTGGCTGAAAGGGTAATAAGGGTGTGAGAGGAACACGGTGCCAATAAGCAGGTTGGATTGACCTGAGAAAGCCTGAGAACGCTTCTCAGCAGCAGTCAGGATTGTGGGAACACTTCATTATTAGCCTGCCTGTAATTATCCCCACTCTGGGTCACTTCTTTATTATTAAGGCACTTTATGACTCATTATAAAAATTCTATGATGGCCATTGATGTGATGAGGCCGTTCATTAACGTTTGGAGTTAAATACCACTGAGTGGCATCTACGAATAGAAGCAGAATTAGAGAAGTAAAACTATGAGAGTCATGCCAAGACGAGGCGCATCAGTGTTAACGAAATTACAAGAGCATCTCTCTGCCCCAAAGCAACCACTTACATTTAGTCTTTAAGCAGAAGCTCTCAACCAAAACCACTCAGAGCACATCTTTATTACAGAGGCTTCCCAAGCCTTTTGACCAACGAATTTCCATAACTTTCCCACTTTGATTACTGGATAATTGAAGCATGTGAATACAAGATAAGATTGCACTCTCAAAGAGCAAGTTAAAGCCAAGAAAAAAAACAATTCTCTATAGAAATGTCCATGATTTTCAAATCTGACCCTCAGAAATTACTTCTCCAAAGCTAAATTTTTTTTAATTCACAGATATTTCCAGGTTTTTCATGACTGTGGTTTATAAAAAGGTATTATAGGTACTTACAGGTGTTACAGTATATAATGTGTTCTGATGGGTTTTTAATAAATAAAAAAAAATATTGTGTGGGCAGCAATAACACCCACACACACACACACACCCACAACACATATATATATATTATAGTCATCCTATTATCTTTTTTTATAAAACAATATTTTAATAGTGAATTTTATAATGCTTATATTACTGTAATATATATATCTATTAGTGCGTCAATTGATTAAATCAAATTCACTAATCGCCCCTATCTGAAATCGCGATTAATCCCACCTAACATTAAAGTTTTTAAAGATGCTTTTATATTGCACTAATTTTACATTTAATCTTCAAATTAATGTATAAACAACATAAAGACAGTGTATTTTTTTAATGTTTATTTTATGGCATCTTTTTTTATGACTGAAGGGCATGTTAATGATACCAATACTGATTTCTCTATAACCCCCCCCCAACCATTGACTATAGCCATTCAACATAACAGTATAATTGAGAGCTATCAATTTAAACATTTATTAGACTTTAAAAAATAACTTACAATTTAAGTGACTTAAAACAATGTTCACATAAACCTATTATAATAAATGTCATATTTACCTGTGTCCTTCAGCAGAAATATACAGAAATTGGAACTGAAGTTATCAAACACTAAATTCTAAATTAAAAATAGATGAATCCTTAAAGCTACAAAAGTTATTTTTTCCTCTTTTTTTTTCTTTGTCTTTTGATTAATAGACATCACAGCAGCTGGTTATTAGTTTATTAGTTATTTCCTTAAGGGCTTCCGCTGCTGAACGTGATGTGGATCTGACAAGCATCATATTTTCTCTCAAATCTTTTTACCTTTCTGACCCACTTCAGGTCTTGAAAATCTCTTAATGAGCTGACGAGTTATCGGGTGTGTTGACGAGTTGCGACAGTGCTGGTAGTTTTGACAAGAATTTCATAGACTGATTTCTTAAATGTGACTCAATAAATCTATTACATGCCATGCACAGTTTTAAGAGGCAGCTTTAATCGCATTTTTGGGTAACTTCATGACTTTAACTATGACTCACGACATTGCTGCACGTAGTTATTTCGCCTTTTGAAGAAGAACAGCTACAGCGCTCGCCGTCGCCTTTGTGTGTGCCTTGGAGCATTCACTTTGAGCACAGTACCGTTTCCGCCCCATCGTTGATGCTGAAGTGAAGTGGAGCTTGCGTCTGAAACGTCTCCCGTTTTCAGTCGTTCTGCGACTGAATAAATGCTCTTCTTGCCAAGAGAAAAAGTGACAGAAGCAGCAATTGTGAGTGGGGTGGCCAACCCTAGCACCACCCCTGCGTTAATTGCGTTAAATATTTTTAACACGTTAAACTGAAAAAATGTATCGCCTGCTTTAACGTGCTAATTTTGACACCACTAATATATATATATATGAGATTGCACTCACAAAGAGCAATTTATAGCCAATAAATTGCTATAAATTATAGAAAAATTCATATTCGCTACAGAAATTTCCATGACTTTCACATTTGACAGACAGAAATGATTGTTAAAGGCCTACATTTTTTAAGATTCCCCGATATTTCTATATTTTTCAAGACTGTTGACTATTAAAAAAAAAGGGTATTACAGGTACTAGATTCCCACATTTTCCAAAGAAAATGGTCAGTGGTTGCCATGCTAAGGTGTTCTGACTGGTTTTCAATGAATAAATAAACACTGTATAGCTAATAAATAATATAAATAAACCAATCTATACATTTAACTATATATAAAAAAATATTTCATTCATAATACAATAGCATTACATATCATGTCATCACTGTTTCTATCTATTGAAAATCAATATTTAATTTTTTTATTTTCTAATACATTATTATATACACTATATAATAATAGGCTCTGTCATCATACTGGAAAATGCATGTCCACTACTGAAGTTTCCATGAATTTGAAATTTGACTCACAGAAATGACTCTTCCAGACCTAATTTTTTTAAATTCCCAGATATTTCTATTGGTTTTTCATAACTGTGGGCTATAAATAAGGGTATTATAGGTGCTTGAGTTTGCCATGCAGTGTAAGACTTTTTAAGCTACACACCACCAGTTAGGTCATGAGATGGATTTACTCATTTTCCCCACAATGCTCTAGAAAGCGTTTCCCATCTGCAGCTCTGCGTACGGCAGTTGACACGAATGAAAACATTTAGACTGCGCTGACATTCAGAGAGCAGACGTGTCCCTTTAATGGAGGATGCCAGAGAAATCAACTCAAGCTGCAATCTCGCCATCACACAACATCTTCGAGCCTAAACAAATACATTACAACAAGACACAATCACTTCATTCCCACAGATAAATGCACACGGCCGTATGACGGCATCAGTCTGCTTTCTGTCAGGACTCGACACGCTTCCATTACAGCTAACAGGAAGCTCAAGCGAGAAGGTTCAAATGAGAAAACCTTGAAGGAAGTTAACAGCTCATCCAAAAGACTGAAATTCTGTCATCATTCACTCGCACTCATAAACCACAAGAAAATGCTCTTCATGTGAGAACAATAATAATCATTCAAGCTATACAACATCCAATAAATAAATCTATCTATCATTAAAAAAACATTTTAGTATTTTATTTTATAATACAATAAATAAGTCATTTAATAAGGTCATGAGAATGCTGAATTAAATACACACCTTTTACACAATATTTACTCATGTTATTTATTAATAGAACATATTTTAGAGATATTTAAAATTTCCAATAAATCAATTTGGATGACACTTGGGAATGAACATTTGTTATTATGGCCTTAGCCTCTGCTCAGCTTATTCTAATTTTTCCTAATAATTTTATTCACATTACAAAAAACTTTATTTTATTTTATATTTAACAGATAAATAAAAGTATTTAATGCTACATGATACTGCTGAATTACACACAAATTACATAGTATTTAAATAACCAATTAATAATATTTACCCAACAATATTTACTCAATATTATGTGTTTTATTTATTGCATATTTTAAAGTTAACAAAAAATTTATAAATTGAAAATAGAAATTTGGAAGAGGATGACATTTATGGTCATGACCATGCTCATTAATCTATAATTCTATAATCTGTCCTACCATATCCAAATTATTTATTTATTTTATATATAATAAAATAAATATAATTCAATTTATATGGCCAAATGAGACAATGCTGAATTATGTAAACTCTTGTTTACACAATATTCTCATTTATACTAATAATAATATTTATTCAGTATTATCGTTTTTTTAGAGATATTTTAAATGTCTCTCGTCTCCTGTACTTTTCCGAGCTCGTTTGACCGTGCCTGGTGCTGAGGTTAAGTGTGGGAGTTAGAGTGACTAATAGTCCTCCCATTTGATGAGGCGAAGATGTTTCTGCTATGCTAAATAAATGCAATTCTTGTCAGAAAAAAAAAAAAAGAGACCGAAGCAGCAGTTGTGAGTGGGGTGCTCGACCCTAGCTCCGCTCCTGCGTTAATTGCATTAAATATTTTTAACACGTTAAACTGAAATTTTTTTTTTAGCAGTTAATATAATCTGAGAATGATTATTAGCTGATGGCAATAAACAAAGTCCATGTATCGGCCTGCTCTATACTGTAAACCAAATCACTGAATTACATTTACCAAATGAGTCCATCATGTGATACACACTGAAAGCAGTCATTCTTAGCTTGAATTGTTGACAAACAGCAAGAGAAAAATATATTAACAGTGCACAAAAACAGAGCGAGTCCTAATGTGACACACGGACAACGGGATCAGTGTAAAGCAGTGCATCTAAACAGAAGAATGTTTGACTTCTCCTGCAGAAGGTTAATGCGCTCAGTTTCCCTTCAAACACAGCGGGAGATTAGCTTGGCATGGGAGCCCATGTTAAAGTCAACATGTAGTCATAATTGACCTATTTACACTCCTAATGAATCGTTTAATTGAACATCCTGTTAGTCAAATGTGCTGTGAATGCTGAACATTTCCCATCTCTTATTCTTTAAAAGAACCGATTGATTGTGACGTACAGTTGATTCTCATGACTTCTTCTCTGTTATGACGGTGTTGGATTTGTTTGGGATGGCAATTAGCGTGGGAATGAAGGGCGAGCGAAATCTGAAATGGAGAAGCACATCCCGCCGCTGGAGCACGTGATGCAAGATTACAGCTCAGATTCAATCCATCCACAGCTCCGATAACAGAGTAATGCGACACGCCACGCTTGACTTGCTGGTTTCACATTGCAGCTGGTGAGATAATGCGACTTATTTCTCCTTTTCTAACATGTCAGGCCAAACTGCAGTAAAGGAGTGATCTGCTAATAAGCTGCTTCATCATTTAAAGTCACATAAGGCCCAATTCACGCACATTCACTGTTCATTTGGCTTGTTTACGAGTAAAACACAGAAACAACTTTGATAAATCATTATACCAACTGCTATACACATATGCAAATGTGCATTTTAAGATGCATGCATCGTCTGATAACTGTACCCGTTTAGCCAATTAACAGAAGTGTTCCAATACCAAAAAATATGAACAGCCTTGTCATTAAATTAAAACCTATTGGCTGTTTTCAAATAGTATGTGGTGAATTAGTAATAAATATTGCATCAGATAATGTATTATTTGCATTCAGCAATTTTTATGCATTATATGATTTATATCATATTTTATATTCGCTTTAAATATTCTTTTTGTGAATTTGGAGGAAATATTGCATTAATTAAGGGTTCATCTGCATTCAGCAATTTTGCACGCATCAAAAGATTTAGATAAAAATGTATGTGATTTTGTAAAATACAAAAAAAATAAAAATACAATATTGTAAATTAACAAATCTTAGTCAAAAGACTTTTTTTTTACAATGCAAAATAAATAACTAAATGTAATTATACCTATGAAATTGTAAATAACAATATATTCCTACTATTAAAATAATAATAAATTAAGATCATTGCAATAACTAATAAACAAATAAAATGTAATTGTACCCATGAAATTATAAACAACAGCAAATTTCTATTAAAATACTAGAAATACTAGTGTAATTAATAAACTAAAATGTAATCATGCCTGTGAAATACTGAATGACATTAAATTTGTATTATTCAAATATATATTAAAATAAATAATTTAACTAAATACAAATATACATTAAACACAATAAAATAAAAGTAATCTACTCAAAAATACTTTAATAGAGAAAAACATTCTTCAACAAGTTCGACAAAAAATCTTCATAAGAGCGTGATTTAATGTGTGCCGTTTCTTTACTACACAAAAACCAAAATGTAATCGTACATACAAAATACATTAATATCATCTAAAGCAAAGCGAAGAGGGAAGATGCACTTAATTCGAGTCAGACTTAAGTAAAACCTCTCAATTTTGAAAACGTAATCTAATAACATGAATGCTTTGTTTATTTCTGTTTTTGACCGGTTTTGCATTTTAATATCATAGCTTCAGTGAAGTAAAGAGCCGGGCCGGGCCGGACAGTGACGTGATGTGATGAATCAGCGTTTTAAACCTGTCAGAGCGAGAGAGACCACACTAAGATTTCTCTGCTGATGAATAAGCAGCATCACAGCTCATCCTGAATCAAAGTCATACATGTGTGACTCGTTCCCTACAGATCACAGACTGAGAATTAAAACCGTCCATTTGTGCTGGAACATTTGCCAGAGTTCTTAACTCAAAGGACTGCGAAGTAAAACAACGGTAATTCTTTCCACTATTTAATGGGAAGCGATTCCTCCTGATGTTAAACATGTGTCAGGGCTGATTTGATGGCTGAGCTCTTCACATTGCTGGTGAGCATCAAAAACAGATGGAGCCGTTCTCTCAAATATCTCATGCATGATGGCGCAGGACTGGACCGAAACAATATTTGTTTACAAATGCATTGCATTAAAAACGGCCCTTGTCAGAAAAGATACTGCAGATACAACGCATTTCAAGTTTGAAAAATGAGTCAAATCTGAATAATGTTCGGATATGAGAAAGACAGAAGAAGATGCATGGTGGTTAAAGGGAGGGTAACACTAAATAAGACTGTTTTCCAATGCCACTCAATTATAAAAACCTTAATTAAGTAGTTAAATATTCAATAATGTAAGGACTTTTTCCAATCAGCTTTGAACAGAATTCATTTTTGCATTATATATGTAAACATACCTGAATTGTAATGTAATCATGGTTAAAGCTTCTTTCTGACTTTGCAATTTCCAAAAAAGATATCGTAAGAAACTAAGGCAAGCAGCCATAAACTTGTAGTACAACTTAATTACTTGCCATTTAATGAAAAAATGCTAAATAACAAAATTGATACTATTAAATTTTTGTAAATAAAATAAAAAATAAATTGTAATGTTACCTGTGAAATACTAATGATTAAATCAGTATAAATTATAAAACTATAATTAATAATTATAATACTAATTATTAATTTCTGTTATTAAATAATAATTAAAAAAAAAAATAAAACCATCATACATATAAAAAACAATTGATTTAAAAAGGGGAAATATTTGAGCTGTTTAACGTTTAAAAAGAAATGAACCAAAAAAAAACAAAATGTAATCATACAAAATACATTACTATCATCTAAAGCAAACTGAAGAGGGAAGATACACTTAACTCGAGAAGTCAAACCTCTCGCATTTCTAACAATATTAGGGTTTTATTCCTAATATAACTCTATTATACCCTAACATAATAAAATTGTCTCAGAGCAGTTCAGCTGCTTGTTTTCTCTTGACGCTCTCGTCTCACTTCAGCGAGTTGGGTTGCAGGCTGCTTGCGAGAGGACGTGAATAATGGTGATTTCACCGCTGCTGTCACTGTATGATGAACGTCTCTGGTCTGGGCCTGAACTGGCACGCTTTCTCTCGCCGCATGAAAACCCTTCAGCGAGCCACATTCAAAATCAGCATTACGCAACACTCACAATGACGCAGATGAAGCTGCTTCCTCTGCATCACTGTGAAAAAGCCTTGTTGACTGAGAACAAGAAACGTCCTTGAAGCAGAATGAGAGCGTGTGAGTGAGGAATGAAAGCGTGAGGATGTGCCAAAGCATGGCCCGTCTGCTTTTGGAGGTCATCGGGTCTCATCAACAGAAAAGATGACCAGAAAGTGATGGTCACAACAACATCATCATGCAAATTACGTAATGGCACAAACACTCAACAATACTGAATGCTATTTGCATGATGCAAATAACCCTTTTTTTATATATAATTTGATTAATTTCTGCTGACGTGATATATATATATATATAAAAAAAGTATCCATCCCTTTTAAACAAAATTCTGCTTATCGAATGCTTTCCATGGGAAGTGCAACTGGTTTATATATATAATGATTTCCGTAACGTGGAAAACAGAGACAGAAATCACGGAATCCAGTCAAAACAAATGGAATTTACAAATTTATGTGGAATTATAAATTTTTTAAAAGGATTTTTTGGAAGGAATTTCACAATTTTTCCTCCATGTATGAATTTTAACAGCACATATGCCAAAAAGGAAATTGCATTTTAAAAGATTAATACATTTCTGAAAAAATTTTACATTTCAAAGGACCATATTACTGTAAAAATTGAAAAATTATTAAATGGCTAAATTTGTGTGAACTTAGGGAGAAAATTGGGCCCTAAAAATGCAGTTTTTGTTAAACTTTAATTATTTGTTGTTAAATTGTATTAGATTTATGATTTCAATTCATTAGACATGTTTTATATTACTAAATTTTAATGTTTCCATTAAAACAGAATACATTTTTTTTTAGGAAAAATTTAAATTTTGGAAAAATGAAAATGGAATTTGGGAAAAATAAAATGACTGTCACTTAATAAATGGTTGTGTATTTATTAATACAATTTTATTCAATCATTAAAATGGAATTCAGAAAAATAAATTACAAGTAATAATTACAAGTAAGTCCCAATCTATCCACTATCCTAATATGTTTACACTGAAAATATTGAGGAGTTAACTCTAATAAATGACTACTTACTTAAATTCAAAAAGTATATTAAATAAATGGAAATATCAACATTTTAGCCATTTATTTTAATGCAAAAGTCATCCATATGTTCCTTGTCCCTTGTACACAATTCGTTCACCTCAAACGTCCCACAGTAACCAAACCTCAAGAGTTTTAATAAAAAGCCAACGATTTGTCCATCAATGCCTGCAGATCGGATCATTCCGGCCAATAATCGGCCCCATTGAGGGATGGCAGGGGTCCGTCACAAAGGACGCTCTCAGCAGGTAATGAAGGGTGAGCGGAGGTGGACGCTTCTGTCACTGCCCTCTTTATTGAATCGATTCATGGAGCTTGACACAGATATTCAGCTCTGATAATTGACGGCCACATCCAGCACCTGTCAGCTGAGCGCCTTCATGCAGAGAAGAGAGCGCGCCGGAGCGGGACGCTAATAGCTATGGATTCTGGGAGCCCAGGCAGCCGGTCAAGGTCTCCTCATTAACATCTGCTGAGGCATTTGGAGACTAATCAAACCTGAGACTTTAGCGCTGTCTCTGACCTCCCTCCACCGCTGCGGGTAAAGCGGCCTCACGACAAAGACAACCCTGGGAAACATCATGGGACATCAAAAGATGCCAAAAGAGGTTCTTTACTATGCAAAACAAAACAAAATAAAAAGAAACAAAACCTGGCATACTAAATGTTACTAAGGGTGTATTCACACCAGGAAAGTCCGCTAGTTCACTTGCTTTGGTCCGGACCAAATACAATGTTGATTTTTTTTTGTTTGGTGCGGTTCGCTTTCACATTGCCCTTTTTGCAAGTGAACCAGAAATTGTAAACAAAACCACACGTGTGCTAAGGTCATCCATTCATTGGACAGAAATTCTCAAGCAGGGAAAAACAGGAAGTGCAAAAACAGGCTAATCGTGGAGATCTTTCGTAGTGCAATTTTTATTATTTTACTGATTTGGTGTTATCAGATACTAACGCAATATGAAGAAACTTATGAGCATCATATGAGACAATGACGTACGATGTTGTAAGTATGACTTGCCAAAAATAAAATCTATAGATAAAGTACTTAAAGCATATCACAATGCTAGTTTAAACATTTAACCTATATAAATGTGCGCCATTGGGTGCATATCCAGTCGTTTGAGCGGAGAGTGGAAGCTGAAGCATGCTTCAGGACATCAGTGGAAACAATTTAAATACGCCATAATTTTTGCTCATGAAGGTAAGAATAATACATCGTTCGGAACTGAAAAGGGTCTATTTTTATTTGTGTATGACAAAATGACAGAGAAACGTTGTGCTTTTGTAAAATAAAGAAAACAAATACGATGCGCTTGCCGTCTCGGTGTTGAACAGGAGCACTTCACAAAAATGAACCGAAAGCAAATATTTTCCTTACAGACATGATGAATATATCTATAGAAAGCAAAACTAAATAATTCCAATCAAAAAAAAAAAACCTCTTTCATTATGTAATCCATAAAGATGCATTTCTTTTCGCGTCCATGATGAGATGGCGAGTCAGGACCATCAATTTCATCTTTGCGACAAAGACTCAGAAAACACTAGTTAATTAATAAATAATTCAAAAATCTCCTAACTAGTTTCCCCCAACATATTCATGGTAACTTTTGCGGCAAGCTATAGCCTATTTAGCGCGCTCACGTCACATTGCTGTACACCATGGTCACAAAAACTCATAATTTGCATGCATTTTTAAGCATTGTGGTTTAAAAACAAATGATTTAACGCAAAAAACAAACAAAAAACAGCACTATATGCACGAGCTGTCTGTTTCTGAGCATGATTTCTGCAATTGGGTCAGATTGAAGGTCGGGTCATGTTCACACCTTAAACAAACTGTACCAGAGTTCGTTTGGAAGCGGACTGAGACCACTTCTTCAGCTGGGTCTTGGTATGGTTGTTTGGTCCGCACCCGAGTGCGATTGCTGTATTCCCACATGCCCAAAAGGTCCACACCAAGAGGAACTTGAGTTCGATTCAATCGAGCCAAACAAGACGGGTGTGAATACACCCTAAATGACATACTAAAATGTTAACTCATATAGTATATAATATAGATATATATATATATATATATATATATATTATATATATATATATATATATATCTAGCATATATTTGCAACTTCATACCTAAGTTCAAGCATCTTTCATCAAAATCAGATTTATTTAATACTGATCTATTCTACTGTAATCAAAACAGAGCATGTAGATGCATAAGTGCACGTGAATAAAGGACAAAGATGAAATCAGTCATCGGCCGTCATATGAAAGCAGCTCTCATCACCCTCATATAACTGTTCTGATGACAGGAATACAAGACAAGTGTTTTTTCATAGTAATTTCTATTTAAAAGCCACAAGAAAAGGTCCTTCTCTTCCCAGAAATGTTGCATGACTTATCACTGATCAGAACGAATCACGTAAAACTAAAAATAGCTCAATAAAAGATCATAAAGTTGCCAGTTTATGGCATACAAATATTGTATACTGATCAACTAAGATCAAGGACAGTCAGTTTTATCTTAAAATTTCTGAATGTGGCTCATCTTATCAGAATTTAGAGTCAGAAATATTATAAAACACTTAAAAATGGTCTTTTGTTTATAACTGAAGCGTTACCAATCTGTTTTCTTACTAATGCCAGTTTTGTCACTAATTAGTTATGAATAATCTTTGTTTGTTTGTGTACATCCAGCATAATTTTTTACAAATCAGCTGATGTTGATGTTTACATTTTAATGCTATCATCGGCCGATTCTGATAACGTTCCGATAATATCGTGGATCCCTAATATAAACCTTTTTCTCCATTGAATTTCCAGCATAACAATCTACTCATACGGTGACTCGAGACTACAGTCATACCAGCTACATCTATTGTATTTAGGAAAAAAAATATATATAAATAATGTGATGCATGTTTCAATTCCATTTAATTAACTGGATTATCAGAAAATATGCATTACAAGTTGATTTCATATATAAACCTTTTTTCCCCCATTGAATTTCCAGCACAAATAACCAAAACTACTCACTACTACTTCCGCCGGAATGGGACAGGCCAGGGCAAAATAGAAGGGGCTGAGAAGGTGATGTAAGGCTTTATTCATACCATCTAAATCTATTATATTCAGTATTTCTTGCCACCACTTTCTCACAAACAGGCTTCAATGTTTACATCTTGCTAGAATCCAGACAACATGAAGCCAATGTCTTTGTGAAACACTTCTGACATTAAAACGGGCCAGATTGCTGTTGGACGGATAGGAAAACAAATCAATCAAACCCTTATCTTGTTCCACGGCGCTTATCAAGAGAATACGGTGAATATAATACAATCAGAGGAGATAAGTGAGAGCGCCGAGAAGAGCCTCCTGAAGAGCTTGAGCCTGCAGACGCATGACACGCTGCACACTGGCATCTCTAGAGCCGTCACACACACACACACTGCACGCACACACGCATGCATGGAAACTATTACAGCTGTCGGGTAAAGTGCAGCCTGGGCTGATTCAGAGCAGTCGGCCTGAGATTCCTGTTAAACACACTGATAAAATCTGGCACTGTATCCTGTTCAGATAGGAAACCCAAACAGAGCATAATGACGACCAAACATTATACACAACCCAAAAAAAGTTTGCTATCTGAGAGTTTTCACACTTGGTTTAATTGCTTTGGTCTCCTTTTACAGCAGCGGCGTGAGTATTACAGCAGATGTTTACTAATAGAGATACTGACTCAAGTCTCAAACGGACTCCTGACCACACTAAAGTTGTAGTGTGAAAATAACCTAGTACAGCAATATATAAGAAAATAAACTTCAGAATGATTAATAGACCAATACTCTGTATGGCCAATACATTGTTTCCCATAATGTAGGAACATTTCTTCATTCATTGTCAGTGAATAGATTACAGTATATGTACACACGACCAGATGTTTTACTATAAGCAAATAAATAAATAAATGAATGAATAAAATGTTACCTATGAAATACTAAATAACATACCAATTATATTATTAAAATCTAATCAATTAAAAGAATTAAGAAAACAATAAAAAAGTAACGTGTTGAGTACTGGTGAAACAGTCAATAACAGTAATTAATTAACATAACATAAGTAAATAGTAGCATACTAAATAACAAATAGTAAGTACATTTCATTAAATAACAAATAATATAAAATAAATTCACTACTGTTTAAAAGTTTGGGGTCAATAAGATTTTTAAATGTTAAATTTTATTTTCTATCTAAAGAGACATAATATTTAAAATATAGAGAAGATTATACTCTATATTTTAACTATATTTTAATTTTACTTAATTAATATATATATTATATATATAAGATTTCGATATATCTATATATATATATAGTGTGTTTACTAGTGTGTGTGTGTTTATTATTATTATACACATATATAATATATAATTTATACTTAATCTGTGTGTATATATATATATAAATATATATGTGTGTAGCTATATGTGAGTGTATAATATATATATATATATATATATAGTATATATAGTATATTATATTATTTATAGTCAATACGATTTATTTAATATTAATAAGAATTAATGATTGTATTTAAATATTTAACAAAGGAAATAATAAAAGAGAATTGGAGTAATTGAAATTCTTTAACGTTATGCCAAAATATGAACTACATCTGCAAGTCGTGGTCCATATTTAATTCATGAAGTTCCAAAAGGTGAGTAAGCGCCCTTAAAACTGTGCATAATGCATGTAAATATATTTTATAGCGCTCACATTAGAACCTCTCGGAATTATTTTTAAAAACTGTGCCATCACTGTCTCACTCGTCTAACCACACCGATTTTGAACTCGGTCAGCTCATTCAAAGAGATTTTAAGACCTGAATGGTCAGAAAAGGTAAAAAGATTTGAGAGAAAATATGATGCTTGTCAGATCCACGTCACGTTCAGCAGCGGCAGCTCTTAAAGAAATAACAGCCAAAATAACTTAATAACCAGCTGCTGTGATGTCTGTTCATCAAAGAAGAAAAAAAAGAGGAAATCAATAACTTTTGTAGCTTTAAGGATTCATCTATATTTATTTTAGAATTTAGTGTTTGATAACTTTGATTTCAGTTTCTGTATATTTCTGCTGAAGGACACTGTTAAATATGACATTTATTATAATGGGTTTATGTAAAGATTGTTTTAAGTTCACTTAAATTAAAAGTTATTTTTTTTTAAAGTCGAATAAATGTTAAATTGATAGCTGTAATTAGAACTGTAATGTTTAATGCTATAGTCAATGTTTTAAATATAGGGTGTCATAAAAAGATGCCATTAAACCAATATTTAAAATATACTGTCTTTATGTTGTTTGTACATTCATTTGAAGATTGAATGTGAAATATTGCAATATAAATAAATTTTCTTTAACTAGAGGGTTAATAAAGAAAAAGTTACTTGAATCATGTTGTAGTTACATTTTCAAGTTGACTAGTTAAAAATCGTAAAAATCGAGAATTTTCGCCCAGCCCTACTCTAAACTATTTCAATTTACCTGACAACACTAATGACACATTATGAGGAGAAATACAATATTAAATAAGAGAAAAAAAATGTGTGAAATTATTGGGAACTGATACCAGGTTGGAAGCAGGAGTTTGAAGGGAATGAGAGACCGTGTGTGAAAAGACCAGAAACATGCATAAAGAAAGTACAGTATACTGAATAATACCCATCAAGTTTTGATATCATGTTGAATTTAAATGGGCTATACAATTTCAGCATACAAATTTTGGTGCAGATATGTTTGAGAGAAACCTCTCTATTGAAGCCATCCTAAGACAGTGAAGTGCTGAGGAGTGCTCTCTGAAAGCATGAAGCAGCAGCTCTTCAGAAGTCTCAGCACATCTGAAAGCCCAGAGGCTTCAAGAAAAGCGCTAGTGCTGCTGCTGCTGCATGGCAGACACGCATTTCAGAGTCTCATCTTTGATATCTCTATTTGAAGTGGCTTCCATCCATATGTTAAGAAGCATATGCTAGTGACAAAGCAACTCGGCTATGCCAGCTCAAAAACCAAAGAGCACATATACATACAAATAACCATCAACATGCAGAAACAATGTACAATTATCCATCATACAAACCCTGACGTGAAGAACAAGGGTCTTGCATCACCCTGAAGTGATATTTTCAGCGATAATGACCAGATGATTGCACATTTTCACGTTTATTACATGGCAACTTAATAAATAAATAAATGCATGGACATGAAATATTGATTTGAGTAGAAATTGAAACACTGGCAACAGTCAATTACACAGTTAAGTGGTTAAATCAGCTGTGTAATATTCAAAAATCGAATTGTTCCAGCTCTAAAATGTGATCGGATGAGCCACGTTTAAAACTTCCACGCTCAAACGATCAAAGCACTTCTACATGTCATGCTAACAACCTTCTAACGATTAGGTTAAAGGAATAGCTCACCTAAAAATGAGAACATTTGCAGTTTGGACTCATTCTGACGGCACCCATTCACTGCAGAGCATCCATTGGTGAGCAAGTGATGAAATGCTACATTTCTCCAAATCTGATGAAGAAACAAACTCATCTACAACTTTTGACCCAAAGAGTCAATTTTCAGCAAATTTTCAACTATTTCTTTAATGAATTCACATTGCTGTTGCTGCTGTTTAATAAAAGCAATGCGCCACAGGAGACGACGCATT
This sequence comes from Sinocyclocheilus anophthalmus, assembly GCA_018155175.1. NCBI lineage: Eukaryota > Metazoa > Chordata > Actinopteri > Cypriniformes > Cyprinidae > Sinocyclocheilus > Sinocyclocheilus anophthalmus. The sequence goes on along the minus strand of JADLZN010008546.1, from coordinate 413,550 downwards.
ACAGCCATTTTACTGCCCAACTTGCACTCAGCCGTGGTAAAACTGCTGTAATGCTTCACCTCCTGCAGCTTATTGTGTTTAATAAATATCAGCGCCTTGTGTATAAGAGCTCGAGCACAGCTCTGTTTACGCTTTTAATCAGACACTATCTGAAGCCATTCGGTTCCACACGGTCACATCGAACAGCAAAGCCAATATACCAGCTGCCAAGCTCAGTGTGAAAAATTACAAACAAGCACAGCCGCATTAGTCATAAAACACTGAATAGTCAATGTCCACAGCCAAGCACAGGAGAGAGCGGGGCAATTTTTACTTCCGCCGTCCTCTAGCAAATGACAAATGAGATAAGGGTAAAGCTAATCATTATTTCACAATGACTTCTATTAATTAACATTGGAAGGAATCATCTGTATAGAATCAGACCACATCTAGTATTACGAAAAATGCTTCATTTATTAATCTGCACTAATCTTTACATAATTTTATTAGCAATTCACTAAAATATCAATATGATCAATATGACCAAACAGATACCAGCAAATCAGCATATTAGAATGATTTCTGAAGGATCATGTGACACTGAAGACTGGAGTAATGGTACTGAAAATTCAGCACTACATCACAGGAATAAATTACATATTACAACATATTACAGTAAAGATACATTTTTACTGTAATTGCTGCTTTGGTGAGCATAGGAGACTCATTTCTAAATTATATTAATATGGCAACACATCTCTCCTAAATCTCCCCTATAGAGGATTTTTGAATAACAAAGCTATACTTCATTTGAAAAAACGGGAGCTATGAGCAAAATCTTTTCACAGTAAGAGTAATAATGCTTCACATCACAGAATAGTAAAATAATTTGGTGTAAACCCAACCCAAAAAAGTTTTATATATTATTACACAATCATGTAGCAATGTCTGTTTTTGGAGAATACTGAAGCGGTATTGCAGTTATTGCACATAGTTTTAATCATTTCCACAAGTTCATTTAAAGTCCCTGCATGCATTACTTTATGGCTAATTCATGCATAAAAATAATGAACTGCTTGAACAATGAAATGCCTTTAAGAGCTCTCCAATTTTTTTTTACATTTATAGTAATGCATATACTGTCCAGTCCCATCTTGAAATGAAGCCAAATTAATGAATGAATGAGTGTATCTGACCATGATGAAAGGGCCAAAGGAGTGAAAGTGCAAATTAAAGGTGAAATGACGGCGATATTCCTATTCAAACAGATTAGATCACGTTCAGTCTGCTTGGCAGGAATAATTCAGACATAAATGACCTATCATTTACGACTCAATTAGACACATTAAACCACAGAGAGTCGAGGCAGGATATGAGATAACGCTGTACATTGGTGCATTATATATTGGTGCAAATTCATGGTGGGCTGAGGCGCGATGCAATAAACTCAACAGATCAAACTAGATAAATGAGCATGTTCGGCAACGACTCGCTCTCTTTTCTTCACCGTACAGATGAACTTCCGGCTTTAACTGTGTCTGTGTTTCTCTTTTAGCCCGCAGCATGGTAACTCACGGCTGACACCGCCGCTCCAGAGACGAGGAATTTCTTTCACTGAACGCAAGCTGGAGCGTCCCAAAGCCGCCGTTTCATTCCTGACTTGTTCGTCACGGAGGCTTGTTTGTGACGAGCAGATTTATGTATGATGTGATGACAGATTTATGCATGTATGTATATAATATATACCTACATACAATTTTTCCTTTAACTTTTTCCCCCTGATATATCCAATTCTAAATTCTGATTGGATTTGGCTTGCATTAAGCTGCATAAAACCCAACTTCATTGTGTCGCTTACAGCTGCTGCTACTGCCTCACGTCGCCTCTCATTGAAAATGAATGACTTTAGTTCACTAGTTTGAGAACAAAGCAAGCGTGCCAAGTCAACAAGAACCTGAACATAAAACAACAACAAGAAAATCAGCCTGGTAGAGGAAGAGGTACATCTAATATTCGTCCACATGTGAGTGTACAGGGCACAGAATGCTGTGGATTACAGTGAACTCTGCAATAAAGCCAACTTCACAACCATCTTAAGTTGCATTACAGTTCAATGAACGACTGTCCGATAGCCTTAAACCCACACACCCACTGCACAAAGACACGTAATTCAATAACCTGAAATCCCTTTTGTTCCTCACAGCTCTGACAAAGTTTAAGTGCTTTCGACAAACAGACAGGGGGAAGATATAGCCATAAACCAGCCGAAACCTCTCTGTGTGCCGTGTATGACGCATTAACCTTTTATTGTTGCTGCTCTCAAGTGTTTGAACAAGACATACTATCAATTGCTGTGGAACTCGCACAATCGGGAACAAATGTCAGGTTTTGTCTCTTTTGTAATAATTCACAAAAGATCTAAAATGTCAACTAACTTTATAAAGTTCTGATAACCTAATTATTAAGGTCAAGAGGCTCAGCTATATTGTGAATACAGTAAAATGTAAATATAGTATAAACGTGTTTTATTAAGTTATCATTTAAAACCAACCTATCTTTAACTAAACAATGTCACAAGCACTCAGTAAACTCATGAACAACCACTCCGTAATGATAGTGATTTAAGTTTCTTAAACCTAAAGTACAAAAAACGGTTCAATTTCAGACTGACATCACTGAAATTAACGATAACCTGCAGTTCAGAAAGTGAGTGAGTTTTCGATTCGATCATTCAACTGGTAACAGTCTTTTTGAGTGATTCATTCAAAGAATCGGCTCATAAGAGTCATTTGTTTGTAAATCAGACTAAACTGGTTAAGCTGTGTGCTTTATGAACCAAGCAGAAGGAATCAGCTCATAAGAGTCATTTGTTCATGAATTGGACTAAATTAGCTCAGCTACAGTATATGGTTTTGAGTCACTGGAAAGAATCGGCTCATGATGAAAGCCATTTGTTTGTCAACTGGACTAAAATACTTGTGCTGTGTGGTTCTGATTCACTAAAAATCAGCAGCTCATAGGAATCATTTGTTTATGAATCAAACTAAGTTGGTTAAGCTCTATGGTTTTGATTCACTGAAAATAATCAGTTCATAAGAGTCATTTGTATCAGACTAAACTGGTTGCACTATGTGGTTCCGATTCCCTCATAAGAACCAGCTCATATGAGTAATTTGTTCATGAATCAGAATAAACTAGTTAAGCTAGCTCAGACTAAACTGGTTGTGCGGTGTGGTTTTGATTCACTGAAAAGAATCAGCTCACAAGAGTCATTTGCATCAGACTAAACTGGCTGAACTGTGTGATTCTGATTCACTTAAAACAGAACCGGCTCATAAGAGTAATTTGTTTGTGAATCTGACTAAACTAGTTCTAAACTTGTTAAGCTAGTTCAGACTAAACTGGTAGTGCTGAGTGGTTTTGATCAGCTAAAAAGTGCCAGCTCAAAGAAATCATTTGTTTATGAATAAAAATAAACTGGTTGCACTGTGTGGTTTGAATCAAAGACTATAGAATACCCAAGATGTGTCACTCGTATAGTTTTGAATGGGGAAAAAATGCAATGCTCAATATGGCCGCTCAATCGCAGGAAGCCCCGCCTTCTGAATGAAAGAGCCAATCGCTAATCGGTAAAGTCAGCGCGTCACTGCATCTGCCGTTAGAAGACCCGGTTGCTATAGAAACAGCCAGCGTTCTGAGACGCGCACTTAGGACTGGCTGATCTAGCATGAAAAATAAGCTTTTTATAACGCTATTTGAGCAAAAGAAACAACATTTATGACACAGTTGTTGTCAGATTTCTTTGGTGATTTCAAATATGAAATTTAATCGTAAGCTTAGTGAACAGTTTTGGAGAATTTGATGTTTCCCCATACAAAGAGATGGACTTGCATGCCCGAGAGGCGTTTCAAAGATGGCCGCTGAGTGACATGACTTGTCTTAAAGAGACTTTGTTTGAATTCAGTGAAAAGAATCAGTTCATAAGAATCATTTGCATCAGACTAAACTGTGTGGATCTGATTCAAAAGAACCGGCTCATATGCTCACAAAATCAATCCAACAGAACATTGTGTTTTCGTGACAATTTTAGTACACAGTCTTTTTATCTCATCACATCCAATTCAGATTCGGATAAACATTATTAGCAACTTCTTCAGCATGACTTTAACCATATAATACAGCCTTACTGGTTACTAAGGCTGGGCGATATGGGCAAAAATTCATATCTCTGTATTTTTTGGCCAATTTGCAATATACGGTATATATCTCGGTATTTTCGTTTTTGTATTTGGATTAGAAAAAAATCTGTATTTAATATATACAAACCCAATTCCAAAAAAGTTGGGACACTGTACAAACTGTGAGTAAAAAAGGAATGGAATAATTTACAAATCTCAAACTTATATTTTATTCACAATAGAATATAGATTAACATATCAAATGTTGAAAGTGAGACATTTTGAAATGTCATGCCAAATATTGGCTCATTTTGGATTTCATGAGAGCTACACATTCCAAAAAAGTTGGGACAGGTAGCAATAAGAGGCCGGAAAAGTTAAATGTACATATAAGGAACAGCTGGAGGACCAATTTGCAACTTATTAGGTCAATTGGCAACATGATTGGGTATAAAAAGAGCCTCTCCGAGTGGCAGTGTCTCTCAGAAGTCAAGATGGGCAGAGGATCACCAATTACCCCAATGCTGCGGCGAAAAATAGTGGAGCAATATCAGAAAGGAGTTTCTCAGAGAAATTGCAAAGAGTGTGGTGGAATGTGCTCATCATTTCTGTATTCAGTGCATAATTGATCATCAAGATCAGAGGAATTCTGTGAGGGTTAAGGCCGGAAAACCATACTGGATGCCAGTGATCTTCTGGCCCTTAGACGGCACTGCATCACATACAGGAACTGCTACTGTAATGGAAATCACAACATGGGCTCAGGAATACTTCCAGAAACATTGTCGGTGAACACAATCCACAATTCGCCGTTGCCGGCTAAAACTCTATAGGTCAAAAAGAAGCCATACAACACATGATCCAGAAGCGCAGGCGTTTTATCTGGGCCAAGGCTCATTTAAAATGGACTGTGGCAACGTGGAAAACTGTTCTGTGGTCAGACAAATCAAAATTTGAAGTTCTTTTTGGAAAACTGGGACGCCATGTCATCCGGACTAAAGAGGACAAGGACAACCCAAGTTGTTATCAGCGCTCAGTTCAGAAGCCTGCAACTCATGGTATGGGGTTGCATGAGTGCGTGTGGCAGGGGCAGCTTACACATCTGGAAAGGCACCATCAAGGCTGAAAGGTATATCCAAGTTCTAGAAAAACATATGCTCCCATCCAGACATCGTCTCCTTCAGGGAAGACCTTGCATTTTCCAAAATGACAATGCCAGACCACATACTGCAACAATTACAACATCATGGCTGTGTAGAAGAAGGATCCGGGTACTGAAATGGCCAGCCTGCAGTCCAGATCTTTCACCCATAGAAAACATTTGGCGCATCATAAAGAGGAAGATGCGACAAAGAAGACCTAAGACAGTTGAGCAACTAGAAGCCTGTATTAGACAAGAATGGGACAACATTCCTATTCCTAAACTTGAGCAACTTGTCTCCTCCCTCCCCAGGAACTGGATTGTGGGTGTTTAGACAGAAGTTGCTGGGTGAAGTGAAATGATTAAAGCGAAACAAAGAGGGAAATGGAGTTAAAAAAAGAGACCCAATTACATATAATCTGTTTAAGTGCATCTCTGACCTAAACAACTCCCAAGCTTGTTGTTTTGGAAAGCCCAGCGTTAAGTTAATAGAATGGAAGTGTAAACCATGGGAGGACCACCACAAATGGAAGCTGTGTTTATTTAAAGGTGCAAGCTGGACAAAGCTGGAAGATTATAGTGGTCACTTACCGACACACATACTGGGAGTGTGAAGGGCTGTGGAAAACATGTCAAATACAGCCTCACTTTCAGCTACAGATTGGGTACATGTGCCCTGCGACAACCTCAATCCTTCAATAACAAGACGGTGAAATCAAATCATTTCAGTTCCTTGTCTGGTGTAGACAGATGAGAAATTTGTCTGTCCACACCAGATGTGACATGACTTTAAGACGAGACAAAATCAAATCACAAATCCACAGCCAATGGGAAGAGCGTATGAAGTGTTTTACTGTTAACTAAAACTATCAACATTTTTTATTAATTATTTTTTTTGCTATTACAAATGCTTTTGTTAAAGAAAAGCTGTGAGCTCAAGAAAATATAAATATTAAATGAAAACAAACTAACTGCAATAAATTTAAGCTGAAAATATATTCAATATATTTTAATAAAATATTAAACGAAAAACTAAAACTAACTGAAATAAGTTTAAGCTGAAGTACAAAAATGCGCCTAAAATGAATAAAAGAAGCTAAAATAGCAAGCAAAGAACTAAGAAAAATGACAAAAGCACATGAAAATGCTAAAGCAAAATAAAAACTAAAACTAAGAAAACAAGCTAATTAAAATATTGATAAAAGACCTATATACATAACAGTAAATAACCAATGGACAGTCCTGTACTTGACTCCAATAAGTGGCTAAATACATAACAGAAATGAAACCTTTTCAACATTATTCAAAAATAAATACTTGCTCTTGTTATTTATTTTCAAGATCTGAGGTAAATAGTCATGGCTCCCCCCCCCCCCCCCCCCCCCGGTTTTCATAATGGCAATTAAATTCACACACAATGATATTCTAATTAAAACACCACCATCCTTGCACCCTCTTAAACCCCACTTGCCCCACCCCACACCCACCCCCATTTACTCAAAACTCACAATCAGCGAGTATAACTTTTGGTTCCTGTTCCCTGACATTTCAGATCCATCCTGTCGCTTCAGATCCATCATAGCTATTAAAGCATGCAAAATGGACCAAAATAAACTATTTTTGTATAATACAAAACACCTAATCAGTACCTGAGATAATCCCCGCGCGGTCAACTGCGACACTTCAAAAACAGAAATTAGATTCCAAACACAGAATACACTCATTGCATATTCATTTTGCGGTATGTTTTTTCTGTGCCACAAAAAGAACGACTGTTTCGAACAGGTTTCAAACAGATAGTCCCGCCCCCAAACTCACGTCATTGGTTGAATCCGTGTTAGACTTGCGTCAGGTTGATTGAATACTACAAAAAAGTATTTTAATATAAAACCACTAGACTTTAAACTTATGCTTTTAACACTTATGCTGTTGCTACATATAACAACCACTGCATATTACTGGCTAGTTGTATAATGAAATGGAAACAGAGGCTTGATTGAAACCATGAACATGTGCTGAGCTGATTCCTCTCACCAAACCCACATGTCAGGAGATGAAGAGAACGGCCTGTTTCAGCTGACAGCGCTTCTGCTTCATAACAGGCCCCACACACAAAACTAACTCATTTCTGCTACCAAATTGAGTATTTCTATTAATAAAGACCATAAATCATACCACAGTCTTTGGATGGGAGCTACTGAGACCCAGTAACAACTTTATCATTGTGAAGTTTAGTTTGCATACAGTGGATTACATTTACAACCAAATGATAATTAATTTACACAGACTTCAGACCTCAAAATACTCTGTGCATGCATTTATAAATGCATTTCGACTGCATTTTCTGCTGAGTTCAGCTTGCGACATGCAGCCAAACTAACATGTTTATTGTGAACGCTGCAACATGTTAACATGGGCAAAATCAATATGAATGATCCAGACCTGAAATCTTTTCTTCTGATACAAAATGAGTTTCACTCAAAAGCATTAGCTGTGTGTAAAAAAAAAAAAAAAAAAAGGCTTTTTTTGAAGTTGTAAATAAATAAATGTAAAAAATTGTACTGCAGTACGTCTTACAAGAAAAACTATTTCTTGTCTTTTTATTTCAAAAAGTCACGTTTAATGTGGGAGGAACAGGAACCGGCCTACTGTACAGGTAAGAGCGCAGCTAGACAGGCACAGGATGATGGGACGTCAAAGGTTTTGCTTTTCAAACAGGACTGTTTTGGCCGGGAACATCTTAATGACAAGCTGCTGTAATCCGACAAAAACAGCTGCAGAGCAACTCAACAGATGTGCAGGGGTCGCTGGCGTTGCTGCAGGGAAAGTTTGATCTCCATCTGCAGCCTAATGACGAGTCTGTTTACAATTCACCAACACAAAAAGGTTTGGGATTATGGAAACTCTGATATAAGTAGCACAGAAAATCTCAATCATGATTCACCATTTTAGCATCCGAATCCAATAGTGTGAACCAAGTGTGATGAGAGAGAAAGACGAGGTGCCGTACAGTAATACAATCTAGTCCAACTTGCAAATGAATGATTCCTAAAATTAAGTCAAAAAACTCTTTCTGGCTCAGTCGGAGCAGTTCTTTTTAAAATAAACGCAGTTCTTTCACATTTTCTTTTAATCAAAGAATCCTGAAGAAAAAAAGGTTTCCACAAAAATTTGAAGCAGCAGTGTTTTCAACACTGATAATTATAGGAAATGTTTCTTGAGCAGCAAATCAGCATATCAGAATGATTTCTGAAGGATCATGTGACACTGAAGACCGGAAGGAATGATGCTGAAAATTCAGCTTTGATCACAGGAATAAATTACATTTTAAATAAAAAAGAAAAGAGTTATTTTAAAATGTAAAAAGTATTTCATAATATTACTGTTAATAAAAATAAAAAAACCCCAAGATGGTTTGAAAAAAGCCGTATAAATAAAAATGCATGTGTGAAAAAAAACAATGCATGATTATGTTCTTCAGAAAACGAGGAGTTTCTGGGAAAGGCTGCAGATGGTGGCAGCTGTTAAAAATGATGATGGTAATAGTGGAAGACGAGGACATGGAGGTCTGACTGCCAGCGATGGATTTACTTAACTGTCCCTCTCACACAAAACACATTCTGTCACCACATACCCTAACAAAACAAAAAACAATATGCAAAACTACTTTGCATGAACAGCAACATCAGAACCTGACAAACTAGCAAGGCTGCCGGCCCTTCTTTCCACAAGTTATTTTCGGTCTATATATTACAGTTAATCAGTGACGAGAGAAAGACTGGAATCAGCGACATCACACAATAACAGTCATTTTCATTTACTCAATCCCTTCCCTCACACAGCACAACATGCCATCCAATATGTGAATGATTCACACGACTACTATAGTTCTATATAAAAAATATTTATATTTAATTCAAATTTACAATAATTATTTATAGTTTATAGAAAATGTAGGATATATTTTTAATTATTTTATTTCTTAAAATATTGACTTTTATAAAAATAAATATAACACAGTGTGGTCCAAAAGTATTTAGTCAGCCAGCAATTGTGCAAGTTCTCCCACTTTAAAATATGAGAGAGGCCTGTAATTTTCATCAGAGGTATACCTCAACTATGAGAGACAAAATTAGAAAATAAATCCAGAAAATCACATTGTAGGAATTTACCAATTAATTCTTTAAAATAAGTATTTGGTCACCTACAAAAAATGCAAGATTTCTGGCTCTCACAGACCTTTAACAACTTCTTTAAGAGGCTCCTCTATCCTCCACTCGTTACCTGTATTAATTGCATCTGTTTGAACTTGTTATCAGTATAAAAGACATCTGTCCACAACCTCAAACAGTCACTCCAAACTCCACCATGGCCAAGATTAAATAGCTGTCAAAGGACACCAGAAACAAATTGTAGACCTGCACCAGGCTGGGGAGACTGAATCTGCAATAGGTAAGCAGCTTGGTGTGAAGAAATCAACTGTGTGAGCAATTATTAGAAAATGGAAGACATACAAACCACTGATAATCTCCCTCGATCTGGGGGCTCCACGCAAGATCTCACCCCGTGGGCTCACAATGATCACAAGAACTGTGAGCAAAAATCCCAGAACCACACTGGGGGACCTAGTGAATGACCTGCAGAGTGCTGGGACCAAAGTAACAAAGGCTACTATCCGTAACACACTGCGCCGCCAGGGACTCAAATCCGGCAGTGCCAGACGTGTCCCCCTGCTTAAACCAGTACATGTCCAGGCCCATCTGAAATTTGCTAGAGAGCATTTGGATGATCCACAAAAGGATTGGGAGAATGTCGTATGTTCAGATGAAACCAAAATATAACTTTTTGGTAAAAACTCAACTTGAGGAGAAAGAATGCTGAGGTGCATCCAAAGAACACCATACCTACTGTGAAGCATGGGGTTGGAAACATCATGCTTTGGGGCTGTTTTTTCTGCAAAGGGACCAGGACGACGATCCGTGTAAACGAAAGAATGAATGGGGCCATGTACCGTGAGATTTTGAGTGAAAACCTCCTTCCATCAGCACGGGCATTGAAGATGAAACGTGGCTGGTCTTTCAGCATGACAATGATCCCAAACACACCGCCCGGTCAACGAAGGAGTGGCTTCGTAAGAAGCATTTCAAGTCCTGGAGTGGCCTAGCCAGTCTCCAAACCTGAACCCAATAGAAAATCTATGGAAGGAGCTGAAACTCCATGTTGCCCAGCAACAGCCCCAAAACATTACTACTGCTCCTAGAGTAAGATCTTGCATGAGGAATTGGGCCAAAATACCATCACATGTGTGACACCTTGTGAAGACTTACAGAAAACGTTTTGACCTCTGTCATTGCCAACAAAGGTATATAACAAAGTATTGAGATGAATTTTTGTTATTGACCAAATACTTATTTTCCCACCATAATTTGCAAATAATTCTTTAAAAATCCTACAATGTATTTTCCTGGATTTTTTTTTCTCATTTTGTCTCTCATAGTTGAGGTATACCTCAACTATGAGAAAATTACAGGCCTCTCTCATCTTTTTAATGGGAGAACTTGCACAATTGGTGGACTAAATACTTTTTTGCCCCACTGTATATTATAAATAAATACTATATATTAAATCTATAATAATTATGTATTCTACATAATTATATAATTAATATACTGATAATTTCATTAAACTATAGATATAATAGATAATAAAACTAGAATCATTAAAATAGTCATTTTATTTTCTGTCCCACCTTCAATATCAATCAAAACTTTTACTGGTTAAAAAAAAAAAAACTTTTACTACAAGCTGGGCTTCTTACACAAAACACCAGCAGAACCAAGTTTACTTCACATAAAAATAAAAAGGGAAATTAATAAGTTGCCACCAGCTGACTACGCTCCACTGGATCCTTCTGGTTCAAAAGCAAAGCCTAATTAATCGTGTTTATCAGCGTTCATGTGAGCCTCGGCCATACGCAGCACAATGAGACCCTCGCTGTGCCTGACGAAGGACTGGCAAAGGCCCTGGCACGGCATGAGATAAGCTTCTTTCCTCTCCGCGTGCCCTCTTCTGACCTCCCGGGGAGGTTGATTGCAAATTTAATTCGTTGTAACAGAGGCCGGTAAATTTTAAGGGGCCACGCAGCGGCAGGCAGCCACGTAGTTGGCCAGAGGTACACTGGGAGTTTTGGGCACAGCTGTGTGTTATCAGACACTGCCGGATGCACGACTTCTCATATTTTAAACAGCTCCCGACCGCTTTCCAAACCATTCCCAACCAGTGAACTCAGAGTCCCAGACCACAAGAAAGGAAAGCAATCGTTAGCGACTGGAAGTCAGGCACGCTGAAGAAACTAGGGCTGGGCGATATAGCTAAAAAAATGTATCAACGATATAATGTTTCATATCGTTCGTTATCGATAATTATTGACTTTTTATAACCAACACAAAACAGAGCAACAGAATTTTTTTTTTACATTTAACCACTGTATTTTTAAATTAACTCAATTTATTGAGACAAACAACAAATTTTTTTTTGTTTTAACAGTCAAACACAAAATAAAAATTAAACAAATATCTAATTTCTAATGTTTTATATGCAGATTAAATAGGTTAAACTTTTGGCTTGTTTCCCGAGGCCACAGGAGGGCGCAGTGAGCAAAATAATGCAGCACATTTAAATTAGTCAACGCAAGGAAATAACGGTCTATTAAAAAACATGCATTACTTCTAATTAACTCATATAAATTAGGGATGCACCGATATGAAAATTTTGGCCGATACCGATAACCGATTATTCTTTATTTTTGAAAGCCGATAACCGATATGCTGGCCGATAAATCTATATCCAAATTGTTATATACTTTTTGAGAGCCTGATTACAAAAAAGGTCTCATCATTAAAAGCCACATCCCAAACACTTCAACATAAGCATCCTAGTTTGAACGGTGTATGTTTTAAAATAATTTTACTCTCCCATTACCAGATTTAGTCATAAAAAAGTCTTACAAATAATTAAAATAATGCATAAATAATGCAAACAAGTCACTGGACATCATTACACGTGTAAAGAATCAAAATGAATGCGCCACAGATCAATAAAACAGAATAGCCTCTGCACGGACAATAATTAAATGATTTTAATTACTAAACCATATTGTTGATGAAAATAATGAGAAAAATGCAAGTGGTTGTTGTTAATAATGTATCGATGATTTTGAAAAGGTAACAAATTAATACCACTGTTTTAATAGCAGCCGTTGAGCTGCGCGTGCTGTAGCTGAAGAGCTGAATGAACATGGTAACCTGAAGCGTTTTGCTGGCAGCTTATTTAACTCAAAAATGCATCCTGAGATTAATATTAATACAACATAAATATAATATTACAATTTATATATGTACAAAATGATGCAGTTATTGCGTGCTATAGTCAGAATGTGTGATCCTGTTGTGGATGCGCTCTTCCCATATCAACGCGCTGAAACACAGCAACTAAACCCAAAGAATGCACAACGTTTTATTATAATAATGTTCTCATTAGAATGTTATATACACAACATTCCCAATCATAGTTATTAATGTTGTGCACTGCTGTTTGAGCTGCGTGCGCTGAGCTAAAGACGATCACCGGTATACTGAAGCGCTCTTTTAACTTAACCAAACGCGTTCTATATGAGATAAATCAGATATACGTCAAATAAACACAATATTACAACGTATAATTGCACAAAAGGCTGCAAACGAACTGCGCGCATCTGAAGTGTCTCTGAAGGAAATAATGCATTATTTATCGGCTTTAATATATCGGCCAAATTTTCTTATCAGGCCGATACTGATAACAGAAAAAATGAGCATTTATCGGCCGATACCGATATGGTGGCCGATATATCGTGCATCCCTAATATAAATATATATTTCGTAAATTGCATAAACAATTATGAACAAAACAGCATCACCTATTTCTGCATTGCTTAATACAAAGAGCCGAATCGCCCATCACACAGATTTGCATTTAAATACCATAAGAGACACAGTGAAAAGCAATAAACCTCCACAAATTCAAATTTAAACTGTTTTAACTTTGCATGGCTTTCTATACATCTCTTGTGTGAGACGTGAGTGCTGCAGTCGTATTTGTCCATCTAGAAAATGCGCTGAATATGCATTCTTTGTGAATGGCTTGGTTTCGGTTTTAACCTAATCAAGATCTTCTACGCATTGAGCTACTATATTTCTCTAATATTTTGAATTCTTACATCATCACCGCATCTCGTGCTCCCCTGACGACGCTCCCTGACGCACACCTAACATTCGATTGTACTATTTTTGCATTCAAATGCAAAAGTTAATTTTAAATTCGACTAATATTAATTTTTTAATCACAATCTCCTCATCACAGGCAGCCACAGCACTCATGTTCGTGCTCCTGTGGGCTGTCTGCGTCACATAGCACGTGCCTATATCGAACATTTTTTTATATCGTTATCGAAGAAGGTGTACTGTCGATAAATATCGATACCATTTTATCGCCAAGGCCTAGAAGAAACTGACTGTAACAATGGAAACATGCTGGACTGAGCTCACGGCTTCCTACGGAGGAGGAAAGAATATAGATGTGCAGTCAAATCACCATTAACTAGTACAGAGAGAAACAAGGAGCTGACATCTTGACATTTAATCAAACAGACAGACTTGCATTTTTTCATAATCTACCATAATTTACCATTACTTTAAGTTAATATTTTAACAAGTCAACATGTTTGCGTTTTCATCACGTTTTCTGATGTTGGTTAAAGTCCACAAAAAATGCAGGTATACAAATAATCTTTTTTTAGCATGTGTTTGATACTATTCCACATATTCCACACTGTTTTTTAAACAGACATTTCAATCAAGCAGGTTTAAACAAAGAAAAACTCTAAAACACATACCCTGTCAATATGGTTTCTCTAGCATATATTTGACATGAATTAGGATGGCACATCATAATGGATCTTGACTTATGCACTGTGATCTACACTAAACAGCAGTATTGTGAAATATTATTGCAATTTAAAATAACTTTTCTATTTGAATACATTGTAAAAATCTAATTTATTCCTGTGATCAAAGCTGAATTTTCAGCATTATTCCTCCAGTCGTCAGTCACATGATCCTTCAGAAATCATAATAATATGCTGATTTTCTGCTCAAGAAACATCGATTATTATCAATGTTAAAAACAGTTGCCATGATGCATTTAGATTCTTTTATGAATAGAAAGTTCAAAAGAATAGAAACAAATCTTTTGTAACATTATAAATGTCTTTAGTCACTTTTAATCAATTTATGGAATCCTCACTGAATAAAACCATTAATTTTGCTGAAAGACATCTCTCTGTAGACGTTACAGAAAGCACAGACTCTGCAGTTTTTTTTTTTATAACAGAGATTCAACAGATAAATTGGCTCAGAATCTATTAAAGCGCAAATAAACTATCAGTCCACACACACACACACACAAAAACAAAGAGCTAGTATGTCTAATAATGTGAAAATTGCTCCCAGTGGGCAATGTGAAGTCCACCAGTAATTGACTTGTTGAAGGCGGGGGATCCTTTACACACGCAGTGCTTTGATGGCTGCAGCGGCGATGCTTTAAATGCAACGGATACTTTGTGTAAACTTGCTAAATCAAGCTTGAAAAGTTTCTCTAAACAACAAAAATCTAGATACTAACCAACTTAAAGGTGCAGAATGTAATATTGACAGCTAGCAGATGAAATGGGAACTGCAGTCCAAATTCAAATGATCGGAAATACACTGTAAGTTGATTTATCTGTTTTAATACGCTCTTTCCATAGGGATTTTTAGGTCGGGTAGAATCTGCGACCTTGTTTTTGCTGGCTTCCATGGCTGCAATGTACGGTGTTTTCCACCAACTGGCAACCCGGAGTGTTGAAATCCTATTGGGTAGATCGGCAGTGGGCGGAGTCACACAGACCAAAACAAACACAGACATTTCGACACTGAACGTACATTTCAAAGTAGAATACTGGCTGTAGCATCGTTTTTTGACGCAACAAGTTTGTGAACTTAGCAAGTTTCCTAAATATCTGTGAACGTGGTATTGTTATGCTTTCGTACAGTCAAACAAAATTACATACAGCACCTTTAACTAATACACATCTAGTCCATCAGAGTCAACTGCCTTTGGATAACTCTAAAATTACTTACTTGAAGAGTAGATTAAGAAACCACATGCATTATGAGGCTGGATGAGTGATAAGTAACTGGACTCGAAGAGCATCTCAGAACCAGAACGGTTATTAGCTTTTTAAACCCTCTCAAGCATCCTCATTTGTCCAGAGATAGATACAGTATCGGGATCTGCTTGGCTCGCTTATTTTAGCAAAAGAGTTTGCCAATAAGCCGGTGCGATCCAAAAAGCAGCGCTGCCTCTCTTGGTACGCGCCATGAATTAGCCGAGGGACACTGCGAGCCTCTCTCAAGAGGTGTACGGGCATCATACATCCATCTTGCTGTCAGGACGCAGACGCCGCGGTCTCTCCGCACACAGAAATCAAATAACGCGCTTGAGACGTGCACAGAAACAGAGAGGTGCTGAGCTCAGGCTCTAACGTTATTTGACATCACGTCCGTTGAAAGGAGCTCGATCTTCAAAAGCTGAAACTGTCTGCTGAAATGTCAGATAAAACCCACATTTGTCTTCAGAAGACTCTGGGGGCTCGTTTTGGCTTTTTTTTGGCTTTTGACACATTAAACAGGGACTGTGAGGATCCGGGAAACAAAACAGACAGCAGAAACATCACAAGCTGGATTCAAACAATATTCATGCACATGATCTAACCAGAAGGCCATGGGTCAGACAGACTCTAAAACACAGAATAATCATTCAAATCAACATGAACCCCATTTAACTTCTTTACTTTCTAGAGCTTAGTTTAATTGTTTATAATTTAGTGTCATGCAACCTACTACTGCTATATTCATGGCGAGAGATAAGTGGAAAAAATAGAAAAATTATGTAAATTAATGTATTAAAAAAATGTAATCTTTTAAAAATGATTTAAACTTGATTCACTGGTATAATTAAATTATATATAAGCATTTTAATTCGATTTTTAATTTAATATATATTTCCACAATCCACTTAATTCCCAAATGAATAAAGTCCTGTCCTACATTCTTTTCTCATTAAATATCCGGTTTCAATAATGTCAGATATGAAAGTAAAATTGTTTGCAAACACACATGACGGCTAAGTCAGAAGTTCAACTGAATATTTTTTTAGAGCAATGTTATGAAAATGCTACAGAATAACAGCATTAAAATGGTCCAGGCAAACTACAAATGTCTCCTGCAAAGCTGTAGCTGCACAATAAACCGGAGCAGGAGCAAGTGTAGTATTATTAAATAAAACGTCACTCTTCGGCTTTAGGAGTGAATCTGCAGAGGTCATTGGCTCTGCTGGGCTCTCTCTCATCACGTTACTTCAATTAGCTCTGCAGGAGCCCAGCAGTACGAGCCCAGAACATTCCACACGGCCGCGGATCTGAGCCAGGACTCCGTCCATCTACGTCTATCAGAGATAAACGCATTTACATTGATAAATTACACTGGGCTCAGATTTACCCTCACAAACCAACAAACAAGACTCGGTAAGAAGAAATACCATTACAAATTCAAGGCGACAAAACAAAAAAAGAGACGAGGTCAAAAATGTGAAATACAAAGTACGGGATTAAAAAAATGAGATTGCAGTTATAAAAGATAAGTCTAAAGCACAATGTATGCATAACTCATGAATAAAATAAATAAAAGCAAAATTTAGGCGATATTTTTTGTGCAATTTTTCACATTCCTTAGCACATTAATAGCATATAAAATATTTACATACGTATGTTATTATTAGCAGTATTATTGCTATTAGTATTTCATGTATTTATTCGTTTCATCTCACGATATAGACTAAAAATTTAATCTTATATAATATATATATCTATATAATAAATATATATATGATACACACGTGGGTATGGAAGTCTTTATTCAGACCCCCTTAAATCACCCTCACTCTTTGTTATATTGCCGCCATTTGCTAAAATCATTTAAGTTTAATTTTTTTCCTCATTAATGTACCCAGCACCCCATATTGACAGAAAACACAGAATTGTTGACATTTTTTTGCAGATTTATTAAAAAAGAAAAACTGAAATATCACATGGTCCTAAGTATTCATACCCTTTGCTGTGACACTCATATATTAACTCAGGTGCTTTCCATTTCTTCTGATCATCTTTGAGATGGTTCTACACTTTCATTTGAGTCCATTTGTGTTTGATTATACTGATTGGACTTGATTAGGAAGGCCACACACCTGTCTATATAAGACCTTACAGCTCACAGTGCATGTCAAGCAAATGAGAATCATGAGGTCAAAAGAACTGCCCGAAGAGCTCAGAGACAGATTTGTGGCAAGGCACAGATCTGGCCAAAGTTACAAAAAAATTCTGCTGCACTTAAGGTTCCTCAGAGCACAGTGGCCTCCATAATCCTTAAGGAAGACGTTTGGGACGACCAGAACCCTTCCTAGAGCTGTCCATCCGGCCAAACTGAGCTATCGGGTTTTGGTGAGAGAGGTAAAGAAGAACCCACAGATCACTGTGGCTGAGCTCCAGAGATGGAGATGGGAGAAAGTTGTAGAAAGTTAACCATCACTGCAGCCCTTCACCAGTCTGGGTTTTATGGCAGAGTGGCCCGATGGAAGCCTTTCCTCAGTGCAAGACACATGAAAGCGCGCATGGAGTTTGCTAAAAAACACCTGAAGGAATCCAAGTTGGTGAGAAATAAGATTCTCTGGTCGGTTGAGGCCAAGATAGAACTTTTTGGCCTTTATTCTAAGCGGTATGTGTGGAGAAAATTAGGCACTGCTCATCACCTGTCCAATAGTATGGTGGTGGCAGCATCATGCTGTTGGGGTGTTTTTTAGCTGCAGGGACAGGATGACTGGTTGCAAACGAGGGAAAGATGATGCGGCCAAGTACAGGGATATCCTTGATGAAAACCTTCTCCAGAGTGCTCAAGACCTCAGACTGGGCCGAAGGTTTACCTTCCAACAAAACGATGACCCTAAGCACACAGCTAAAATAACGAAGGAGTGGCTTGACAACAACTCTGTGACTGTTCTTGAATGGCCCAGCCAGAGCCTGACTTAAACCCAATTGAGCATCTGTGGAGAGACCTAAAAATGGCTGTCCACCAACGTTTACCATCAATCCTGACAGAACTGGAGAGGATCTGCAAGGATGAATGGCAGAGGATCCCCAAATTCCAGGTGTGAAAACTTGTTGCATCTTTCCCAAAAGACTCATGGCTGTATTAGATCAAAATGGTGCTTCTACTAAATACTGATCAAAGTGTCTGAAATACTTGGACCATGTGATATTTCAGTTTTTCTTTTTAATAAATCAGCAAAAATGTCAACAATTCTGTGTTTGGCTGTCAATAGGGGTGCTGTGTGTACATTAATGAGGAAAAAAATAACTTAAATGATTTTAGCGAATGGCTGCAGTATAACAAAGAGTGAAAATTTAAGGGGGTCTGAATACTTTCCGTACCCACTGTACACACACACACACACACATTGGATACACACACATCACACACACACACACAAACACACACACACACACACACCACACCACACCCACACAACACACACCACACACACACACACAGCACACACACACACCCCCACACACACCGAGTGGTGTGAAAAGTGTTTGCCCCCTTCCTGATTTCTAATTTTTTCCCGCATGTTTGTCACACTTTAATGTTTCAGATCATCAAACAAATTAAATATTAGTAAAAGATAACACAAAACGCAGTTTTTAAAATGAAGGTTTTTATTATAAAGGGAAAACAAAATCCAAAACTACAAGGCCCTGTGTGAAAAAGTGTTTGCCCCCTAAACTTAATAACTGGTTGCAGCAACAACTGCAATCAAGCGTTTGCAATGAGTCTGTTACAGCGCTGTGGAGGAATTTTGGTCCACTCATCTATGCAGAATTGTTGTAATTCAGCCACATTGGAGGGTTTTCGAGCATGAACCGCCTTTTTAAGGTCATGCCTCAGCATCTCAATAGGATTCAGGTCAGGATTTTTGACTAGGCCACTCCAAAGTCTCATTTTGTTTTTCTTCAGCCATTCAGTGGTGGACTTGCTGGTGTGTTTGGGATCATTGTCTGCTGTATAACCCAAGTGCGCTTGAGCTTGAGTTCACAAACTGATGGCCGACATTCTCCTTCAGGATTTTTTTTGTAAACAGCAAATTCATGGTTTCCCTTTTTATCACAGCAAGTCTTCCAGGTCCTGAAGCAGCAAAACAGCCTCAGACCATCACACTACCACCACCATATTTTACTGTTTTTATGATGTTCTTTTTCTGAAATGCAGTTTTTTACGCCAGACGTAATGGGACACAAAAAGTTTTCAACTTTTGTCTCGTCAGTCCACAGGGTATTTTCCCAAAATTCTTGGGGATCATCAAGATGTTTTCTTGCAAAACTGAGACGAGCCTTTATGTTTTTTTTTTTGCTCAGCAGCGGTTTTCGTCTTGGAATTCTGCCATGCAGACCATTTTTGCCCAGTCTCCTTCTTATGGTGGAGTCATGAACACTGACCTTAACTGAGGCAAGTGAGGCCTGCAGTTCTTTGGATGTTGGTGTGGGGTCTTTTGTGACCTCTTGGATGAGTCGTCGCTGTGCTCTTGGGGTAATTTTGGTCGGCCGGTCACTCCTGGGAAGTTTCTCCACTGTTCCATGTTTTTGCCATTTGTGAATATGGCTCTCACTGTGGTTCGCTGGAGTCTCAAAGCCTTAGAAATGGCTTTATAACGCTTTCCAGACGATAGATCTCAATTACTTTCTTTCTCATTTGTTTCTGAATTTCTTTGGATCTCGGCTTGATGTCTAGCTTTTGAGGATCTTTTTGTCTACTTCACTTTGTCAGGCAGGTCTTTTTTAAGAGATTTCTTGATTGCGAACAGTTGTGGCAGTAATCAGGCCTGGGTGTGGCTAGAGAAATTGAACTCAGGTTTGATAAACCACAGTTTTAACAGGGGGCAAACACTTTTTCACACAGGGCATGTAGTTTTGGATTTTGTTTTCCCTTTATAATAAAAACCTTCATTTTAAAAACTGCATGTTGTGTTCACTGGTGTTATCTTTTACTAATATTTAAATTAGTTTGATGATCTGAAACATTCTAGTGTGACAAACATGCAAAAAAATAAAAAAAAAACAGGAAGGGCGCCAACACTTTTTCACACCACTGTGTGGGTGTGGTGTTAATATAGATTATAGATAAGACACACACACCACACACCACCATATAACATACACACACACACACACCAACCACTCTGTTTTTCTTATTCTCACTCAAGGCTCCTATTTTGAGTCTAGTGCTGGGTGGTACACCGGTTCATACTGAATACCGGTGTTTGTTTTTGTTATGATATGAATTTTTTAAATACTGCAATAATGGTGTATGTCGCTTAAACAACGTTCTGAACGCGACACTGTTTGAAAGGGGTCCCTTTTCCCTGTTGCACTGTGGTGAGGGAACAGCAGTATGTGTTACTAAGCGTGAAAGTTCAAAAACTGAAGCTGTAGAACTAATAGAACATGATGACACAGAAGAACTCATCCACAATATCCACACTGACCACCACAAATATCCACCGCCCCCTGCCATCAGCTCCCGCGTCTCTCACACACACACGGGCGTGACTTTAGCACTAGATTTAGCAATTTTCAGACCATTTTAGCGGATTTTTTTCATAGAATATTCATACTGACAAACCTAGCGACTTTTTTGGATAAACCTTAGCTATGGTTCAGTTGGAAGATTTTGCCAGTGCTGTCCTGTGAACGCGAGGTCTGACTTTCCCGGAGATTCAGATATTGCCTTGGCTTTATTTGACTGAACCTCTATAAAAAAAATAAAAAAAAAGAAGTTTCATTCAGAAGTGCCATTACCAGTTATTTTGGCCTACTTTTACAGCTTGGCCCAGTCATTTCAACAATGAATCAGAAACAAAAAAGGAAAACCAAATTTTCCACGGTCCAAAAGAGATGAAAATATAATTGGCCGTCTGACACTATTAGAGAACAACCACAGACTGGACACTTAAGAAAAAAACATACAAAACACAGAGCCTTGCTCTTCCAGCACCTTCTGAACTGAAAACTGAAAACGCTTGTGTTGTCATTTCTATTAAACACTTCCTTAGCCATGTTCCTAAGAAAACTTAGCTTGATTTCATTTCCATTAGAGAAAAAGATATAAAAAGGCGAAAAAATATAAAAGCAACTGGAATGTTTCTTAATAAAACTGGAAAATATAGCACCGTTTCCTCAAACCCGAGCAGTAAAAACACTTAAAATTCACTCAGTGTTCATTCAGCTGTGATAAAAGGAACTCATTTGATTTCCATCTTTAAAAATGCGGAGTTGAATATCTTATTCAATATATTAGAGACATGTACAATAGAAATACGTATGAAAAATGTGCATAGCAGGAATGAACAGCAACAAAATTTGATTAAACTCCTAAAAAGAAAGCAGCTCGGCCTGAAGAGACAAATATTTGAGTCATTATCAGTTCAACTCAAAGCTGGCAGAAAACACAGAATGGATCACAAAGTTTCTAAAAATCACAAAATGTTAGACTATCAAAATACCACAGTAAACACGTTCTGTTGGTGAACTTCAAGATTACAGGGGACATGAAAAGCATGCTGCTTTTGATGTACGAGCAGATGCACGAAAAAACCTCATTGGAAACTTTCCCTCATATAGGAGAGGCCCGTCGCAAGTCATTGCTCTCTGGTAGGATACAAGGAAAAAACTCAAAGGATGCAATCAGGAACGAGACTTAAAAACAGGCTTCCCCAAGAGTAAAATCTCAAAACTGCCAAAATATAAGAGTTAAAAAAACAAAAGCACCCAAAATTACAATCAAATAACTGGCAGAACAACCTAAATGCAGTTATACAGAGTCCAAAAAAGCCATGTATTGTTTTACATGAAATTACAGGTTGTTTTTGAGAATTGTCCATCTGGATCATTCCACATGCTTCTCTTCATACATTACACATGAGTTTTGCCAGCATCATCGTTATCAACTGGTGCTGACATTAAATATGATATGATGATGACTAGGGGTCCCCCGTTTCCCCTCTTTCCGGCCAGGTTTTTGTTCATTTCCCCCTCGACCTGCACGATTTAACCTTGTTAAAAAAAGTGATCCACGATATGCTTAAAGTGTGAAAAATCTATTTAAATTATATTTTAAAATATTTAAAAATGAAAATTATATAACCAATTTGTTTCACATTGTTTTCTGGAAAGATACGTATATCACTACAACTTCTGAAAGTGACCAGCAGTGTTTTAGCAGTACATAAAAAGTAATGTCACAAATCAGAAAATGTCATTTTAACATCAATGTGAACAAACAAAAAAATGAATGACACTAATTTTATATCATTGTGACTTTGCTTTCCATACACTTTAAGTACTTCTTCATATACCACAGCAAAAAAACATAGTCTGAGAAAGTTCAAACATGATTAAAGGCAAGTGAACAGTCAGTAAAAAAAGAAAGAAAAAGGGGGAAAAAAGAACAAATACACAATTTACAAGCATAGATAAAATAAACAGTAGTATTCAGGTACAGAAATTTAATAATTAAGTGTAAAATAACACTGCATTGTGTTCACTGTATGAATTAAATTTAGATTAATCTTTGTTATAGCTGTTTTGTTGTTTGATTAACATTAGTGACATATTCAGCAGCACGTATTTATAGGCTGCTGTCCCTTTAAATTCCGACTGCACGGATCCAGTATAATGATACACACATCCGATTTCTTTCTCAGCTGTTTACATTCATTTAAAACATAACTGACTGCGTTTACGAGAATGATCGTCGAGACGGCTACTATAGACAATTCTGTGTATGTGTCTGTTCAAACATAAGGAGGAGGAGATGCGAAAGACGAATCAACTCGGCGTTCGCGTGCATTGAAACGCTTCTCTGTCTCTCTGTGTGTGTGTGTGTGTGTGTGTGTGTGTGGTGTGTGTGTGTGTGTGTGTGTGTGTGTGTGTTAGTGAGTGAGTGTGTGTGAGTCTGTCAGACAGCAAGACGAGACGGCAAAGAGTTGTTTTCTGCAACTTATTGCACTTAACTTTTTTTAACGTCAAGCAATTCTCTGCTATATGCCTCGAACTAAAACTTTGACCTTCTGCAACGTTTTGATTTAAGTAGCCTATTATTAAAATGATTCAGATATCGCACGCCGTTGCGATATGCTTATCGCGATATTTACATTTGCGATATTTCAATATTTTCGATATATCGTGCAGCCCTAACGATGACTATTTCACGTGCATGGTGCCTTTCCTCCGTATCAAATTTTCTGATTACGTTTATTGTAAATGTTAAAAAAGGTTCTGTCCTTTGTCACTTTTGGCTGGACTGAAATTGGATAAAAAAAATTCAGGCCAAAAGAGGAATAATATATAAATATATTTCATATATAAACAACATATTTTTCCTAAATATATACATGCATGTGTTAGTATTTATATATACATAATAAATAATAAGGACGAGTGTGTACGGTGTATATTTTATATATATTCTATATATATATATATATATATAAAAATACAAACACATGCTTGTATAATATTCAGAAAAAATATGCTATGTTATAATTAAATATTATTTATATCGAATATAAATATGGATAAATAATATATTAACGAGTTAGCCAATAAGCCGCTGCGATCCCAAAAAGTAATTCCATAAGGCTATAAAGCTACTGTATCATATATTTGATACACAGATTTCTAAGGGCTAAATGATGAAAAAAAAACTTTGCTGAGAAACCTGTACTCACTGGACTAAAGCGACTTTTTTTATCATCATGTTTTTAGATTTGTCTAAAGATTCAATAATGTAATTTAAAAAGATGAATTAAAAAAAGGATTTTCTCACTATTATTTCATTTCTCAGGCTTTTAGAATTTTGATACCATCTATTTTATAATGCAGATTTACAAGTATTATGTCTTAAAGGGAATGTGCACTCAAAATCATGTCATCAAAAATTCTGTCTTTTGCAATTTTAAGGTTTGAAAACGAGGGTAAGTAAATGACAGCATTTGGGGGGAGGGGGGGGGGGGTAACCTGTCCCTTTAAGGAAAACCTGAATAGTCCATGCCATCTTTACCTCTATAACTCTCCCACAAGTATATTAAGGAAAGTATACTATGGGACATCCTAAATTCTTAGTCTCAATTCTTCGCGTGTCAAGCGGCGCTTCATTACATCCAGTGGGATTTGGAGAGACGGCACTTTCCAGCGGGATCAGATGAAAAAAGGCTGGAAAAAGTGAGTAAGGCACTGCTGAGGACAGATGAGGCTTTCCCTCCTGGAGCTGCGCTGTTATTCCTGGAGGCTCGTCCAGCGTTCGACAGGTGCCATGCTGGCACACCAGACATCATGACACACCGCTTCCAGACCCTTTCATTATTTAAATACACAGCCACTTTGATGATGTTAATATTTCAGTGCGTCTGGAGTGGCTAGACAGATTTATTAACCTTGCTGAACTCGGAGCGTTTTGCAGTCTGGATCATAATTGGCTTTATTACATTCAAGGATGTTTCCTGCAGTAACCGGCAGCATGTTACTTGAGGAAAAGGCTTGGCAGACAAAGACGGCTTTTCACTCCGGTGTCACGTTTTATAACAAAGCGTCTTTCATGGAGAGCGACGGTGAGGAAGTGTGATGAATCGTCCCAGTGTCATTGAAGAAAACCAGAGACAGGCAACATAATGAACATCACTAGTCCGTCAATAAGCAGCACTCCGTCACACGCTTTCATGTGTCCTTCAGTTTGGTTAGCAATAAAGCACACAGACGGGGAGTCTGAAGCAGTCAGTCACTCAGGCTTCTGAACGTCAGACACTGAATCTGCCTGAACTCACACAATTAAAACAACACAGCCTTTAGTGACCCAGCGTCTCTTTTATAATGCAAATTATTTTGCATTATAAAATAATGCATACTCCGCAAAATAACATACTCTGCAATGTGTTTGTTTGTAGTGTCTATTGAAATATGATGGTGAATACTGCAAAATGTGGTGAATATTGACAAATGAATAAATAACATGCATGCAATGTTTTAGTGGGTGGAGCCAATTGCAATATGACTGCATACATTACAAAATGTAGTGAATATTGCTAAATAAATTCATTTCATTCATAACACTGCAATGTTTTACTTTGTGGTGTCTATTGCAAGACTATGGTGAATATTGCAAAAAAAAAAAAAGTAAAATACTCTGCAATGTTGCAATATGATGGTGAATAGTGCTAAATTAATAAACAAATGTTCTGCATCGTTTTAGTTTGTAGTGTCTATTGCAATACAATGGAAAATATTGCTAAATAAATACATAAATAAAAATACTCTGCAATATTTTAGCTTGTAGTGTCCACAGCAATAAGATGGTGAATAATGCTGAATAAAACAAACAAAAAATATTCTGCAATGTTTGTGGTGTTTGTAGCAATATGGCGGCAAATAAATAAATTAAAAATAATAATATATAACAGGATTACATCGGAACACAAAATAGAAAAATAAAAATAGAAGATATATATAGACTATACAGTGGGTACGAAAGTATTCAGACCCCTTAAATTTTTCACACTTTATTATATTGCAGCCATTTGCTAAAATCATTATTTTAATTTTTTTTTTCTTCATTAATGTACACACAGCACCCCCATATTGACAGAAAAACACAGAATTGTTGACAGTTTTGCAGATTTATTAAAAAAGAAAACCTAAAATATCACATGGTCCTAAGTATTCAGACACTCTGTGACACATATATTTAACTCAGGTGCTGTCCATTTCTTCTGATATTCTTTGAGATGGTTCTACACCTTCATTTGAGGCCAGCTGTGTTTGATTATACAGATTGGACTTGAATAGGAAAGCCACACACATGTCTATATAACACCTTACAGCTCACAGTGCATGTCAGAACAAATGAGAATCATGAGGTCAAAGGAACTTCCTGAAGAGCTCAGAGACAGAATTGTGGCAAGGCACAGATCTGGCAAGGTTACAAAAAAATTTCTGCTGCACTTAAGGTTCCTAAGAGCACAGTGGCCTCATAATCCTTAAATGGAAGACGTTTGAAACGACCAGAACCCTTCCTAGAGCTGGAACGTCCGGCCAAACTGAGCTATCGGGGAGAAGAGCCTTGGTGAGAGAGGTAAAGAAGAACCCAAAGAACACTGTGGCTGAGCTCCAGAGATGCAATCGGGAGATGGGAGAAAGTTGTAGAAAGTCAACCATCACTTGCAGCCCTCCACCAGTCGGGGCTTTACGCCAGAGTGGCCCGACGGAAGCCTCTCCTCAGTGCAAGCCACATGAAAGCCCACATGGAGTTTGCTAAAAAAAAAACACCTGAAGAACTCCAAAATGGTGAGAAATAAGATTCTCTGGTCTGATGAGACCAAGATAGAACTTTTTGGCCTTAATTCTAAGCGGTATGTGTGGAGAAAACCAGGCACTGCTCATCACCTGTCCAATACAGTCCAACAGTGAAGCATGGTGGTGGCAGCATCATGTGTGGGGGTGTTTTTCAGCTGCAGGGACAGGACGACTGGTTGCAACGAGGGAAAGATGAATGCGGCCAAGTCCAGGGATATCCTGGACAAAAACCTTCCCCAGAGTGCTCAGGACCTCAGACTGTGCCGAAGGTTTACCTTCCAACAAGACAATGACCCTAAGCACACAGCTAAAATAACGAAGGAGTGGCTTCACAACAACTCTGTGACTGTTCTTGAATGGCCCAGCCAGAGCCCTGACTTAAACCCAATTGAGCATCTCTGGAGAGACCTAAAAATGGCTGTCCAAAAACGTTTACCATCCAACCTGACAGAACAACCTGGAGAGGATCTGCAAGGAGGAATGCAGAGGATCCCCAAATCCAGGTGTGAAAAAATGTTGCATTTTCCCAAAAAGACTCAGGCTGTATTAGATCAAAAGGGTGCTTCTACTAAATAATGAGCAAAAGGGTCTGAATACTTAGGACCATTTGATATTTCAGTTTTTCTTTTTTAAAAATCTGCAAAAATGTCAACAATTCTGTGTTTTTCTGTCAATATGGGGTGCTGTGTGTACATTATTGAGGAAAAAAAAATAACTTAAATGATTTTAGCAAATGGCTGCAATATAACAAAAGAGTGAAAAATTAAGGTGGTATGAATAATTTCCGTACCCACTGTATATATATATTGTGTGTGTGTGTATATATATATACAGTATATATACACAAGTGCATCGCAAGAATTAGAATGTCAGGAAAATCGAAAAAATTACTATCATTTTTATTTCAGTAATCAACTCAAATTGTGAAACTCGTGTATAAAACAAATTCAATGCACACAGACTGAAGTAAGTTAAGTTTTTGGTTCTTTTAATTGTGGTGATTTTGGCTCAAATTTAACAAAAACCCACCAATTCAATATCTCAACAAATTAGAATACTTCATAAGAAAAAAAAAACATTTTTAGTGAATTGATGGCCTTCTGGAAAGTATGTTAATTTACTATACATGTACTCAATACTTAGTAGGGGCTCCTTTTGCTTTAATTACTGCCTCAATTCGGCATGGCATACTGATTCTCTATGGGGTTCAGGTCTGGTTAGTTTGCTGGCCAGTCAAGCACACCAACACCATGGTCATTGAACCAACTTTTGGTACCTTTGGCAGTGTGAGCAGGTACCAAGTCCTGCTGGAAAAAAGCTGGTCAGCAGAAAGGAAGCATGAAGTGCTCTGAAATGTCTTGGTAAACGGGTGCAGTGATGTTGGTTTTCAAAATACACAATGGACCAACACCAGCAGATGTGCGAGTGACAGACTGTGGAAACTTAACACTGTACTTCAAGCAACTTGGGCTATGAGCTCTCCACCCTTCCTCCAGACTCTAGGACCTTGGTTTCCAAATGAATACAAAACTTGCTCTCATCTGAAAAAAAATGGGACCACTGGGCAACAGTCCAGTTCTACTCCTTAGCCCAGGTAAGACGCCTCTAAAGTTGTCTGTGGTTCAGGAGTGGCTTAACAAGAGGAATACGACAACTGTTTCCAAATTCCTTGACACGTCTGTGTGTTGTGGCTCTTGATGCCTTTTTTGACCCCGGCCTCAGTCCATTCCTTGTGAAGTTTACTCAAATTCTTGAATCGATTTGCTTGACAATCCTCATAAGGCTGCAGTTCTCTCGGTTGGTTGTGCATCTTTTTCTTCCACACTTTTTCCTTCCACTCAACTTTCTGTTAACATGCTTGGAAACAGCACTCTGTGAACAGCCAGCTTCTTCGGCAATGAAATGTTTGTGGCTTACCCTCCTTGCGAAGGGTGTCAATGATTGTCTTCTGCACAACTGTCAGATCAGCAGTCTTCCCAATGATCGTGTAGCCTAGTGAACCAAACTAAGACTCCATTTTGAAAGCTCAGGAAACCTTTGCAGGTGTTATGAGTTGATTAGCTGACCATATTCTAATTTGTTGAGATAGTGAATTGGTGGGTTTTTGTAAATGTGAGCCAAAATCATCACAATTAAAAGAACCAAAGACTACTTCAGTCTGTGTGCATTGAATTTATTTAATACACGAGTTTCACAATATGAGTTGAATTACTGAAATAAATTAACTTCCACGACATTCTAATTTATTGCCCCGCACCCCCGACACCCCGACGTACCGATATATAGAATATATATATATTTTATATATATATATATCTAGAATATAATTAAAAAAGATATTTTTCATTTTAGTCGGTGTTACCATACAACCTTTTTTTATCAATATCCTTCCATTTGAACTGAAAACACAGTTAATTATTACTTCTGTTCACACTGCGGTTGTTAAATCACACTCATCTATATGGAAGATGCATCAAGCAATTTGTAAAAGTCAAGAGCTTCAGTTGCACATCAGACACAGTCATGTGTTCAGCCAATACTGCAATGCACCATTACTGCTGGAGCTGAACCCTGCCCTTTAAAATGGCTAATTTATGACATGTGTTTTCAAAATTAAAAGTTCTCCAACTGCATGCCAAAAATGTTTGTTTTAGATAATGAACATAAGCGTGCAGTCGCTTCATGCAGATAAATGATGGCTCCATCATCAGACCCATTAGCACCAATCACAATTAAGAAGGTCTGTGTTGAGCGAGAGAGTGACACCATGCTGTGCCATCATGCCGCCAGTATCTCCCTGCCAAACACACACACACACACCCCCCAAACAAGGTTATCCCATGTCAGCTCTGATAAGACTGAAGCTAATCTAA
Source organism: Sinocyclocheilus anophthalmus (assembly GCA_018155175.1). Lineage (NCBI taxonomy): Eukaryota > Metazoa > Chordata > Actinopteri > Cypriniformes > Cyprinidae > Sinocyclocheilus > Sinocyclocheilus anophthalmus. The sequence goes on along the minus strand of JADLZN010008546.1, from coordinate 383,790 downwards.
AACAGGAACTAAAGGATAAACAGGGACTCCGGGAAGCCGCTTCACAGCAGGGACGGCTGCGGTCTGCACAGCTAACAAAAACAGCATAACTAAGCTGAGGAAGCAATAACGCAGAGTCATTCCGGTGAAATGTAATCATAACATTTAGAAGGCAAGTCAATAAAATCACCCACAAACAATGAGACGGTTGTGAAAGTGATTATTCTGTTCACATTTTCATGAAAATCCCCTCAAAGACTAATACCACATCTGTTTTGAATGTTTTATAATTAAAGGGGTCATATGATGCTGCTAAAAAGAACATTATTTTGTGTATTTTGTGTAATGAAATGTGTTTATGCGGTTTAAGGTAAAAAAAAAATATATATAAAAAAATAAAAACACATTATTTTCCACATACTGTACATTATTGTTTCTCCGCTATGCCCCGCCTTTCTAAAACGCGTAAATTTTTACAAAACTCATCGTTCTGAAAATCGATGTGTGCTCTGATTGGCCAGCTATCTATTGCGTTGTGATTGGCCGAATACCTCAATGATTCAAAAACATGATAACCCATTATAAACGAGGCATTCGTTACATCCAGTAGGGACATAATTACGGATTATAATGACTTAATACTGCGTTTTTTTACGCGTTGCGTTGCATCGCGCTGCGTAACATAAAACCATGTCTGCGTTTGTGTTCGGAGAAATGACACACAACAAGTGCTACTCTACACTGCTCAAAACTTGTGTTTGAATCATCATTGGCAAATTCTTTAAATATGAAAACGTACTTACAGTCTGTGCTTCTGAACAGCCGGCATTGTAGTCTACTCTGCAGGTTCAGGAAACAGTCCTCTATAAAATGTTCTGCACACATCTGAATATTTGGGTTTAGTGTTCTGGAACAGTTGTTGTAAATACAACTTAACCACTGAACCACTGATTTCTAGTCGTGTCCATTTCTGGAAGACCAAACAAAGTATTTGGAAAGGTGATGCAGAATGCTTAGGATTTATATAGCGCTTTTATTGTGTATTGTTGTAAACCCAAAGCGCTTTACAATCATGTGGGGGAAGGGGTCTCTCCTCAACCACCACCAGAAGTAGTTTCACTTTCACAACGAAACACAGCATCACACACACGGCGTCCTCGCGTGACATAGTCCGGATTGCGAAGTGAGCAGAGGTGGTGGGCTTGAGAACGGTGCGGCCGGTGGATTTGACGAAGGAGCGTCCGGAGTGCTTGCGGCAACCACATGTGACGATCCTGGGATGGACTCCGCTTCGTCCACGGTTAAAGCCTATCCGGCGATCCACAGCGCAAAGTTTGTAGTATTTCCTCAGCAACCAGCAAGATCAGCTCCAGGCATGACGAAGCAGATATCGCCCTCTTTGGAAGACCAAACATAGTAGTTTCGCTTTCACAACGAAACAAAGTGTCTTCACGACATGGCGGCAGCAACATACTACAGCGAGAATAAAAGGTTACGCCTTCTTTCTTGCGTGAACATTTGGGCGGCAAAAAAAAAAAAGATTTATGCCAAAAAATCTTCCCACATCGTGATGTAGATATGTGGGGGCGTGTTAGAACGAGGTGTTTTAGGTAGGCGTTGTTGACTCTTAATTTTTATAAAGAATATCTCTTTGGATTGAAGACTTTAGTCTTTGCAACTTTACAAATCTTCATTATGCACCAAGAGCTTGTAACACTCCAAAGCGAAAGGGAAAAATTTAAATCGCATCATATGAACCCTTTAAGATTGGTGGACAATTGTACAGCTTATTCGTTTTAATAACGAGTATAAGTTTGATAATTTTTTTATATCTGTATATAATATATACATCTATCTATATATATATATATATATATATATATATTAGGCATCGTGTCCCGACGAATCCTCTCCTCAGTGCAAGACACATGAAAGCCGCATGGAGTTTGCTAAAAAACACCTGAAGGTGAGAAATAAGATTCTCTGGTCTGATGAGATCAAGATAGAACTTTTTGGTCTTAATTCTAAGCGGTATGTGTGGAGCAAACCAGGCACTGCTCATCACCTGTCCAATACAGTCCCAACAAGTGAAGCAGGGGTGGCATGCATCATGCTGTGGGGGTGTTTTTCAGCTGCAGGGACAGGCGACTGGTTGCAATCGAGGGAAAGATGATTGCGGCCAAGTACAGGGATATCCTGGTTGAAAACCTTCTCCAGAGTGCTCAGGGACCTCAGACTGGGCCGAAGGTTTACCTTCCAACAAGACAATGACCCTAAGCTCACAGCTAAAATATCGAAGGAGTGGCTTCACAACAACTCTTTTTGTGACTGTTCTTGAATGGCCCAGCCAAGCCCTGACTTAAACCCAATTGAGCATGTCTGGAGAGACCTAAAAATGGCTGAACTGGAGAGGATCCGCAAGGAGGAATGGCAGAGGATCCCCAAATCCATTTGTGAAAAACTTGTTGCATCTTTCCCAAAAAAAAACTCATGGCTGTATTAGATCAAAAGGGGGCTTCTACTAAATACTGAGCAAAGGGTCTGATACTTAGGACCATGTGATATTTCAGTTTTTCTTTTTTAATAAATTTGCAAAATGTCAACAATTCTGTGTTTTTTCGTCAATATGGGGTGCTGTGTGTTGGTACATTAATGAGGAAAAAAAATTAACTTAATGATTTTAGCAAATGCTGCAATATAACCAAGAGGGAAAAATTTAAGGGGGTCTGAATACTACGTACCCACTTAATAGATATATTAATTGAAAAAAAAAAAAAAAATAAATAAAAAAATAAAAATAATATAATATAATACTACTACTACTACTAATACTCATAATAATAATAATAATAATATATATATATATATATATATATCTATAATTATATATATATATATATATATATATAGTTTTCACAACATACAGAAGCTGATACTGGGAATGAATATATATATATATATTTTTTTTTTTTCCTAAATTAAATTTTATTTCAGTTATTTTAATACATTTTATTATACTTAATTTAGATGCCAGTAAAATTGGCTAAAATGAATAAATATGACATGACAAAATATTGACTAAAAGTAAAGCATTTGTGTGTCAAAAGAGAAAAACTATGACTAAAAAAGCAAAAAAAAAAAGCGCAGTCCAAATGTGATAAATCTGCACTACACTCTCTGCATTGACCTGAATCCTAATGAACAGACTAGGCTGTGTTCACTTTTACACGCTTGAGTGCATGTTTGAAAACAGAGTCTCGATCGTTCACACTCGCGTGGATGTTGGATGGACAGCTGAACCCACATGTCAATAAAAGCGTAGAGACCTTTGGAGCACTGTGTACTAAGCTGCTCTCAGCCTAATGAGATTGTTTAGGCTGGTTCATGCATTGTGGATTCGGCAATCTGTATGGCAGAGACACCTGGTCAACAGGCCCTCATGCTGTAAGACTCTTACAGCGTAATCCTGTTTAATAGGATAGAGACTTTAGCCGCTCCTCTGTGATCGCCACCCATGAATGTCTCAGCCTGAGCAACATTCAAACTTAACTAGTCCCGATTAATTAATAGTCCCAACAATCGGTCAAATGGGGGCTTGGATGGTGGTCATGCATAAACATGGTTGAGAATGGGTGAAAATGCATGGCAATGACAGCTGACGGCGGTCTAGGGGTCACAAGGTCATTCATTCTACTAGAACGGGGTCATGAGCCGAAATGACCAGTGTCATAAGCTTTGAGTTCAGCCCGTCACAGAGGTCATTCACTACTGACACGCTGACGTTCTCCAAGCAGACAAGCTGACATTATGTGGCTCTGAAGCTAAAGATTAAGATGTGCAGATTGCAATTAAGCTATAGTATGTGCATGTCAGCAAGACTCCGCATTGAAGAGTCATGAGCTGGAATTCGAATTGGAAGTTGAACAGGAAGTTGAAGTGGAATTTGAATTAAAATGACAGGAAGCGGAACTTACGGAATTGTAAAAATAAAAGAATTCAACACAGGTAATGCATTCTGGGATTGCTCTCCCATATCTATATTCTATATGCTATTCTGTATCCCATATTCTTTCTCCATACCCTATATCTATAGCCAGCATTTTGTATGATATATTCTATATCCAATATTCTATCTCTATATACAATTTCCTATATCTACATCCTTTATCTACATTCTATATCCAATATTCTATCTCTATATACAATTTCCTATATCTACATCCTTTATCTACATTCTATATCCAATATTCTAAATGCTACATTCTATTTAATGTATCTATCTATGCCCATGTCCTGTTTCTATATTCCATATCCAATATCTAATATCAGTATTCAACATCCAATATTCTATATACTATATCCTATTTGCTGTTTTCTGCATGCTACATGCTATAATCCAGCGGTTCCCAAACTGGGGGGCGCGGCAAGGCTGAGGGATAGCGTACAGTCAGCAGATTAGTTTGCAAAAGAAACCTCTGCAGGCTGATTTTCTTGCGGCCACTTGCCTGATAAGTAAATAATTGAGTGCAAAATATTAATTTGACATTTTAATTACCTCAACATGACTCGCAGTACCCACTTGAGCGCTCCGTTGTCAGTTGCAGTGTTAATTTCGTTGACGAATAATTTGTCGTCAACATTTTTTTCCACCGACGACGAGACGATAAACTAAAACTCTTTTTGAATGACAAAAACTATGACGGAAATTTATTGACATTTTCGTCAACGAATAAAAACGAGACGAAAATGTTAGGGAGGGACGATTTGGGAAGAGATTCATTCAGAACGAATCTGCTGCATTGTTAGGAGGATATATGCGTACATATGAACCGGCGGGAAATACACTTGCTGCACGTTGCATAAAACGTTAAAAAATGTCAATTTGTGGGAGTAAGCGAAGAGCAGACATATAGATAAATCTGACGATGCAAGAGAGAACTCAATTTGGTCCGGTTTTCAGAGCGCAGACACTGAAGCATACACACACAGAAAGCGTGTCTCACAGCACGCAAGTACTCTTTTTCCCGCCGCGTGAACCGAGAATTACACACAAAATGATGTAGAATTGTCAGTTTTGACAAGTATTCACGTAAACACAGTTGATTACATCTTTAAGTGAATGTAAACAGTAGGGAGAACTTGTATCGGTACATTGCATCCATTGCAGCTGTGCCTTCGGTTTTAAAGGGACAGCAGCCTAATGTTGTTGCTATTGTCCGAGTCATTGATGTTAAGGCAGTGGCGGCTGGTGAAAAAAATTTGAGGTGGGGCTGTGGCACATCAAACAATTACAGCAAGCGTTGCAATATGAATTATTGCAATGCAGACATACGTTTTTTCGTCTTATAGTTATGTGAATAATATCAACATTTAAATATTCTTTTAGGAACAAGTATCAAGACACACTCTTAGAAAATGAGATAGAGTACATTTATAGGAAATTAATTGATGTATTTGTTTTCATTTTAATATCATGTGTTGTCTTATAGTTCTGTGAATAAAACCAACATCCACATGTTTGAAGTTAAGATAGAAGAGCGCATTTACTTTACATTGATTGATGTATTCGTTGACATTTCAATATCACGTGCTGTGTTATAGTTTTGTGAATAAAACCAACATTTAAATGTTCGTCTATGAACCAGTAACAAGACACACCCTTTGAAGTTGAGATGGAATACTGTATGTTTTAAAAATGAATGTGTTAACAGATTCAAATTTAACGTGCATCCTGCGTGCATCCTGATTTACATATGACGGTAAAAGATGGCTGTAAATATTGTTCTTTGAACAAGTAACAAGACACACCCCTTGAAGTTTAGATATCAAACTGTGTGCATTCTAAATTAAGTTATTTAAATTTCTGAATGTCAAACTTGGTTAAAACAAGTGCAATATCTTCCTCAAAGGGGCGGTAAACTGCACAATCTTTGTAATGCTTCGCAAGCTTTTTCTCAATCGTTCCATTTCAATAACTTTTGTTGTGCTATAGTTCTGTGAATAAAACCAACATCTAAATGTTCTTTTATGAACCAGTAATAAGTCACAGCCCTTAGATTTGATATGCGTTTTTTTATACATTTCACAAATGAAGCATTTAGATGGATAATTGTGCTTTTTGCTCTTCGTTTTGCATTTTGCAGACGGTCCCTATCCTGCACTTTTACGTTATAAGGTCTATCATTTACAATACCTTAAGGCAGATTAAAACATAAAACACATTGTGTTCTCTCTTCTACATTTGAAAACTATTATAACACATTATGTTTCTTGTCATTGTGCTAAATCGTTAAAGAACTATTGAAGATTTCCGAGGCTGAATCTCTGACAAATGTCAAACCTCAAACGTCGAACCAACTTTATAGTGTTCTCATGTTTTCTTACTTTCTTGGACAGATGCTTCATATCTCTCACTCTCGTAACTGTCCATGCTGGATCTGCCCCAGTTGCTTTAAACAGCAAGCACGGAAATCAAAATAAGGCATTAGCAGAAACGCACCCACATAGTCAGGCCTTTTTGGTGTACCAACTGGAAGAGTAGCTTCGCGTGTACTTCTTCCCTTTCTTGCTTGTCTGCTGTCTGATTAAGAGGTCAGGCTGATCTGGACCCAGCTCTTTTATCTTCAGTTTTTCTGCCAAAGTTCTCTTCTCAAACGGACTTTGGAGTAGAGACTTTACAGAGTTAGGTTCGTGTTTGGAATTAATGACACCTGAGCACGCCATTAACACATAATTGGAAATTGCGTCACTACAGACCAGCGCTGATTTTAGCAGTTTGGGGCGACAGAAAAATCGCCCATTTCAGATAAGATTTGAGGACGCTGATTGGCTAAATTTTATGTCACATCTTGAATATATTTATATCTTGAATCAGCATTTGACTAAATTCTACAAAGATTTCTCGATTGCCCCTCAGCTGAGAGAAGTCATATTATGATGGTAAAAACATATATATATTTTTTTACAGATGATTTTCTAATATATCACATCATACAAATATACATTTAAATAATTTAAATAATTTATATAATTATTATTTTGTGTGTGTGGTTCAGGGAGGGCGGCGCCCTAGCGCCCTCTATTGGCCAGCCGCCACTGGTTAAAGGGGTCATATGATGCTATTTTAATAGGATCATTATTTTTATTTGGTGTAACAGAATATGTTGACCTGCTTTAATGTTAAAAAAACACATTAGTTTCAAATACTCTACATTATTGTAGTTTTTCTATGCCCCGCCTCTCTCAAACGTCGTTTTCAACAAAGCCTCCTCCTTTGAATAGCGCAGTCTGCTCTGATTGGCCAGCAGACACAGTGCATTTTGATTGGCCGAACACCGCAAGCACTCATCAGAAATGTAACGCCCCTTACCATAATCGCGAGCTTCAGCTTTCAAAATAAATGTAAAGACAGTAAATAATGTCCTTAGTTTTACCATCAGTTCAAGCCTGAAACGGGAACAGAGTCAGACACATTGATGATGCTCGTATGTATTTGCAGTACGCAAGCTGCGATTAAGAAAGCTGACTCCACTGTGATGTGACCGTCTCCCTTTCACGCACACACGACGCGTACTCTATACGTGCAAAACTCTGCATTTGAGCAGTCAATAGCAAATACTTAAACTATAAAGAAAACGTACTTACAGTAGCTGATTCAGAATAAGCACCAGATTGTCATAGCAAAGTCGGAATTTACCCTTTTTTTTTTAGAAATAGCCTTTGCTCAACCAGCCTTGTAGGCTACTCGCATAGGTTCACAAAACTGTCGTCCATAAAATGCGTTGCACAAATTCGAACATCTGGGCTGTGTTTTTCTGTTGTAAATAAATCTTAACCAATGATTCCTCATTGCATCTACTTTCGGAAGGCCAAATAAAGTGCTTTTGCTTTCGCACTGAAACACAGCATCTCCCTGACATGGCTGCATCAACACTACTGCGTTTCCTGAAACCACACCTTCTTTCTTTGCGTGAACATTTGGGCGGCATTACGCTAATATTTCCACATCGTAACGTAGACATGTGGGGGGTGTTTGAATGAGGCGTTTTAGCCCTGTCTGGATCAGCCTTCTCTTTTAGATAGAATAAATTTTTTTTAATTAAAATTCTTTGAGCTTTGTAACTCTGCAGATCATATACGTGCACAAACAGCTACATAACACATTAAGGAAAAGGAAAAATAGAAATCGCATCATAGGACCCCTTTAATCAAGCAACAACAGAAAGACAGAAAATCACTCACTGCTCTTGATGGGCCGAGCCGCTTAAACTAATATGCAAAAAATGAAAGTATAAACTGTCTTACCAGTTTTTAAAGGCCTTAATTTTCAGCTTGTCACATATTTAGAACAAATTGGACTATGCACTTTCTCCGCAGCAGCTCAGTCTGTGTCCTCTGCTATATTTTCAGATGCGCTCGTATCAAACTACTCTATATCGATATAAACGGTAATTGCCGCTCCTATCGATATACCTCCCAGCCCCCCCTACTTTAGATAGAAGTATTTTTTTTACAAATAAATAAATATTTAATAAAAAGTCAACATTTGTAACCAACAGGGCACTCAGTATTCTGGGAAGTTTGTGTGCATTGGGAATCATATTTTTTTCAAATAAAGCCAAGGTAATAGTCATTTTACATATAGCACACAGTGAAAATGACATGAATATGACAGTGGGCAAATGGATAGAGCGCAGCATAATTTGAAATCACGAGTTTAAATTTTTGTTGATTGCGCATCTCAGTGAAGCTGAACTCTCCTCCTGTCCGCATTCAAACTGAGGTTTACTGTTGAAATTAATACATGGAAGAAAAAGTGTGAATATTCCTTTAAAACATTTTTTTAATAGTCTAATAATTGTATTATTTTTTTCTACAATTAAGTGATTAATCTGGTTGTAATATTTATTTTTATCATTTAATTGTTTTATTTAAATTTTATAGAAAATTGAATATTTAAAGATGTACATCATACTGTACAAAAGTAATACAAGAGAAAATATTTCTGTTACATGTTAAACTGCACTTTTATTTTGACAGGTTGCCATGAAGTTTCTGCTAGTTTTCTCAAATGAAATGGTAAAATTCTCGCGAAGTGACTCTCACAGCAGCTCTGGAGATTATGTTTTTGTGTTCATGTCATCATATAGTGAGACGCAGAGGCCGGAAATCACCGCGAGCGTCACGCGTGCTTCAGTATTTGTGTAGTAAACAAAACCGCGTTTCTGCCATTCATACATACAGAGGCAAGCGTAACATGCAGGATTCATATTTAAACCGTCTTTTTGCATTTTAATATTCACAGACACTAGTTCATATCGCGATTCGAATTAAGTGGCAGTGGCTACTTTTGATTTATTCATCCAAAATTGACAAATTCTGTGGCATTCCGCGCTACAGAGTAAATTACATTTTTATGAAAGGACTCAATGATCCCGTCAGCGTTTTCGCAGAAACCATATGGCCCTAGAAATGTAACCACACTTCAGAACATTTTGGCTTGCCCTGTGTGTTGTTTGAACTAGTTGCAGAGGTGAATTCACGTCACAGGCTCTCTCTTTCTCTCTCTGTAGCGTATGCGCCCAGATGCGTTATCAGGTACTGAAATTTGGCACCGATTGATTTAACGTGAATCGGTACTCGGTAGTACAGACGCAATTCGGTCGGTACCCTTAAAACCAGATGCGAGTGGTGCGTCGTCACAAAAGCAAAAAGAACCCAGTGATGTTCTATCAGTGATGCTGTAGATGCAGCGCAACACGAAAAAACCATGACAGTAAACTGATGCCCCGTTCTATTTCTGACGAACTCCAGCGCTCTGACACAAAGAACAATTTCAAACATTCATAAGAGAATCGTGAAAAAATGGTTTCCTCAAAAATATGAAGCAGCACAACTGTTTTCAGCATTAAAATAATCAGAAATGGTTACTGACCAGCAAATCAGCATATTAGAATGATTTCTGAAGGATCATGTGACACTGAAGACTGGAGTAATGATGCTGAAAATTCAGCTTTGGTCACAGGAATACAGTAGCCTATATGTTAAAACTTGAAAATATTTTTCTCTACAAAAGGGGGGCCCAGCAGAAAAAGTTTGGGAACCACTGCTATAATTTATATCCTGAATCTAACATCTACATCTATATCCATGTCCAGTATCTCTATTCTATATGCTTGACATGTTTTATATTCTAGATCCAATATCTATATCCATGTCCTATAACTATATATTCTGTGTCCTATATCAATACCCTATATTCTCTCTCTATATCCTACATCTTTAAATCTTCCAAGTGTTGTTAAACTTCATTTCAAAGCTTCAGCTTTGGCCAACATTCAGTTCATCCTGACAAACTTGCTTTTCTAGTTCATATATCGAATTTGAAATTTTTATTGTACATCCTTATTCAAATTTCAGTTGCAATACTGCATCCTGCTTGCTACCACAGTTCAAATGAAATAATGCAGAAGTTGAATATTAATTTAATATGCATTCTCAGTTCAATGCTGACTGACACACAACCTCTGTGCGTGTAGAAGTGACAGTTTCATCAACAATGGAAGAATAAAATGGTAATAAAACTGCCTCAGGGGACGCTTTTCCTTTCCACATCAACAAAAGACCGGCACTCGGGTGAAGCATATTTTGCAGTAAGAAACTGGAGTGCCCATCCGTCCCCGTGCCAAAACAGGGAAGGAGAAGCAGTCTTCTTCCTCTGGTGCCGCAGGACATGGGATATTCGGCAGAAAGGTGGAACAATGTCGTTGCCGTCTTGTGTTTGTCCTGTGGCAGGGGCAATTATACTGCTGAGGTTCACACGGCAGTGACAGGCCAGGGTGAAATAAAGGCAGATGGACTCATTTGTACAAGGCCATGTGATTAAGCAGCCGGTCCATCCGACTACAAGGGAGAGCCCCGCAGATGAGCTCCATCTGAAGGTGGTCTGACCCACCGGCTCAACCTCGTCTTGTTGGCCAAACCTGTAAACAGACGGCCGTGAGGGGATGATGAGCTGATAAGAGCCGAAGAATTTCCCCAGAACGTTTAATGGGGAAAGCAGCACGAGGAAGCAGCCTTATCCACATGAGACTCATTACAGACCAGACATCCATCAAAATGGAATTACACGGAATTCTCCATTAGCGCAATTAGAATGCACTGCAAACTAACCCAGTTTTAACTCTACGCTAAGATTTTGAAGTGGTCAACATGTTAAAAATGTCCTACAGCTTTTTGGAAGAATATTATAAGTTATTTTGTGCACATCATCCTTAAAAGTATAAATGTGCCATTATTTACAACCTCACCCTCATGTTGTTCTGAACCCATATGCTTTTATAAGATATATGATATGATAGATTTGTGTATGGAACAGACTGAAATTAAGTCATTACTTAGCCTATGGAAAATCATTTCTTTTGATGTACTGCTCCATTCAAATTGCTGTGGCAAGACGCCATTTTTAATCTGAATCGAATTATGAATGAAATTTTATAGATGAAGATTCTTAAATTTCACTTGGTTTTTCATACAAAACTATTATATGACTTCAGGTGAATACATCATAACTTGAATGGACCACTTTTATGCTGGTCATGGTCTTTTTTTATTATTAAAACGAAAATTATTAAATTCTAATAACAGTATGTGGATTGGATTGACATGGGGCAGAGTAGACAGGATTTACATTCCTAGGTCAAATATTCATTTATAAAAAAATGCAACATGAATTTGACTAATTTCACTAGTCCTCCAATTCCCATTCTTCAAGATTCTATTGAAACACATCATTGGGGAACAAATATTTCTCACATGCCAGTGAATGCGTATTTCAAGGGAGTACCATCAGTCACCACAGAGACAATACATCATTCCCACAAGGTTGTCCTTCAACCGCTATGACACCAAAAGACAAGCCTCATCTCTGGCCCTGAGTTAATCTCCCACAGTACAGCAGTCTACACTCTTAAAATAAAGGATCTTTTCTCTGCATGAAGAAACTTGTACATCCATGGAACCTTTCCATTCCACAAGAGATTTAATAGTCCTATCAATTTTTTAAATGGTCAAAGGTTTCAAAATGGGTTTTTTCACAGTGATGCTAAAAAGAAGAACCATTTTTGGTTTCAGTGAACAGTTCTTAAAAGAACCACTTATTTGAAGATTCTAAAAATCTAAAGAACCACTGTGAAGTACCTTTTGTGGAATGGGTTCCATGAATGTTCATGAAACCATCGATGCCGATAAAGAATTAGGGCTGCACGATATTGGAAAACACTCCCATTGCGATTTTATTTTTCTGCGATATATATATTGCGATATGAAAAAAAAAATCCCCACGACTTGAATAGTTTATTTGGAAAAATAATAATACAAGTGATTTTTCTTTGTGTTTTGTTGTTTGATTAACATTCATAACACAGAAAGCCTCAGGAACATTAAACTGCTGTGAACCAATATATTGTTACACATCCATTTTCTCTCAATTGTTTCCCTTCACCTAAGCCATAAGCAACTGCGTTTAACGATACAGAGCACAGTATTTCAGGCACAAATAGATGCAGAAGTGAACAGAATTCACCGTGTCTACACCGGACGCGAGCAGCGCAAAATACAATGAACCCATTATAATCAGTGATGCTGTCTACACTGGATGCGGTGCGGCATGACAAATCCCCGACGGTAAACTGATGCCGCGCCTAAAAACGCGTGGGAAAACACCAGTCGGGCCACTTTCTCCTTCTTTCCAAAGCGCTCGGGAGCTTGCGCTTTCGTGGCGTCTGCCGTTGCTAAGCAACCATGACCTGCGCTCTCCACAACGACCCGGAAGTGTCAACAAAGGATAAATGGATTTTATCCATTTACGCGATTTCCAGCACTGAAAAATCGCATGCAGTTGCTACTAAATGTATTTAAAATGGGTATCTCTGTACAACTGTAGCGTCCGGTGTAGACACTGTATCCGTGTGTGAGCAAAGAAAACAATCAGTATAAATATAAGTAGCCTATACTAAACATCGCACATCATGCGATGTGATTATCGCGGATGCGCACATCGCGATATCGATGCTGAAACGATATATCGTGCAGCCCTATAAAGAATTCATTCATTTTTAGTGTGTAGAAGAATCATCTTTCACACCCAGGAAAGAAAAAAGGTTCTTTCAAGGTTCTGGAATGATACATATGCAACATCTGCAAAACTTCTGTTTGGATCTCGACACCTTCAGACGACTCAGCAGAGATCAGTTACCAGTCCAGTCCTCCAAGACACTTGTCCAAAACTCCTAAAGAAGCTGCTGTGAAGTAGAAATGCTAGGCTAAACTTTAAAACTAACTAGCGTCATTTGGATGTGTTCGTGACAGATTATAAAACCTGGTTAGATTTTCCCAAAACTGCCGTCAAACATCCTACCTTTGCTTACTTGAATAAACCTTTTTGAAGGGAAGATTTTCCTAAGATTACATCGTTTCAAAGAACACAAAGGCCTAAGATGAAGTATTCACCAACAATCACACTGTTTCATGTTCTTCCTTTACATAAATGAATTACACTCTCTCGCGTTGGTTGCAGACAGTCCTGCCTTTATAGTCGCCATAAAGCCTCTTGGGATCATGTGAGTGATGGTACAAATGCCGGCCGGCAGCAAAAACTGTTTATTATTAAAAGAAAATGCTGGAGTCTTCAATCAGTTCCATGAAATGAAAAAATAAAAACGTTAATTTCAAGATTTTGAGAAGCCAGTCTCAATCTCACTGTCGATGCTAATGAGATTATACGCAAGAATAACATAGCTGCTGGTGTATTGTTCCTGTAGGAGTCTGCAAACATTCAAAACACAAATCAAAGCGTTCTTGTTCACCTTGAGCAAACATACTTGAGCAAACCAGAGCGACTAACCAGTAAGAACTAGGGTTGTGACGGTAAGGACATTTTCCCACCGGTTAATCGACGAGTGACAACACCGGTAATACCGGTATCACCGTGGGGTGGGGGTTAGTTCGTTTGAGTTTCCCTCTTTTCTTCGCTTACAAATGGCTTGTAAAAGTGGCGTAAGAATTTTACTTTCAAATTAGCGGCAACTGCCGCAATTCGGCGTCAGGCAATTGTTTGAGTTTTCCCTCTTTTCCTCGGATTTCTTGGCTTTCAAATAGCTTGAAAAAGCGCCGTGTGCGTTTTACTTTCACTTTCAAATTAGGGGCAATTCAGGCTGGGGGGTTAGTACGTTTGAGTTTCCCTCGTTTCTTCGCTTACAAATGGCTTGTAAAAGTGCCGTGCGAATTTTACTTTCAAATTAGCGGCAACTGCCGCAATTCGGCATCAGGCAATTGTTCGTTTGACTTTTCCCTCTTTTCCGTAAATTGCTTAATTTTAATTAGTTTTAAATCATCATTTATTTTTACTTCAGTTTCAGTTTTATTTTTTTTATTGATTTCTAGTTAATGATTTCAGTGCTTCAACTTATTTTAGTATACTACAGTTTTTCAGTTGGTTGCCAAGGCAATATTTTTAATGTTTAAGTTTTTCATCTAATATTCATATTTTATTTTTTTCACTTTTATTGGTGCAATGAACAGAAAATAATGGCTTGACCGCTGTTTTGGAAAATAATCTAATAACGATTTTTTTTTACCAATATTGCGATTTAATATGCAAAAAAAAAAATTTTAAGGTTCCTTTATTATTATTTTATCTTTATTATATTATTTGTTGAACTTCCAACCTGGTAAGCATGTAATAATATTTATGACAACATAAAGCACTGACAAATAAGCCTGGTGTAAACATTAATATGAAAGTCAGTAACAAATCACACAAACTAAAGTAGATTGCAGAAATATAAAAACAAATCTGTTGCTTTACCACACTACTTTAGGTAATTCAAAGTCACTGTAATAAACATATGTAAACATGTGGACTGCACTTTTTAAACACTGTCTGTTAACTTTAGACCAGTGCTTCTCAAACTTTTTTGGTTGCGCCCCCCTCAGACTACCAAATAATTTCACTAAACATTATGAAAAATTTATACTTTTTTAATTTAAAAAACCTACAGGGAAAAAAAACACCTGCATCACTTGAAACATTGAAAAATAGCATAGAGAGAATAACTGTTGTTGTTATTATTCTCTCTGTTATTTATTTATTTTTGTGGGTTTCTTGCTGTCCGCTAAGGCATAGGACACACACAGGCTTTCCTCCTCACCAACGACATTAAACACCGTGTCTACACCGGACGCAAGCGGGAAAATACAGTAGAACCACTATAATCAGTGACGCTGTGTACACTGGATGCGACGCGGCGCGACAAAACCCAACATTAAACCGATGCCTTGTTCTATTTCTGACGTACTGACACGAAGTTAAAATTATTTGCACCGGTCGCTTTGTCAGTGTAGAGCTGTTGCGGTGCGACACGACAACTGTAGCATCCGGTATAGACACGGTGAGTGAAGCCGAGAGCAAGATATGCCTCGTCATATTTTCTGCATTTAGCTTTTGAATGACCAGCACCTGCCTGGGTCTGTGCGACTTCATCTATGGCTTTTCTCTTCGCTTTCACAAACAGATCCATCTCCTATTCCAAGTTATGTTCTATGGCTGTTTACTTATTTCTTTTCTTTTTCTGCTGATGGCCCGCACTCGACTTGAAGCAGCGCTGCTTAGACCGATGGGTGTGTGTCATCAAAGTACTGCGAGAGCTATAAGAGAGCGTGAACGTCTCCTTATGCTTCCTCTCGCTCGCCGTACTTTTATGTCATACACCGATCTGATCTTCAAGTCGAACACACCTCTTTACTCTCGCGTGTCACGTGACCGAGTGTAATCGCAGCCTCTGCGATTGAAAAATCGTGATATTATCGTAAATGCAATTAATCGTTCAGCCCTAAACAAAATGTTTAGTTTTTTTAAGATTTAGTTTATGTTAACAATAACAACCTTGGTTTTTATGCCTAGGGTTTGCTTACAGCATGTGATGCAAAATCGTCACATATACTGTACGTACACACTCAGATTTTTATAATTGCGCAGCTTGAATTTTTTGCGCTAACTAGTTGGTCCATAAGGTGGCGAAACTGGCACGTTAGTCGTAAAACAAGCGAAAGAGACGAAACCACACAAACAACAGCAGAATGCAACAACAATAGACAGCAACGCTGAACAAGTACAAAGACATTTTCATTTCAGTGTGAAGCGCTTGAATTCAGCGAGGAACCCAAATAACTGTTTACAGACAGATGAAACGGCGCTGACAAACAGCAGAAACACTGTGCGCAACGATACAGTCAGAAGGTTTTTTTAAACAAATCGTCATCATTTACCATGGATTTACTGTAGCACTAACTGCACCATGGTATTGTGTCAGAAATGTGTGTATTCGTGTCAAATTTTATTATATTATTAATGTAGACATGTATTAAATGTATTGAAGGAGGAGTAATGGAATATAATTACAGTATTTATTTTTTTGTGATTAACCTATCGCGTTTATGCATTTATAAATGTATTTGACTACTGTTTTTTCATCAATACCTACAAGCCATATTAACATTTTTCCATGTATTTGAGGTGCTATATGTGGTGGTTTTAACTGCATTTAACATGATCTAAATGTATGCTACTATGGAAGACCAATGGTTAAAAAAACACCTCAAACAGTCAGAATAATACAATTTCACCATATAAAAATGAGATTGCTACAATTTTTACAGATATTACTGATTTTGATAATGAACATAAATCTACATCTGCATCCTAACTACAGCTACTATCAAATGTGTATTTCTAAGAGACAACATTTTTTTTATAGGCCTATTATTAATATTATCAGGCAACACAAACCTGTTTCTTGATTTGAAACAATATTACTCTTTACTAGAACATGCAGAACTAAGAAATTATTTTTTTCTTTTAAGATATTTATTTTAAGGAAAAATTACTGGAGAAGTGTAAAGAAATCAAAAACTAATTGTTTGTCATGTTCTGACCATAAAGAATAGTTTAAAACCACAATTAACCGTCTGGTTTTTACAACTTTCACATTGGAGCAAAAATCTGCCTTTAAACTTGAAAGAAATAAAAATATTACATTTATCGTGATAATTATCGATATCGTCTGATATGGAAAAATATATATATATCGTGATAATTTTTTGGCCATGTCGCCCAACCCTAGGCTTAAATATTAAAGTACAGCACGTAACCCGTCTGTGCTACAGAATGATTTCTCAAATCACGTAGTTTGAGGAGAGGTGCATTATTACTTTTGCAAGATATTGGATTTAGCAGACAATAAACTGTGTGAAAAAAGAAGCTTATCAAGCACTGAGTTATGGGTTTTCAGTCCTTTTCTTTCTTTCTGCCCTTGCAATGTGAAAAAAACCACTGTATTTAATTAACAATATCCCACTGGACCTCACTGAGAATCTTGTTTCTCCTCTCAAATCCGCACTTGTGTCTCTTTCCCAGTCTATAAAACTTTATTTCCTCCCATTTTACTTCACTTCAAATCCCTATTAGCATCCCTTAACTGTGGGAATGTTCCTGGAGGAGCAAAAAGCAATAGACAAGACCTTGCTTTTTATCCCTCAAAATGACAAAAGATCTTTTTCTGAAATTAATCTTCAATTGAATTGATGCCAATAACATGACTGGGAAAAAAAAATTAACAGATAAAAATACATCAAAGCGCACGGCACGCAGAGCTTCCTTGGTTTTATTCTAATGATCATCCGGAGTCTCTTTCCACAAGAATCGATCTCTTTCTTGCTTGTCCAACAGCAACACACACAAGTGGAGTGGTGGGAAGAGGGAAAGAAATGAGATTTACAAGAACAAAGGCTCTCAGGGCAGTGCTGGCGAAGCGCAAGCTTGCTTTCCCCCACATCCTGAATCTCCGCAGGCCTCCTGCATAGTCGGAGATGGAGCACTGCGGTCTCACACCTGCAAACAGAGCCCTGAGGCTGAAAGAAACCATGCAGGATGTCACCACTCTCTAATTCAATCCCCTCCGAGCGTTCGTTTCAATCCAAGGACTGACGTTCCACAGATAAAGGGTAGCACAGATGGCTCACACACACACTCCAGGACTGACGACACATCCCCTCATCAGCATGTTCGTCTGCCACCACCAGGCACCAGATGTTGCGTCGGTGTCGTCCCACAGATGTACAGCTATCAATGCCTGATGCTCGAGCCGTCATCGACAGATTTAAACACAACCATCCCTGCCTATTAGATCACGAAGCAGGTGGACGGGCCGCGTAATGCTCCCACAGGGAAGCGGTGGAGAACGGAGTGCATTTGCATTTCAGTACTCTCGCTACTGATGATCTCATGAGTGAGTCATTGGCAGTCAGTCGCCATCGCAGACGGCAGCGGGAAAACGCTGGCATTCTGCAATAAATCATCCAATCAACCATCTAAACGGAGAACAGTATATACACATGAATTCAGCAAACTATACAAAATCACCTAAGCAATGAATCGATGATAACATAGCCTGGTTGTTAAAAGATTAGGAAATGTGACCGACATGTAGAAGGCATGAAAACAAAAAACAAACAAACTAAATAATATATATGTATATATGATAGAAAAAATTGGATGGATATTAACACTCTGTCCAATAATAATAATAAAACAAACCATTTTAAATAACTTTTAAATTAATTTGTTAAATAATATTTTATAAAGGACTTAAATATTCATATATAGCTCACATTAAGCTATCGTATGGCTTCAGAAGTAACAGAATAATTCGCACAATCGGGGGGGGGAAAAAAATCTCGGATTAGGATCGGCCCTCTCTGACCGATACCCGATCCGAGAAAACTGGCACTATCAGAGCCGATACCCGATATGAATATCGGATCGGCGCATCCCTACTGCTAACTAGCAATTCATAATTCAGTAAACACACAGGTCATCGATATCATACTCAAAAACATTCCAGCAAAGCACGACCACAGCAGTGCCGATCATCAGTAACTGAATCAGTGCAGTATTTGCGGTTAAGTCAAGGCCACTACTATAGATGCTCAACCAGATGGAGCACCAAAAGGAACAGGGCCAAAACTCAATCAGCCCTATTTAACACAGTTTACCCGTCAGACTTGACACAAGCCCGCAGGGCTCAGAGTTCATGATGCTGAAATCACAATCTTATAAAATAAGTTGCCAGATTTTTCCAGCGTCGCACAAAGCGAATTAAATCACATGCAAATGAAAGCATTATATGGAGAAGCAGGGCATTTCTTGAAGGCTGGTGGACATTTCTTCCTCATATTTCCCTTTCAAATGTTTAATAAGCACAAAATTGCCAGCTAGACACGGAAAAAAGGGTGGCGGACAGGAGAAATGAGGCCATGGCTGGGATGCGTCAGAAATGTGTCCACAGAGGTGCCAGGACAGACGCTTTTTCTGCACCAAAACATACTTTTACCAAGGAAAGAGACAACCAAGCAACTCTGAAATGCTGGAGAGGAATCTGAGGCTTTGCCAGTGAATCTTTCAGTGATATGGTATGGTTTGTCCTTGAGACGCTGCTAAAAATCATGCATTGCCATCTGACAGTGCGGCACATCTGAGACGTGCAGTTTTGCGAAAAAATAAACGGCAAACCCAAAGTAAACGCTGAACATATTTATCTCCATGCTAGAAAAATACAAGTAATACTTCAAGCTGTTTGCACAGTCAGCTAGCCAGCACTGGTAGAGACCGGGCTCCGCAGAACAAGACGTTTTAATCCCTAACAAATGGATGTTTTCCACCTGGTCCGAATTAATTTTGACTGCAACGTGCAGTTTTTTTGCAGGCCACCTCCAGCTGCGAAACTCTCTCCGGCCTCTTTGTTCCAACTGTTTGTTGTGCATGAGTGAAGAAAAACGACATGAAAACAAAGTCAGCTCTCACCCTGCAATGGCAGCGACCTCGACGGGAGGGCAAAGCAGCAAAGTGGGCGGCGATTAGCAGAGCTATAGTTCTGTGATTTTGCTTTAAATCTAAAACATTAGATTTAGTGGTAATCCGAGTTGGGCTCCTGTTTCCTGAGGCTTTGCTCTCTTGCAGATCTAGGCTGTTATATGCAGGGAACCTATGATCTCCGAATCATGGAATCCAGTCATAAAAATGGAATTTATAAAAATGGAAAAGCGGAATGTTGCAAATAATATTAGGGATGCACCGAATGTTTGGCAACCGAAATTATATAATCGAATAAGCGAAAAGACTGAATAAATTGTACCGAACACTGACGTGACGCGATCAAATAGAGGCGCGCACTAATGCAACATGTCGGCAGTGTGGAAGCATTTAAAACTGTCCGAGAAAGACGCAAAAATCATTACAAGCACCGACAGCGGGAGACTGTTTAGTACTGCATCGCATGTCTTCGATGAGAAGTGGAAGGGCTGGTTGTTGCTGGTTACTCTGATGATTAAAATGGTGAAATGCCCTTAAACAATGAAATAAACTGCAGAATTATGTTTTCTAATACATGCAGGAATTGCACATGCACATTGCACTGCAAGAGCTCGCGGCGGCAGGGTTCAAAGTCAAAGGCTTCTCGAAAAATCAGAACTGACATAGTGTTTATATCTGTCATTTTCTCCATAACCTTTTAGAATGATTTTTTTTTTTACAAGGCATGACATGCGATAGTTGCAACAAAACGCTTCCCCAAATTCCCTTATAGAAGCTTTATAAATCTACTGGGTTGTCAACACAAGCACTGAGGTCTTCCTGCGGGTTTCTGACTAAATAAAAGCTGAGAAAAAGCAAGAACTCTATCAACATTCTTAAATGTTAGTATTGCAATTTTACTGTTGTTCTGTAAAATAAAATAAAAAGACAATATAAAGGATAATAATAATTGCAACAGCTCTATTAATACATTTATTATAGCATTCACACAGTGTTCAAATTGGGATCTGTAATACTTTCTAATGTTTTAAAATATGTCTCTTCTCAGCAAGGTTGCTTTTAATTGTACAGTAAAAAAATGTAAATGCATGCCTGATTCAAGAAGGGGTCTCAAAAATGGCCAAAAATATTATTTTAGTAACTTATTAATTTTAAGCTAAATTGTGCTTTTTGGTATAATGTCTGCTAGAATGTTAAGAAAAGTTCAGTGTTAAGTAAATTATTTTTAAAGCACATTTTGGCTATTTAATTTATGCAATGGTGAAACAAATTGGCAAAATGGATTGGGGGGGGGGGGGGGGGGGGTGGGAGCACAAAACCGGGTTCGGTATTCCGCCCCGTGTTTCATTTTGTTCGGCTTCGTCCAAGAATTTTCATTTCGTTGCAATCCCTAAAATAAATCCAAAGAGGCTTTACTGGAGTATTGTCTGTGATATTAAACCTGTAAAACTATTTAAAATGAAGTCTGCCTGTTCTGAGGGCGGTTCTCTGTGGTGAACGGTGGCCGCGTTTTTCATCTACGCAACTGCAGGCTCAAGAAACATTTTGACTCTTCAATCTTTTTAGCATTGCCTACATGGTCTCAATATATGAGGACATGAACACATGGACTTCATCTCCAGAGCTGCTCTGAGAGACACTTCATGAGCTTTTTACTATTTTATTTGAGAAAACGGTCATCAAATAGACACAGAAAACTAAAAATGCATTACTACAGCCCGCCAAAATAAAAGTTTGGTTTTTTTAACTTGAAAGAAATTAAGACGAACGTATTACTTTGGTAAAACAGAAATGTACATCTCAAAATTAATATATTTATTAATAATAATAATTGGAGATATCCATTGAATTGTACAAAAGTAATATTATATTATTAAATACTGAGATATACACTTTTACTGTACAAATGAATTATTAGTATTATTAATAATAATAATAATAATAATAATACTATGCATTCACTTGTACATAGTAATTATCTCAACGTATTATATAAATAACATAATATTTTTTTAGGAATATCATCCAATAATCAACCAATTTTTTCCGTTTTAATTTACACCATATACCCTCTATTGGCACATATTTTGTTTTTATCAAAAAAAAAAAAACTACAATAATTTTTAACTACAATTAACAAAACATTTTTGTTTGCCAATTTTATAAACATTTTAACAATAACAGGGCCCTGTGTTTTATTCAAACTTTAAATATATTAAACTTTAGTGACGATGCGACACTGCCTCGATAGTGCAAGTGACAATTCCTGTGTCAACTGTACAGTCGTGCAGCTGCACTTTTTTTTTTAAAGAAAAAAATAAAGAGCAGCACTCGATGTGATTTAAGCCATTGTATTTTACGAGAAAAAGAAGCACGCGCTGTGATTCACTCACCGCGGTTTGTGCAATTAGTCTCACAGAAACTTTCAAACTTACTTATACTTTATTTATGAAGAAATCTAAATTGTACCCCTCACCTAAAGCATTATAATTATTTCACCCGCTTTGGACAGAGACGGAGACGCTGCCCATGTCATGCCAAACCTTCTCATGGCAGGCGCGGCACAGCTTGAGATCGTTTTTTTGAGATCGGCCTTTTAGAGACCGCCGATCAAACAACCTAACGTGATTATCGGCCGATAGTGATCGGTAGCCGATCAATCGGAGCACCCCTACCAAATATCATGTCTAATCAATTGAACATTAACACTTTATTATGAATTCAACTGATTATACATGCTTTTTGGCTATTCAATTTTTAATAAACCATTAAAACGGCATCCAGTTAAAAATAAATACATCAGAAAACATTGTAAAAATAAATACATAAATAAATAATAAAATAGATTTCGCATGGCCCTAAATCAGCTGCCATAGGAAACAGTGAGAGAACTAACACCTTACAGATCCGCTTCAGAGGAGATACAGTATGAATCTAAGCCATCAGTGAGCTTCCTTTCTGCCCTTTAAAACTAATCCAAGCTTTCCCTAATCTCTTCACCAGCTTAAACAGTCCCAGGCAAGACGACACCCTTTTAACACACATGGGCTGCACAGAGCCATCGGAGCAAACCTGACAGCCACAAACACAGGAAGCTGAGGTCTGATGTGAAAGTCAACACAAAGACCTACTTCACAGCTGAACAAATGGCAATATCCTGATCAACAGTCTCAAGACATGGCGCGCAGACAACATTTCCATTTCATATTTGGAGAATTTCCTCTTGGAAAACCAGCAGGTGCGAAAGCAGCAGGAAAGCTTTGACAGACTGCTGATTCACTGCGATATCAAACTGCTATGATAAACAGAAATTTCAAAGCAGCTCTTCTGCAAGAACACCAAACCGTCATTTCCTTCAGATAAAGAGTCTGTAAACAAACATGCATGATGGACACAATGTCATTTCATCGCAGCTCATGATTATGCATGACATTTTCTTCACCGCTTCAGAAAAACGACATAGTACATCTGCATATCTTACTTTTCCTGGATGTGCATTCCTTACCTCTACTCGCTATGAAAATGTTAGTTAAACTACACATAGAAAATTCACAAAGGCTATTAGTGATAGACTTTCATATCGGTCAGGCCATTTAATTGTTAACCATTTTTATTAGCCATTTTGAGATTATCTACATTCACTAATAAACGTTAAAAAGGATTAGTTCACTTCCAGATTAAAAATGTCCTGATAATTTACTCACTTCAATTCCCTATTCTACAAAAAAAATTAGAGGTCGACCGATATGGGTTTTTCACTGGCCGATGCCGATATTTAGAAATCAGGGCAGCCGATGGCCGATATATGATGCCGATTTTTTGGCCGATTTTCTTTTTTTTTTTTTCATCTCAAAGTTAGTTTGAGTAAATGATTATTGCAGGGTACAAGATGGTAATAGTAGTAGTAGCCTAATTCAGAGTAATAATGCATGGCTCAAAACTTAAGCACCTTCTCAAAACAGTTCTGAAGCATGCTTTTTGTTCTTGTTTGCTGACAGACACCAGTGTCTCCCACAGACTTGCAAATGCAAATTCATTCTCTGCCAGCAGGAGGCGCTGTTGGAGCGGAGATATAGCGGTTTCCCATTAACGGCTGTAATCAAATAAGAACTGTGCTCACAAACGCTACTTTATCAGGCATTACAGGAAAGACAATTAAATGACATTTAAGCTTTTCTGAAGACAGTCGGTTCCTTTCAGAGATACATTCATATAAAAACACCTGTGCTGCATTTTAATTTTGAAACATGCAGTGCTCAGTTTATTCAACGATGTATAAGCCTTTTTGGAAATCTATTTATTGCGGTGACGAGCTGCCACAAATAACTCAATGTATGGGAAACACTATGGACCCTTCCTATAGTCAAATGGCCAAGTGATAACAAAAATAAAAGAGTTCACACATATTACACAGCCTGCTGCTCATAACTGCTTAGAGTGCACTGGCCACGAGCGATGAGATTGTGGATGCTATTGTCGGACCTACACACACATTTCACGAGGAAAGTTTAACGTGCACGTTATGATCAGCCCAGAAGTTTCGTCTGAATTGCATGTGTTTCTACTTTCACATGCAAATGACTTGTTGCACTTATGAATATGATAACTTTCCGGCATCAGTTCTAGCAGGGTAAATCGTAATTACGCTTTCGAAACGCTCTGTTTTGCCCTTCCATCATTAGCTGAAGCGCGGTGTGAACCAGAAGCGGCTGCAGAGTGTGAGTTGCTCCTTCTCTCATGCAGCCAGAGAGAGATTCTCCGGTGTTCCGCAACAACGCTTAGCTGCCCGCAGATGCGCCTGCCTATAAATCGGCCTAATTTGCAGCACAATCGGCCGATGCAGATTAATTTAAAAAATGCCAAAAATCGTCCGATTAAAATTCTTTATTATAATAATTTCAGTAATTTTTGTGTAATTTTTGATTTGGTACCCTGGGGAAAAAAGGAAAATAATAATAATTTTGTTTGTTTTTTTTTTTCAAATTTGTGTAATTTGCGTACCCTAGGGTAAGAAAAAAAAAATAAGAAAAATTAAATACATATTTTTAAATATTATATGGCAATGTAAAAATTCTATAGTAATATTTATATATAAACATTTATAAAAATTACACTTTAGAGCAAAAATAAATGTATACGGCTACATTTAATTTTTAGTTTAAATATATTAAAATGTCTTATTTAGTTACTGTAAGACATGATGTTTTGCATGCTTTGTGAGGCTTGAAAGCTTCCATCCCTGATCACTGCAACGGCAGAGAGAAAGTAACTAATCCTATATTAAAAAACGCTCCATGTGTTTCATGGAAGGAAGTCATATGGGTTTGGAATGACATGAGTGATTACATTAATTTCTGGCTGAAATATTCCTTTAATGCTTCGCATTCACCAGCTGAATCCAACAGATGCATCCTAACAATTCCC
Source organism: Sinocyclocheilus anophthalmus (assembly GCA_018155175.1). Classification (NCBI taxonomy): domain Eukaryota; kingdom Metazoa; phylum Chordata; class Actinopteri; order Cypriniformes; family Cyprinidae; genus Sinocyclocheilus; species Sinocyclocheilus anophthalmus. Next base: position 358,460 of record JADLZN010008546.1, on the reverse strand, counting down.
ATCTGATCCAGCCTCCACAGGCAGAACGACGCGAGGAAAGTACTGCTGGCATTTTGGTGGAGAACGTTGAATTCTAAAAGAGGAAGAGGGTGTGTCTGGGAGCTGTTTGGTCTCACTAAACACGGACAGAGCCGAGACATGTGCTGACATCAGCATCTCCTCCGCCATGCCCGTTTCTTTTCCCTCTCCTGCTTGAAGATCCTTCGCTTTTTGCTCCTTTCCGATCTCCTTGATTCTGCTCTTTGTTGCTAATTCTTCTCGAAGATTTCCATAACTTCTTTTCCTTCTCTTGAGTTTTTCTAAACAGCCTCGGTCTCCCTTATTCTCATTTCGTTCACATTCCTCTGTCTGACAGGAATGACAGATCCTGTCTGGTCCTCAACACATCAGACATGATCTAAATATCGACAGCTCAATAAAGCCCATTCGCAAAACCAGCAGCATCAGCATCAATTCACAGCCGTATTCACAGCCTTACTCCGCTATGAGAACATACAAAGAAGGTTTGAAACAAATGAAGCACACTATAGCGACGAAAACATCATAAAGTTAGTAAAGAAATACAATGATCAATGCAAAAGATCTTGAAGTTGTGCTAGAGGTCCTGAGCTACATTCTGCAATGGATACATAAAACTTCACATGTGAATGGCAGGTTAAGAAATCGCCACATTTGGACCCAATAGTGCGACTTCAGTTGTGTTATATTTGTATGTCAACAAACTGCATCCCCGTGTAGCTGCATGACATTAGCTTCATCACTGTAACGGCCAAAAACATTCAGTTGCGCAACTGGAGTGAAATTCTAATTGAAATGCACTGGCGTTGCGGACAGCTGTTTGGAGTTCATTTAGTGTTCACATAACAAGCCAAAAACCTTGCAAACGGCTCTGAAACCAATCAAAATGCAGCCAAAATCTGAGAGGAACCATAATGGAGTCTGACATGACCCTTTTTGCACAATTTAGGGCAACAGAAGCAGCGGGAATCTGCTTTTGTTCCTCACTAGAGTCATCTCGGCTGCAAGGACGTTCTTTCTGTTCGACCTGCCAAAACATTGCAAAGGCCGCTATGTGAGTCATTCACATGAGGTTGCATTGACCCATCAACTACTTGACTAGGAAAAACAAGTAGATGTGCAAGACTGGTCCTCAGACTTACATGGAGAAGATGTGATTGCGCTTGCCGTTTATTATGAAATAGTCATTTTGAAACAAAAACAGAGACGGCATCCTTTTCAAATTCATAAAAATACTGTTGACACGTTGATCAACGGGTCTTTTATCCCATTTAATTATCGCTTTGAAAAGAAAAGCAGCAGCTTTCAGTGCAATCAAATATTAATGGCAATCCAGAATCCCTATTGTGAGTTTTAAGTGGTCTGAAATTCTTCAAGTGAATGCTGAGTCTCGTTTAATTGCTTTGGTAGTAACTCACGGTGCTGGCTAAACACACTTCAGGCGGGAGAGAACGACACAAAAAAGGCACAAAATAAAAGATCAGCAAATCTGCATCACAGATTGTGCATTTAAAGGTAGAGTTTAGTCTGTCTTGAACTGGACAAACAGCGATCGTGCCAAAGGGGGAAAACCAGCCCAAACAGGAAAAGGTAGCTCCTGGATTGCCTTTGGAGAGAGCAGCAAAGCTCTTTATAAGCCTGCTGGTGGAAATGAGGGGTTCATATGGCACGCTAATGGACTTCCTCTAAAAGAAAGTGTCAAACGGCAACAAACAGCGGCGAACACGGCCAACAAACCACCCACAGAAGCCAGGGAACACAAAGAGACTGCCAATGAAGCGTTATACTGATATCTGACAACACTGTAATTCCTCTCACTAAGAGAAAACGAGAATTTGAACATGGACTTTACAAACAGTAACTTCTCAGATCTTAAAAGACCCCAGTTAAGACCTCAACATCAGAAATAAGGCTTACTGCTGACACAAAAGCTTAAAAATACGATCCTTACATTTTAATGTTAATAAATAAATCTTGTTTATATTTTAATAGAATAAATATATTATAAATATTAAAATAAATACTAATTAAGAAAAATTAAATGTTATTTAAATATTAGAAATATTATAGAAATAATTTTTTTTCTTAAAAATAAATTCAATTTTAACAAATACATCATAGTATAAATATGTTTTAAAAATAAAATATTTTATAAATAAAAAATAATTAACACCAGAACAGAATTTAAGTAAATAATTTAAAAAATACATATTAAATTAAATAAATAACGTAGACATGTAGGACATTAAAGTGGTTTTCCCACACCCTGCACAAGGATAAAAAAATATATCTATATCTGTACATGAAGACAAACATCAGCAACTACTACCGTATTAAAAAAAAAAAAAAAAAAAAAGATCTCATGTGGTCATCTTGGTCAACGACATTACTGACACTTCCTCTTTTAAACAGGTCTTTAGGGAAGTGTCAATTATTGACTGTTTATTTCTCAACATATGCTACCCAGTTCTCTTAAACGACTGTATTACACAAGAACTTCCTAAGGTATGTAGCTACATGAACCACCGCAACATAATCATGTACTAGTTTAGGATGGGAAAAGGAAGGCTGATTTGGTTTCATGCCAATGCCAAGTCATGTTCAAATCTACAGAGAGAGCCCGTGCTTAATCGTAAGAAACAGGCCAGTTGCCTGCAAGGTAGAAGGCTTCAAAGACAACATCTGATGTGTGAATAATTGAGGCTGTAAGGTTGAGGGATTTTAAAGCACGAGGCGATCAGTCGGCAGCTAGCAGCGAGCCAGTCATTCCCTAAAGCATTCCTGAAGTGCCACATACTGAGCTCGCTGTGGGAGAGAAAAGGAGAAGAGACAAAGTTTGGGGATTTAAAGGGGCCACGTCTGAAACTTTTGCAGCATCAGCAGTCAAGTTTTCTTGCACCAAAACAGTCATCATTTAGTTTATCAAGACCATTTTTCAGCCACTCTGACACTTACTATTATGAAAAAATTTGCTGAAACTTTGATCACCCTCAGGCCATCCAAGATGTAGATTGTTTCTTCATCAGAACAGATTTGAGAAATTTAGCATTACATCACTCGCTCACCAATGGATGCTCTGCAGTGAATGGGTGCCGTCAGAATGAGTCCAAACAGCTGATAAAAACATCACAAGTAATCCACACCACTCCAGTCCATCAGTTAATGTCTTGTGAAATAAAAAGCTGCATGCTTGCAAGAAACAAATCCATCATTTAGGTCTTTTTAGGACTATTTTGATTATGGACTATTTTGGCAAGAAGCGGTGGTTTAGTTAAAACGCCATGGATTTTTCTCTTGCAAGCACGCAATTTTTAGCTTCATAAATTGTTAACTGATGGACTGGAGTGGTGTGGATTACTTGTGGATTATTGTGATGTTTTTATCAGCTGTTTGAACTCTCATTCTGACGGCACCCATTCACTGCAGAGCAAGTGATATAATGCTATATTTCTCCAAATCTGTTCTGATGAAAAAAGCAAACTCATCTACATCTTGGATGACCTCAGTATGAGCACATTTTCAGCAAATTTAAATTTTTAGGTGAACTATTCCTTTAAAATGTGCTATTTTACCATGGAAAGTTAATATCAGTTTATGCAAAACCTAAATGACACACCTGGATTAATCTGAACATGAATTTTAGTATTGCGTCAACACTTGTACGTGCTAATACCAGTAGAAAAGAAATAGGGGGAACAAATAACATTAAAATGCTAAATGCAACAAGAATGCCAAAGAAACGAGGCACCAAAGTCATTCCTCCAGGCATCCAATCAAAGTGAAGCATGAGTCACATCATGCTTCCTCTTCAGTTCGATGTGTCAGCCTCAGGTGCAAAAACTGTCCTTTGCAAACAAGAGGCATTTTTTTACAGCAGCGCATTTACTGCATCACCTGATGACTTTACCCTTAAAGATCACACATGAAACTGTAGAACAAATAACACAGATTTTAAAACCATCAAACTAATTCAATAAGAGCAGCGGTTGAAAGCGAAGTACATTGGGGAGGTAAAAATAGACTCGAAGCAGTTCTACAAAGACACTCTTGTTCGAGGGTTTCTCGATGAAAACACGGAGGCCAAAAGAGAGAGAGACAGAGAGGCACTTATAAAAGATAGCGCGGGTGCGAGTCAGCATCTCACGAGTGTGTCAGACCTGTAGGAAACAGATGCTGCTGGTTTTCATTCGCTTTAGCGGTGCTTTGGCATGGAAATGACGCCAAAACCACAAGAACTCCACTCAAGCCACGCAGAGCCGTCCGTATGCTTAGCGCTGCATGCAAATCCTGCTTTACTCCAACAGACAGGGTTTTGATGCAAAATTATTTAAGGTCAAAGCTAAATCTACTTTTGTCAATAGATATACATTTTTTTAATAAATAATTTAAGCAAATATTGCTGTATTTGAATTTCTACACTACCACAAATGTTTTTCTAAAGAAATTAAAACTTATATTTTTATATTTTATTAACTTTGAATAAATTGATCAAAAGTAGCAGTAAAGATATTTATAAATGTTACAAAATATTAGTGCTGTCAAACGAAATATCCAAAATAAAAGTTTTTGTTTACATAATATATGTGTGTGTACTGTGTACATTTATTATGTATATATATATATATACACACACATACAGTATATATTTGGAAAATATTTACATTCATATCATTTATATTATATAAAAATATTTAAAATAGAAAAATAGCATTGTTCTTAAATATATACATGTATGTGTTTGTATTTATATATACACATAATAAATAGACACAGTACACATACATATATAATGTAAAAAAAACTTTAATTTTGGATGTGATTAATCATTTGACAGCACTAAAAAAATGTTACAAAATATATTTCTCATAAATACGGTTTCCACAAAAAAAAAAAATCTAATTATTTTAAACATTGCTAATAACAGTAGTAGGAGGGAGGTTTGAGAGAACTAATAGCATATTAGAATGATTTCTGACACCGAAGACTGGAGTAATGATGCTGAAAATCAGCTTTGCCATCACAATAATAAATCACATTTTAAAATATATTAAAACAGAAAACGGTTATTTTAAATTGCAATAATATTCCACAATAATAATGTTTTTACTGTATTTTTTCATTAAACATTGAAGTAAAGTCATTTCAAAAGCAGAGCAAGTTATTATGTTTTGATGAAAGATTATAAAGACAAACTTGACATTCTTTGCAAAGTATTAAAAAAAGGGAAAACAATTTGATAATGAATTTTAAATTGATCCATCAATCTACTTCCAAGGAATTATTGTAATCGACAAAAGCCTTTCCAAAGGAAAAATGAGTGTTGGAAAGATAACAGGAGAGTATAATATATATATATTTATTTATTAATGCCATGTCAGCAGCAAGGCAATCTTCATGGCGAAACAGAATGAGAGGAGTAACATTTGCAATGACTGATGGCCGATGGATATATACAGTTACAAGAGAAGAACAGAGAGACAGTGAAAGCGGAAAGCTGCTGAGCTTGTGGAAGAACTCCCTTCATTCAGTTTTGCAATGAAATGATAAAGAACTGAATGATGATGATAATCCCACGGATGGGAAGACGCAGCTTGCATTGCTCACCAATTGTCTGGACAGTGTCCGGCAGAGCCAGTGGAGGCTAAAACTGCACAGACAACCAAAAGAAGAAAAGAAAAATTACTTTAAAACCCCCAAAAACTAATACTTTGGACATTTACAGATAAAATGACTGTTTTTCGACTAATCCAGTCAATGTTGCTGAATCATAAATATCATGATGAATGAAAAAACTGAAACTGAATAGGAACTCAAACTCAACTAAACTGAAGACAAAAATAAATAAATAAATAAATAAAAATACAAAACTAGTGGCTATAAACTATGAACGAGCCATGAGCGCAATAAGAATCACTCAGTAGACCAAAGTATCACAAAACAATGTGGAGTTTGTCCACTCAAAGGGCAACACAGACTTGGAAGCTTTTTATGTTTATGAATAAGATTGAAACAGTAAGCAATATGACTGATAAAGCACACTACACAATCGCCAATGACTTGTGCAATCGTATCTTTAAGCAAACAGCTGGAGAGATATTTACGGCCGTTACTCCACAGAAGGAGCGTTTCAAGCTCGCTGGCTTTTATGCTCCAGCAAAACCCTTTAACCTCTGTTTGTATGTATTTTTAAATGAAGCTATAGTAAACATTTATTTGCTCACTGCAGCTATAATTTTAGCATCCTGCTCGGGAGCAACAGAATAACACATACACGAGTCCAGCGGCCACAGGATGTCTGAAAATACACAAGGTTTGCCACATACACGGCAGTCTGCTGCGAAGAACTCAAGTAAGTTGTGAACCAGAGAGACAGAGACACCTCAATCTTCTGAACGTGAAGATCTACACGTCACGTTCAGTTGCTCCTCGCCAGACAGACAAATTAAAAACGTGCGAAGAAAGCTGGAGATGGCGTGAACCCATGTCTGGGAAAAGATAGCATCAGAACTGGTGAAACCTAATTAAAGGGTAAAAAAATAAAGGTCACGACTTGGGAAAAAGTCCAACGGTGAACCCATTTGATGCTCTAACAGTGCTAAAGAAGAAACTATGTTGGGTTAGTCCACCGCCAAACCTGATAAACCCCGTGGAAACAGGTGAGCAAAGCTATGAATAGCTAATATTGTAACTTTAACAGGCTAAAATCAAATCAAGCTCAGAGTTCAAATCATTGGGAATGTGTAATATGATCGAGTTACTCTGGGTGCTGTCGAGGTCAACTGGGCTTCAACCCAGACATGAACAATCCAGTGTTTCAAATTATACCTAGCTTTCTACTAGGCTTGCCACGACAGACGGTGCTACCATTGTTAAGCCACAACACCGGTTACGTTACTTGACCACCGCGGCACCGACCCCCACCGTTGTTTTGATTTTTTTATAGTAATAAAAATAATTTAGTTCAGTAAACAGACACTACAATTAAAAACTGAACGCGGCTGCTCAATGCAACGTGCCGAACAACACAGATCAAATTTCATTTATCCAGTGAGGAGAGTGAGTAGAGCTAACTGACAAGAAGAGTGAGGTGAGACAGACAAGACGATCGCGGATGATTTAGTTTCAAAACGAAATGCAAAAGCGCCTGTTTGGCAGTATTTTGGATTTTGAAAAGCCTGTTCTTTGCCTCGTTTAGCTAATTTGTATTTGTTTTGTTAATAAACGTTCTATGTTTCTTATTTTTTTGGTTCCACAGTGTTTGCTGATTTTACTTTATTTAAACTTTGTAATTTATTTATTTTATTTGACATCAAGGTGTAGGCCGTGCCTCCAAGCTTTCTTACTCGTTTTGCTAATACACTTTCTACGTTTCTTATTTATTTGGTTATGTTATACATGTTTACTTAGTCTATTTCCAGTTTTGTATAACTATTTAAACTTTATGCAAGTTATTTTAAATTAGGCATAACCTGCCCTATAGCATGGTGTATTTTTATTTGTTTTGTTAATAAAAGTTCTATTTTTATATATAGGCTAAAGTGAGTTTGACGGTTGTATTTTGTTGTTGCATTCAAGCGACGCCGAACTGCCGTTAATTCAAGTGAAAGTAAAATGCGCACGCCGCTTTTAAGCTATTTAAAGTCAACAAGGCAATCCCTCCCTCATGATTGATAACCATTATTACCGGTGTTTTATCACACTTCGATTAACCGGTGGGAAAATTTCCTCCCCGTCACAAACCTTACTTTCTACTAGGGCTGTGCGATACGGACAAAAAAAAAAAACTATCGTGATTTCTTTGATAAATTTTGCGATTTCTATTTAAATCACGATTTTGACACACACACACACATGCTTTACAGTCATAAATGCATTCAGTGTGAAGTTGTAACATATTTCCAAAAGAAAACCACTTAGAGCGTTCATATCACGAGGCTGTAACAGGTCTCTAGAACAGACATAAGGCAAAAAAATAAACCCTGTCCAGGTATTTTTTTTGCCATGCATTGGTCATGAGAGCTCTTCGTGGCGTTTGCCTCAGATTTTTAACAATTTCACACTTACTCCGTCTGCGGTGCGTATACAGTGTGTGTATGAGGTGGCAGAAGCAGCACGGACTAATTTTGCTTTCGCACAGAACACGTTTGCAGTCCGCTCCTAATCCGCGGCTGTTTACCACACAACACCTTTATCCATTATTTTGATTTCAAATCCAAATGTAGTTAGCCTATACTGAAAGTGCTTTTTTCAGCATTGTGATCCTCTTTTATCACTGTACAGTTACACAATCTTTCAGACATTTTCACGTTTAAACTCAATTAATATAACTTTGTTTAACTACCACCACGTGTGCCATCTATTATTGCCTTCTTTATATAAAAGTTCACTTTTCTTGTTTTTAAATCTAGCCAAAGCCCTGGTTTCACTTGTGAAACATAGCCTTTATTATCTTGCATTTATGGTGTAATTACAAACTTTCCGTGTCAATACATGCTATTTTTTACCGCAAAAGCACGTGCAGCGCAGCAGAAATAAGACTCTGTGCTCCTGGAGCACACTGCCGGACCGCAATCGCATGCAGTGTTAACACTCTGGTCCGTTAACATGGGCGCGGACAAAATACGCACCACAGACAGAGTGTGTGAATCTGGCGTTACGTTTGTATGCCCGCCCGGTTTGTTCTGTTCTCGTGCTCCATTTAGGCTTGCTGCATTCTGATTGGTTCAGATAGCGTACTGCGGGGAGGTCGGGGGCGCGGAAAATCGTTCTATAAAGCGATTTAGAAATCGCTCAAGCTCAAATCGCGATTTTATGACGATTTTGTTTAAACGCACAGCCCTACTTTCTACTGCTTTCTAAAGTGAAATAAATGGCCAATTTGGAGCATCTTCACATGGACTTCAATTCATAAAATAGGTTGGGTGTTGGGTAAAATAGATTATTTTACTAAATGTATTAAAAATAAAGATGAAGTTTGGAGTCTGTAAGATTTAATGTTTTTGGAAGAAGTCTCTTCTGCTCACCAAGGCTGCAATTATTTAATTAACAAGAACGTAAAAAATATTGTGAAATATTACAATTCAAAACAACTCTTTTCTATGTGAATATATTGTAAATGTACTTAGTTCTTGATCTTGATACTTCAGTCTTCAGTGTCACATGATCAATGAATATGCTGATTTGCTGCTCAAGAAACATTTCTGATTATTATCAATGTTGAAAACAGAAACCATGATATTTTTTTTTTCAGGATTCTTTGATAAAAAGAAAGTTTTCAACATATTTATTTGAAATATAAATATTTTGTAACATAAATGTCTCACTTTTGATCAATTTAATGCATCCATCCTGAATTAAAGGATTACTTTTGTTTTTGCAGTGCAAAATCCATTAAAGATCCCATGTTACCATAGAAGTGAATAGAATATTTTGGGAGTGTGTCTATGATGTCTTATAGCCGTCTACCGGCAGCTAGATTTGGGAATAGATACGATATAATGGGGGGAAAAATTCCATCCATTGTTATAATGCCACAGAAATGCATGAAAATGCACAATAACCCAAGAGCATTTTTTGTTATGGTGCACAAACATTGCGGGTGAAGTTCGGGCACAAACTAATTGTTCTTTTGAGAAAAGCTTTACATATCTGCGCACACGCCGCCAATCCTCAAAACACTAACTGACCGCAATAATAATCCATCTCGCATAGATCTTCAAAAAAGATTCCATGAAAATGGCCATAAAATACAGGACTGCGTGGCAGTATAATTCCGGCCTTCACCGAGTGGCAAGAAATAGACTACAGGCGTTTGTTTGTTAGAGCTCGAAGAACAGAATATGCGTGTGGGAGGCTGTCTTCCTGTGGATGTCGGAGCAGAAAAAGAAACCAAAGTCTTATTGACACACTATGCGACACACAGAAGAAGGTGAGAGAACAGGGTCTGGATCATGAAGCAGTGTTTTTTCCCCAATCACAGGAACCAACATTTCAAACATGCAAAAGCCAAAATTAAAACAAAACTGACCTTACTTATTTCCTAAAAGGTTCCTGGCAACAATTCATTGCTCCAAAATGGTTCCATATTTAAAGAGTTGATCAAAATGATATTGGATAACATTAACCAATAGCCAAACAGCAACTCAAAGGTTACGACCTTTATGACACAGATCACACTGTCACAACAGATGTGTTGAAATACGTGCTTGAAAAGACAAGTTTCACTTCTGCTGAGTTCACACGGCGAGCTGAATCATGAGTGAGAGCTCCTACAATTGAGAACTCACAGATAGATGCAATCATTATTACACGGACACCGGAAGCAGATAAAGTCACGGCACAATGCCAACGTGAGGGATAGATGTCAAAATGACTCGAGCCGTATTCACTTTTCTCCTTCACGTCGAGCTCTTTCACACAAAGACAACGTGAAATCAAAACACACCCACTTTACTTGATCAAAAAATGTCTCTGGTCTTATTGTGTGAAATAGAGACATGTATAAAATATGGTTCAGAAATGTAGGGACGAAAACGGTAACGGGACGGTAAAAAATGTACAAAAACGATAACGGTCACGGTAAGAGTTTTGTAAATTTATTTAAAAAAAAAAATTTAAGTCTCACTAAGGCTGCATTTATTTGACAAAAAAACTACAGTAAATACTGTGAAATATTATTACGATTTAAAATAACTTTTTTTTATGTGAATCTATCTTAAAATGTAATTTATTTCTGTGATCAAAGCTAAATTTTCAGCATCATTACTCCAGTCTTCAGTGTCACATGATTCTTCAGAAATCATTCTGATATGCTGATTTGCTGCTCAAGAAACATTTCTGACTATTATTATTAATGTTGAAAACATTTGTGCTGCTTATTACGTTTGTGGAAACTGTGATACATTTTTTTCAGGATTCTTTGAGGAATAGAAAGATGTCTTTAATGTCACTTTTGATAAATTTAATGCATCCTTGCTGAATAAAAATATTATTATTTTTTTTTTTGCAATTTACTTGATCATTAAAAATGTCCCTGGCCTTATTGTGCACGATTCCGAGATGGTCTATCTATTCTAAGACAACAGACTGAGCAAATAAATGCACAGACATGTTATTGGCAACAGCGTCATAAATCAAGTGTGCAGATGGAAAAAATGTGGAGTCCAATATTGGCTTTCAGCTTCCATTCTTTGTGTCGCCATTTACGGCTGTTTTCGGATCAAACAGATGGGCTGACAACTAAATAATGGCTGAAGAAATGCTTGTCAATATCAGTCAGAATGTGAGCGATCACTCAGAGTCACATGACAAGAGACAAGCGAGGAGCATCTTGCATTGTTCTCACTCGAGGGCTGTTCGCCATTTTCAATGGAACTAACTACCACTTTATAACGCTCCTAATTGGCACATTTGTTTGGAATAACTAAGACAGCATTTTTTCGGTTGTAATTTGTGAGCTTGAAGTCCCACATGTCAGTCAGACAGGACATCTGTGACAAATTGGTGTAAAGATTAGCCAAACTGCTTTACTGAACAAGACGCCTTCACTTCTGCATTCAGGGTGTCTACATTCAATAACACGGCTCAGAAAAAGCATTTTTAAGGACTCTCCTTATTATGTTACACAACAACTTTCTATGTTCTACTAAAAAGCAGAAAGAAGCAAACTTTTTATACGCATCACAACAGCATAGGCTAAGGATGGACGCTATCAGAAACTTCCACTACAGCTGGGTCGAAACTGAGAGTAAACATGTATAAATGTTACAAAAGATTTCAAAGTAATGCTGCTCTTAACGGGGTCATAGGATGCACATTTTTCCACAAGTTGATATGATTCTTTAGGGTCTTAATGAAAAGTCTGTAACATAGTTTGGTTAAAATTTCTCAATGTTAGTGTAAAAAACACCTTTTTTACCCTTCAAAAACAGCTCTTTTCAGAGCATGCAGATTTGTAGCATTTTCCTTTAAATGTTAATGAGCTCTGCTGACCCCGCCCCTCTCTCCTGAGCTGCTCTCTGAGAGACTGTTTACTTTAGCCGCATTCATCCTGAAACTTGCTAATTAGCACATTATTAGGAAAGGCGATTTGCAAAGATTCATTAAAAAAAACCTTACACTCACTTCTTCTGTAGGTGAAGCTGGATCACGAATGATTCGCGCAAACATAGATGCATTTATGTAGATCGGGGGCGCATTCCCTTCAGAAACAATGTAATCCCTTCAGCGGCTCAGATGTCGGGAGTAAACGACGACTGCTATGTTCATTAGTACATCCAACAACAGAACACCTCAATCGCTTAGGAGTCATTCTTGTCTACATCTGCTCCGGCGGTGAAACAATGGCGGACTGATGACAGCTCACTCAGGGCGGAGCTAAGGTAAGACACCAGTCCAGTCTGTGCTGAAACGCTACTGTCAATCAAACTATCGTGGGAGGGGCCTGTCTGTGTGATGTCACACAGACAGGCATCTGAGATCGGCTCGATTTGAGAAAGGGGTAAAGATTTTAGTAGATTAACAAGAAACCACTGGATGGATTTTTATCAAGTTAGGGTGGTTGTGTACACACTGCCAACACACATTTCAGTTCAAACAACTTGTAAAAGTGCATGTAGCATCCTATGACCCCTTGACAGTAGAATCAGATTCCACAAAAAAGCAGCACAACTGTTTTTTTTTAACATGGACAATAATAATAAGATATGTTTCTTGAGCAGCAAATCAGCATATTAGGATTATTAAAATAAATGATTAAAATAGAGGCTCTACATTACATAACTTTGTTCTTTTCAGCTTTGCAGTCATAGGAAAAAAACATTATATGATAACTATAATTTAAATTGTATTATTTTTAATCCACTTATTTTTACTTGCATAATTCATATTTTTAAAGGTCCTAATTTATTGTGTAAATTTAAAATTATAATTTTAATGAAACAAAGCAGAAAAAATATTTCTATATTTATTTTAATTAGATTTTTATTAAAAATGTATTTATAAACTTGCAGAAATCATTTTTAAAGTGTCTATATATAATCTTGAAATAAATGAAGACAATAAATGGAGATTAATTGAGTATCAGCAAATTCATATAGATATAATATATATATAATATATATATTTAGCTAAATGTTAGAATGTGAGATTTATTTCCTAAATGTTCTAATTCAAACATCATAATTTTATAATTACAAGCAAAAAACAGAAGATCATTATTATTATATTCTTATATATTTTAAATAACAATTTTAATATTTAATAAACGTCTATGCTTATTATTATTATTATTAACACCAATAAGAAAAATATAACAATAATACTGATTTTATTGTATTTTTGAACAAATTAATAGAGCCTTAGCGAGCCAAAGAATCTTCTTTCAATCACATTAAAAATCTTACGGATCTCAAACTTTTGAATTGTAGTGTTTCTCCAAATAAGTCAATTTATATATCCATCACCACCAGCCAGAGACACTTACCATCAAACACACACATCAGCAGCAGTGGCAAAGACAGGACAGTTATGTTTAGACACTAAAACGGAAGGCCGCGATGAGGGCAGGACAAGGTCAGCATGTGAGAGATACCAGAGCAGCTGCGAGACACATCCCAGATCGACAGCTTTAATATGACACAGGTGACGAGGTTTGATATCACTGGTGAAGTGTAAAAGATTAGATAAAAGAGTGTCTGTCCGTGCAAAACACCCACACGTCTCTGTGATATCCTGGCCTCTGGATATGGCTCGAGTAGGGTTGAGTACCGAAATCCGGTGCCATGTAACCGGTATGTACTAGAACCGAATCAGAACGCAGATTTCGGTGCCTCATTTCAGTGCCATGCCTGAGCGATCGATTTAAATATTTGTTCATCTGGGTATCCGTAAACTGACCGTAGAAAGCATTCACACTTTACATATACACCTTGCTACGTGTACTGCGTTAGGCTAACCGAGACTTGTCATCTGCACTTATATATTGTTGCTCTTTTGTTAGTTTTGACTGCTTTTATGGTCCTCATTTGTAAGTCACTTTGGATAAAATGCTAAATAATTTCCCGACTGAGAAAATTCACGAACGCAAGTCAGAAAGCTCTAATAATACAAATCCAGCACATCTTTGTAGTAACGCGAGTGTCCATGTTGCTTTCACATTCCGACTTAAAAGCACAACTCGGGAAATGAGAGCATCCGAGGAGTGCGTGAATGCAGCACTTGCTCTGATGGCAGCAGGTAGATACCGTTCTATACTGTAAAAAGCATATGGTAAAAAGTCTGTCGATTAGCAATAGATTGTAAATATACTTAATTATGATGAAAATACCAAAGATGGCTTGAATAACACCGATAAACTATACAGTCGAGACTATTGTCGCAGTCGAGTGTTTATGGTCTGTTTTATCATTCAAAACGTTTATATCTTCTGTTTACTCCGTTACAGCAATAGCAGTGACTTCCTGAGTTCTATTCCTTCTGTGATACTCATGTTGAGTTTCGGCACGAAACAGACATTAAATGTGTTTATAGCGCTCAATAATGGCCAATCCATCCTATTTTGGTTCATTTTTTTTTTAAGTATCGGTTCAAGTATCGGTATCGGAAAAAACCCAAATTATACCAAACCCTAGGCTCGAGTCCCGCGTACAATCGAGGAATCATTTGTGTAACTATACAGTCAAAGTGACTTAGCAAATGCACTGAATCAGATGCTAAATGGGCAATTTGGGCAAAAAAGTTACAGCCACTTAAATTGCGCACAGGAATCATCTCAAGTAGCTGCGAGTTCAAAGCGGAGGTCAGATGAGACTGTTTGCGCTCTGGCCATAAGCAAACAGAAGTTGAGCGGCGGCACAGACAGATACACATATGAAAAGCTTCAAAGAGACAAAGACACTTAATATCAGTATTTAAGGGAGTAACAGGCTGCCATTTTGAGCCGTGAGGTGTTTGAGGTCACTTTACAAGGCTGAAGCTCTAGCAGGGCCCGTCGAGACTTGCAGCGCAGTAGGTACCGGTTTCCATAAAGAACCAGAGGCCGAACGCTCCGACATTAATAGCAGGTTGCCCAGCTGTGCCGTCTCTGACTAATCCTGCACAGCTGTAATTAAAGCACACATCAAATGCGCATTAAAATCCCAGCGGCCCCAGTCACGAGGGAGACTCGTTAAGACTCAGAGGTTCCAATTCCGCAAGATTCATGGAGCACCTCTGATAACTTTCCAACCATTTCATTTTGCAAATTTGTGAAAAGCGATGTCACGTTTACACTGACGGATTGTGCATGTGGCTCCTTCATCGGGAGCAGATGGAAAAAAGGTAATCTCACCTTGACGGATGGTCTTGGTAGACTAAATGATATGCAAAGAAATTTGAGATGTTTTGTGCTTTACTCAAAACTAGCCGAAAACGGGAAAGTGCTGCTTCCCGTCACCTGACTGAATCCAAAGCATATTTGAAAGAAAAAGGAAATCCAAACAAAACATTATAGAGCCACACTAAATATCAGTTTCCTTTCCCTTTTCCATAGTAAACACCTGGAGATGTAGATAGACGGGTCACATTTCACTCCAAAATCAAATCATATTTTCGCATGATGAAGACTATTTTAGGACCATGATATTATGCATTGTAAATATTAGGTTATTTTAAAGAAAAATAAGCAAATTAAGCTCATTACTGCAATGCACAATAGTCACAAACTACTGCAATACAGTCGTTCAGGGCTGTCGGAGCCCTGCAGAGTTTTGTTGCAACCCTGCTCCAACACACATAGCATGTAGTTTTCAAATAAGTCTGAAGGACTTGATTAGTTGGACCGGCTGTGTTTAATTAGGGTTGAATCTTAATTAGGATTGAATCTCCGGCCCTCCAGGAATTGAGTTTGACACCCCTGCAGTAGTTTATACTTTATCAGACTTAAATAACTGTACAGAAAGACTTCATTTAAATCAGATTAATAATCATGAAAAATATATTGTTGGGGCAATGAGCTTTTGCAGCAGGAAATGTTCTTTATAATATTATATTTTATAATTTACTTTGTCAAAGTAAGAACACTTTGATTTGCTTTTACTGTAATAAGTAACACTTTACAATAAGTTCCAAGTGTTAACATTACTTAACTACATTAATGTGAACTAACAATGACAGCATTTCTTAATCTCAGTTGATATTAAGTTAACATTTAATTAAATTAACATTTACCAATACATTATTAAAATCAAACATTTTATCTGTCAATATAATTTAATGGTCCTGAACTAACAATAAAAAGTTTTTATTAACTAATGTTAACAAAGATCAATAAACACTGGAACAAATGTACAGCTTATTGTTAGTCGTTACATTTACTGTTTTTAAATAATGGGACCTTATTATAATTTTCTACCATGTAATGAAATGGAATAAAATAAAATAAAATAAAAAAACTGGATGAAAAGTGATACAGAATCTAACAAAAATCTAAAGTTACTGCAATCACAAAAGAAACTCAAAATGAAAGCATCATGGTAATGAGAACTGGGTTTTCTGGAACATCTGGAAAATGTCAAATTTCTAATGGTTCTAAAATAGGCTCCAATTTCTTTATGCAAAAAAAAAAAAAAAATGTTTAGTTTTTGTGTGAAATATGATGGACATGTTCTCTGGACAGTGCATGAGATTCACCTGGATGCAAACGACTTCTTTTTACAAAGCATTTCTCAGTCTTTTGATGTTCACAAAAAGAAAAGGCAGAGGAAGAGGCCGTCACAGCAGATTATGAACTCCATCCATTGAAGAGGCAATGACTCATCTCATCTCATCAAGGTCAGAGGTCACCCTTTCAAAATGTCACCGTTCAAAGCTTCATTTCCTATGAATCACCCCATAACAGCTCTGATAAAAGAGCTGATGTAGACCAACCATCCCTGGACAGCAGAGACAGGCTGCACTCCACTATTGTCCAGCTCTCTCTGTAATACCTGGTCAGGTATCGGCGAAACCCTTTGAAGGATCAAAGCCGCCTGGGAGTTTTGATGGTGAACAGAATGCAGGCCTTTTCTGATTCGCTACAACCTATAATTTCCAGTACCTGAAAATTGCAGCTCTGGGAGTTCAATGAAGAGGCTGATTTCAAACAATATGCATTAGAAACCTTGAGCCTGAGCTGCAGGAAATATAGGACACTAACAATTATGCAATTGGTAACCCTGCTTGGTCACGTGATCGCCGTGGTTTGGCCCTGTAATTATTATCCAGGTGTATTGCACGTTCTTACCTCATAGGACCAGACGCATTGGACGCCGGCGAATCGGCGCACGCAGCGGCCCACCTCCACGTCCTCGTGGGTGGTGTACATCTCCTGCAGGCACTGGCGGATGTGGGGCACCATCCTGCGCAGCACCTCTCGGCTCATGATCACGCCAGGGCCGCCCATGCAGAAGTTCTCGCCCGGTTCCAGGGCCAGCTTGCCCAGTTCGTCACGGGCGCCCATGCCCGTCTGCCCGAGAAAGATGGCCTCGCTGCTGTTGAGACTCCTTAGGAAGCTCTCCAGCTTCTCGCTTTTGATGTAGACGTCGTCGTCAGCTCGCATGAACCACTCAAACTGGTCCAGGTAGTGGTCATGCATGTACTTGAGCATCATGAAGGACTTCTTCTGCGGAGGGTACGAGTCGTCCACATTCTGCAGAGCCACGACGGGGATGGGGATCGTCGTGTCTGAACCCTCGCTGGAGAAAAACTCCACTTTGCCCGGGATGGTCTTGGCCCAGGTCCTACATGATGCAAAAACAAGATAAATGTGTGTGAACACCATAACACAAAAGAGATGATTCACTGAACAGTTCTCAATTAGTCATCAACCAATATATAATGACCATAATGTTAATGTTAATGGGTCATATAGTACCCAACAAAACAGTTATGTCTATTTTTCAGTACTCGAAGTGATTTAAATACTTCTAGAAAGAGTCTTCATGGTACTATTATTAAAATATATGTATATATATAACAAAAAGTTACTCCTCTTATCAATGCCAAAATCTGCTGATAACCATGTTTTTTTATGTCAAAAAGTAATTTCAGGTATATCAAATATTGTATAAAATTTTTTTATTTATTGGATTCCTCAGTGTTTGCTAAACGTTCTGTAATTTATTAGTCGGTATATAATACAGCATGTGGTGTATGCCATGCCTCGTCTTATTCGTTTTTGTTAATAACGTTTTGTAAGCTAGTTTGTCATTGAACACTGTTTTATTGTTGTTGTGCATTTTAAAAATAATGAATCCATCTTTTTTTTAGTCTTAAAAGGTGAAAGGTGTGTAGATGTATGTAAGCAAATCAGACAATTATCTTTTCTTGTAAAACGTGACACTAAGATCGCGAATTCGAGCATCCGAAGCCCGGCTTATAACATAGCTAAAGAGAAACGCCCTGTTCACAAAATTCAAATCACAAATAATACTGATGAAAAAGAAGGGGTTGAATGTTAACCACTTTCATTTTCATGTAACTATAAAAGCTCATCAGCATGCATTGATTAATCCCTTAAAAAATAAAATATGCCCCCGACAAATCATGTTGCTGGTGTGACCAACTGAGGAAAAGTCCAAAAGATGCGACCAGTGGGAGATGAGGCTGGAGCCCTGAAGACTAAAACAAGTTTATTACATTCGATATTTGAACATTTACATTATATATTTCAACATGCTATTAAACTGTTTTCAGTCAAGTTGTCATTTAAAATCCAGACATCACTGGCAATGTTATTGTTATAGTTATGCCAAAAAAAAAAAAAACAAAACAAAAAACAAAAAAATTGTATTTGTTGTTTGTGATTTTAATGTAAAAAACTTGGTGAAATTATTTGGGTGTCAGTACTTTTTGAACATTTTCCAGCACATTTTAACAACTTACCGTGATTAATACTGATAAACGTTATCATTTTGGTCACTATAATCGTGATATGAATTTTCATACCGTTACATCCCTAGTGTAAATGAACACAGTCCCATGCATCACTCCGAGATTTGGTCATACTTCAGGCCGGAAAATATGGAAATCTATATAAATACAGACAAATCCTAAACCTAATGTACTGTAAATATCAGCAATGATCTTTATTTTTTATAACTTGGTTAAGTACTATTGCTATTGTGGCATTAGAAATAATACCACAAGTTAGGGCTGGGCCAAAAAAAATGATCACGAAGCACGATAATTATCGTTATCGAATTATAATCGCCCAGCCCTACCACAAGTTATCATCAGATGAAAAGATTAAGCAAGGAGTAGCATTAAGGCCCGTTCACACCAAGCACGATAACGATAAAGATTTAGTTCTAAAAATCGTTCTCAATATTAAAGAATAGCATAGTTCACACCACAACTATAACGATAATGATACAGAGGAACGATATCGTTGTGATCACTTTCAAAACGATTTTTTTTCCAGCTGATGGAACGATAAAACACTGACAGCCAATCAGAATCCATCCTACTGTAACGAGCTCAAGAATTTAAAGCGGCAGACGCATGTGCGCTTAGAATAAACATACGATATCGTTCGATGGTGTGGACGCTAATATCGTTATCTTTATAGTTATCGTTCTTGGTGTGAACCGGGCTTTAGGATGATTCAGATGGTTTCAAAACAAAAGTCCCAAGCTGATTCACAGCTGATAAGCATGTGGAAAGAAAACCGATCAACTAAATGCAGCACTCAACACAAGGATAAAATGCCAAAAGCTTCATTCTGCCATGACCCTGTAGGAGGACGCTTACAGCAACTGAATCAATTCAGCAGAGCCTCAGCGATGCCCATGATTTAACACTGCAGACAAGCGAGCATGAGTCTCTGAAATACACTCAGTGTCCCACATGTCAGCACGTGGAAAAGCTGCTCTGTTTTCCTTCAGATAATATCCACTCTTCATGCCAACATCTAATTTTAACAAAACCCAACTTCCTGTTCTCAGCAAGTAAAGGAGAACCCAGAGATACCAATGTTAACCTTTCGCACACTTCTGCAGTGCAGATATGGTGTCAGTCTGACATTCAGCACTCAAAACAGGAGAAACAGCCAAGAAATGATTTGAAAGACAACCTTGTTCATTTTCTTGATTAACATATGCATGCATCTTGCTTACATATGCTAATTTTTAAAAATGCAATTAAATAACCGAGACTGTAGACCAGGGGATGTAATGTGGTTTTGTTTTGCAGTCCTTTGTGAACATCTTCAAGTTTCTCCTGTGCAGCACTATAAGCACTTAACTGTAGGAAATACAGCAACAAGAGCATCAGCCATCATAAATACTCCCATGATGCTCTGGCTTTTCCACCAAGGCCAAGCCTGGCGATTCACCCCGAAAAAACTCTCCAGCGAGGAATTACTGCTGATTAAACGTATGACATAAATGCTTGCTTCAGCACATCTCTGTCCTCTCCATCCTTATACAGATTACCATGGTAACCGCTCTCTGCCAAAGTACCACACAAATACTATTCCTATAATAATAATAATGTGGTAAATTGGCATTAGCCAAAAGTGGCATTAAAAACTGAGAGAAAGATAGTGAAGGCTTCTTATATCATTTGAAGATTCTATACTTGATTATTATGACTTTACAGAACTAAAATTATGTAGTAACTATAATATTTTGGCAGAAACTATGGGAATCATGGTGCTTCTTCGTTTCTATAAACCCTAAAAAAGGAAATAAAGCTGATGTAAAATGATTCCGCATAACCCTGTTCTCTCTTTCCATCCTTACTGTGATTTAACTCGCTAATCACAGTCTCCACCAAAGTATCATATTATTATTATTATTATATTATTATTACCGTAAAACTGTGGTTCAATTTGTATTTGCGCCAAATACACATCAAATGGGAGAGAAAACAATTTAAGGCGTTTACACATTTGAGGAAAGGATCCTGTATTAACTATAAGGGGTAGGTCACCCAAAAAATGATGTACTCACCCTCAAGCCTGCTGGTGTATATGACTTCTTCTTTCAGCAAAGAACAACGGCGTTATATATATTTTATATTATATATATATATATATAAAAAATAATATATAAAAAAAAATGTCCTGGATTCTTCCAAGGGTTTATCTAAGCAAGGAACGGGTGGGATATCCAATAGAAATCCAATAAAGTGCGTCCATCCATCATAAAAAATGCCCCACACGCCTCCAGGGGATTAATAAAGGCCTCCTGAAGACCCAATCGATGCGTTTGGTAAGAAAAATATCCATACTTAAACCTTTAGAACAGTACTCTCTAGCTCAGCTACTGTCGGTCCAACCACCCATCATGCCATTATGAAGCTTGGAAGAGCCAGGACATTTTTTTATACAAGTCCAATTGTATTTGTCTGAAAGTATAAAGTCATATACGCCTACACTCTTAAAAATAAAGGTGCTTCACGATGCCGTAGAAGAAACCTTTTTGTCTAAATGGTTCCATGAAGAACCTTTAACATCTGAAGAACCTTACTGTTTCACTAAAGGTTCTTTGTGACGTAGTAAGGTTGTTCAGATTACAAAAAGGTAATGAAGAGATGGTTCTTTAAAAAACCTTTGACGGAATGGTTCTTTGTGGACCCAAAAATGGTTCTTCTATGGCATCGCTTGAAGAACCTTCTGAAGCACCTTTATTTTTAAGAGTGGCAGATGCAAAACTACACAGATGCGACACTTTGGAAGAAATGACGGTTACCGTGGTGGTTCTTCATTCATAAACGTGTGAAAGCATAACCTCTCTCCATTCTTACCATAATTTACCATGGTATCTGCTGTCTCAGACAACAAAAACTGTACTATTACTGTTACAACTACTCTAAACGTGTGGTAAAAGTTTTTTTGTCAAAATATCTTTCAAATAAGCTCCTGCTAATTATTTTGTGACTATACAGATGTCAAAACAGAAAAGATATTTCGACAGAAACTACAGTCGCCATGGTGATTTCTGGTACACAGACACATTTAGTTACTTATAATTCCCTTACACCAAACTAAATAAATAACTGTGAGGAAAAACAATAAGAAAACGTTCCAGCTTTACCCTGGCCTCTCTCCATCCTTACCATAACTTACCATGGTATCCACCGCCTCCACTAAAATACCATTATATTACCGTCACTACTACAATAGAAATATGTGGTAATTTTTAGTAGATCAAGTATGAAATTTTTTCGACTTTACAGAAGTAAAAACGTCCTGACATTTCGGTAGAAACCACGGTTGCCATGGTGACTCCTCGCGGACGCGTTGAATTACGAATGGAAAACATTTCCCGGCACAAAATTACTCTTACTACGACGGCAAAACGGGGTTTTTTTTTGTTTGTTTTTTTTAAACAAAATAATTTTTAAATTAGATCCCGTATGCACTTATTTCGACTTTACAGAAGTAAAAACGTCCTGACATTTCGGTAGAAACTACGGTTGCCATGGTGATTCCTACGACTATCATAACAACAACAACAATAGCTTCTCTACTACTACTAGAACTGCACAGCACTGTATTATTCATCACGGTTGCTATGGTGATTGTTCGTGCTGAATTACCCGTATGCCGCCACGGCGCGGTTGTTCAGGTACTTCTGCGCGGTCATGACGCCCACGAACAGGAAAGTGCTGGACCGGGTCGCCGCGGGCTTCTCCGTGCTGGGCACCAGCGCCGCTCCGTACTCCTCCTTCTTCATCATCATCTTCATCATCCCCGCTCCTCCGCAGCCGCTCGCCCGCCGCTTGTGACCCGCTTTCTTCAGCTCAGTGGCCCGGGGCAGGATGAGCCTTGACGCCAGCGTGAACCCGAGCACCAGACCCAGCAACACGCTGAACCACGACCTGCGGCTTCTGCCTGCCATGTCAGCGAACACTCACAGGGCTTCCGTTTCTTAACGCCTTCGGTTTTTGTTTGTTTCGTTTTCACACGCCGCCCGCTGCTGCAGTCCCGTCCAGAGCGCTGGGTTTGGGTCCGAGCATGGTCCCGCCGATCACCGTTCGCCGCCGCTGCTGTGTACGCTGCCGCGCTCCAGTCCCCGTGTTTCGGCGGCCACTGCCATCTAATCAGCGACTCTCCCGCTCCCCGCGAGCCACGACCGGGTTCGTAAAGGTTCCTCCGTCGTCTCGAGCCTGAATCAGGGATCGGTCAGGGGAAGCTAACGGAGAAGCGCGGCTGCATCTCATTCACGCGACCGTCTCGCCATTGTGAGTGAACGCGAGTGCTTGAAACGCGTCCGCGGCTCAGCAGTCAAGGGTTTCTGACACGCTGGAGGCGCCGTAGCTCGTCGCTGATTGGCTGATCGTTTGTAAGCTTCAGCAGGAAACTGTGGTCAAGTTTCATTTATTTAGGAAAGAAAATCCGTTGCTTATTTACAAAGGTTTACATGCAGTTTTATTTAATAAATGGTTAGCAATGTTATGTATGTATTAAAAGTACACTTTCAAACGAGAAGCCACTTCTTTGACTTCCTTTGACATAATTGTAGGACTTTAAAAGTAGATTGCACTGCTGTTCAAAAGAAGAGTTGTAATGTGTTTTAAAGACTCTTCTGCTCATCAAGGCTGCATTTCTTGATCAAAAACTGAAAAAAAACTGTATCTTATTATGTTGAAATTATTTTAGTATTTAGATCACAACGTCGCCTTTTTTATTCATTTAACCCACATCTTCGCTGAATAAAAAGCATCATGTCTTTTTCAATAATAATCATAATATACACTGACCCAAACGGTGAACGGGTAGTGTATAATGTTACAAAAGAGTTTTGAATAAATGCTGTTCTTTTTAACTTTTTATTCATCAACGAATCCTGACAAAAGTATCAAAAATGTTCTAAAAAATATTAAGCAGTAAAAAAAAGTTTCCAATATTGATATTAAATCAGCATATTAGACTGATTTCTGAAGATCGTGTGGCACTGAAGACTGGAGGAATGATGCTGGCAATACAGCTTTGATCACAGGAATAAATTACATCTTAAAATATATTCAAATAGAAAACCATTATTTTAAATTACAATAATATTTCAAAATATTACAGTTTTTTCTGTATTTCTGATCAAATAAACGCAGCTTATCCGTCGTGTTCCAAATCACGTGCTAATCTCGCCACCTAGTGGATAAAGTGTGTCCTCGCGAGATTAGAGTTTGTGTTGTAGTCGGGTCCTTCCTCTTCTGCAGTGTTTTCATGTCGCAGCGCACGTGGATAAAATATTAAACACACAAGGCATATTACATCATTTTTAGCACAATATCATAAGGACATAAGAATGAATTTGAATAGTTTCACTACACTGCATGGATGTTATTTTTGCCAGGTCTATACGAACTAACTTCTACACAGTGTTATTTTAGTATCGAGATAATATTGCTTATATATATATATATAGTCATTTCGTTTTTGTCATTTTTATTGTTTTTTTATGTCTATATAGTTTTAATTCATTTTAGTTTTTTTAGTACATCAGTTAAACTAAATGAAAATAAAGTGTTGCTTTGGCAACTGAAATAAGTTATTTTATTTTTGATAATGTTTTGTTTTATTACGGGTAATGAAAATATTTTTTTTATATATAGTTTAAGTTAACTATGATAACCCTGCTATCATGAAATACTAGCAATCTGATAGAGAGACAGACAGACAGATATAGATAGACAGACAGACAAACAGACAGACGATAGGTAGATAGACAGACAGACAAACAGACAGACGATAGGTAGATAGATAGACAGACAGACGATAGATACTATATATATAGATAGATAGACAGACAGACAGATGATAGAAAGAAAGACGGACAGACAGACAGACAGACAGAAACATATGAGGGGGGTGTATATGAGATAGATAGACAGACGACAAACCGACCGACAGACGATAGTAGATAGATAGCGACAACAAACAGACATACGATAGGTAATAGATAGACCGACAAGACGATAGGTAGATTGATAGATAGAACAGACAGAGAGAGATTAGTCTATAGAGATAGAACAGACGATAGTAGTAGATAATAGACAGACAGAAGACTTACGCTATTGCTTCCTTGCCCTTGCTCCCGTGTTCTGCCCACTTTCGTGACAGACCGATATGTAGATATACAGCCGACAGATATAACTAATATCTAGGACAGACAGTAGGTAACAACAGTACGATATGTAGACTAGATAGACAGTCACCGAACAGACAGTCACTAGATAGATAGCGCAACAGACAACCACAGACATATACAGCAGATGATTCGGTAATTAATAGACAGACAGACACACGATAGGTTAGATAGACAAACGATAGTAATAGACAGACAGATGATAGATAGATTGATAGATAGATAGATTGATAGATTGATAGATAGATAGACAGACAGATAGAGCTAGATAGACAGACAGAGATAGATATATAGATAGACAGACATACGATAGGTAGATACGATAGACCAACACCGAGTAGATATATATTCGATATATATCGATAGATAGAGCGATATAGATAGCTCGTATAGATAGACAGACAGACGTAGTTAATCGATAACAACAGATAGATATATCATGAGTTCAGATGGAATCATAGATACAGATCAAACAGATAGAATATATATATACGATGACATATAGAACAGACAACGATAGATAGATAGATAGATACATTAGATAGATGATAGATAGATAGACAGACAAACAGATAGATGATATATAGATAGATGATAGATAGATAGACAGATGAATAGAAATAGATCTATTATAGATAGACAGACTATCTTACTAAGAGAAAACTATTTCTTTCCTCTTTTTTTTTAGAAAAAAAAGAATAGTTTTCCCTTTCTCTGTGTCCTAAAAATCCATCTTATTAAAAAGTGTACATTGTTACTTTGAAACGGTCCTGAAACGGAAGATTGAGACCGTGAAATCTACTTTTGTCCTGACAAATAATCAGACACGCATGTTGTAAGGTGCAGTTTAATTCTGAGAAACTATGAAGCCAGAACAATACAATGACTTAGAAAACAGCAGAGACCTCACACCACTTACAGTAGGCTGCGCATCTAACATCATTAAACAAACCACTGCACGATGATCTGTCAATCCGACAGTGCAACAGAATACAAACACATCAAATGATATGAACATAGCACTTTGCATTCGTATTTACTCTCTCTAGGTGATTATTTAGCACATCCTTCATAAGTGCGACAAGCTAAAAACAGAAACACGATTATTACTGAAAATCATCAGCCTGCCCCAGGAGTATTAATACCTTTGATGAGGAGGCGTCATTAGAAGCTGTCGATCATACAAACAGGCAATAGCTTCTTAATCATAATGTGCATGAAAGTTGAAAAAAATCTTCACACAAGTTAAAAGAACCTTGACTCACCCTCATGTCATTCTGACTGCAAATGCACCAAAAAAAAAAAACGTAAAAGAACTAGAAAACAGTCCAATCAACCTGTGCACTACACGATATTCAGAAGTCTTCTAGTACTGCTGCATTGAAAAAAGTAACAGCATACAGGTTTGGAATGACATGAGAGAGTGTAAAAAGACAATGCATAAGTCGATTAGCAGGGGGAAAAAAAAAAGTGCATGAAAACCCTTATGTAATATAACCATATTTGCTATTGTCCTGTGATGAGTTGCTGACAGCTTCATTCAGATAATATTTCTGTGTTCCTATGGAGGGCCAAAGGGTCAGAGGTCAGTCTGACCGTCCTTTAACCTCATCCACCGGCGGACGGGCCTCTCCTGCCGGGTCTCCAGGAGCACGTTCCTCCTCCGTCTCCAGACAGAGGACTGTATCCTACAACACACACAAACAACAACATTATTAACACAAGACTGTGTGTGAGAACTCTACAGAGGAAAGACCAATTAACAACCAGAAGCATTTTCCTCTGAAAATGCAAATACAGTCGAGTAAATGATGACAGTTTTCATGTTTGGGGAGTTCTTCCTTTACTAAGACACACACACACATATATATATATATGTATATATATAGAAACACCTTCATGTCCGAATATCATGTGCAATTAACAATAATAATTTTTCTCTGTGAAATAGTGGCCATCCTGAAAAACTACTAAATGTTTTTTAGGATAGTGCATTAAAAAAAATAGAAATGGCAAATTGCAAAAAAAAATTGTAAATTAAAATTAAACATTAAAAACAACATGAGGCTGTATATTATGTCAAATTATGAGGTGGTTTCTTTACACACACAATCCACAGCACACACACATATATCTAGTAGCTATATATATTGATATATCTTATAGTATAGTATACATATATACATACAGTATGGATATACAGATATAACTTAGGTATATTATTTGGCATATTCTATTTATTTAATTGTTATTTTTATAGAAATACAGATACATTTTTCTAAAGAAACAATGTCTGAATATCACTGAATATCATTTACCCCGGCTCATTTTCCCTGTGGAAGCTTGGCCTATGTCTAAATAATGGTTCTATTTTGGACTAGACCTCCATCAAATCTTGCACATCTTTTAGAAAGTCCATGCAGGTTTGGAATACATGATGGAGAGTACTTCATGACATATTTTAGTTTAAGAGTTTTTCTATTACGATATTGCAGTAAAAGTACAAGTGTAAATGTGCTTGTTTCATGTGTTAATTTTTTTCTACTGTATTTTCTTTAATGTTTCCTATAGTTTTAGGACTTTAACAACCAAAAGTGTCTAGCTATACATTAGTGTGGTGTGAAATAATTTCTTACATATATACTTGGATGTGTGTGTCTTTATATATGCATAATGAATATACACAGTACACACACATATTGTGTAAACAAACTCAATTGATTTGACAGCATTTTATATAGTTATAGAAATAAAGACTAAAAATAGTTAATTATTATTTTAATCAAAAGAGAAAATGTTGGTAACACTCTAGATTAGAGAACACTATTCACTTATTAGCCTGCATATGACCAGCATATTGGCTGTTTATTAGTAATTATAAAACACATATTAATGCCTTATTCTGCACGACCATATCCTAGATCACTCCATTTTCAAAAGACTACAGCACTACCCTAGTACTTACTCATAGCAAATTAGGAGTTTATTGAAAGAAACTCTTGATAGTGAATATGTGTTCCCTAATCTAAAATGTAATGCACATGCACCACTGTTTGCAAGGGGCTTCTGTCGTCTTGGCCTCCAGTGAGCTGGAGGAAGTGGCCTCTTCTGTGTTCTGCTGGAAATGAGAAATAATATTTAAATGCAGCACCTGACATCCGAGGCCTGGAGACATAGGTCACAGGAGACGTAGGCCCCGATCAGACAGAATGCGTTTTTTGCAGTGAGAGGCGCCTTTTTTAAATTGTTTTCGGTTGGCAGTGAGTGTTCTGCGCGCTGTTTATGCGCCTCACGTTTTTGCAGGAGCGCTCGGAGCGCCTGAAATTGAAAAAGAAAGCAACTGAGCAGAAAAAGCGCCCGATGTCATTCGCGTTTTCTCCATTGTGCAATCGAATGAACGGAGAGCTTCCGTTGTGATGACGAAAGTTTACCGTTGCTTAGAAAGTCCGGAGACTTCTATGTTGGAGGAGAAACTTTTGGTGTCTGTTAGTGGTCGATCGATATATCGCCATGGCCGATATATCGGCCGATATTTGGCATTTTTTTAAATATCGGCATTGGCCGATAAGTTTTCTGTTTGGCCGATGCGTTCGTAGTGGGACTTTTATTTTGACGGCGCTGAGACGGCACATGGTCCTGAAACACAGTGCTCACATTCTCCCTCTTGTTCGCTGTCGTCGTTAACAGTTCTGTCCACGGACAGAAGTCTGTCTAATAATCCGATAGAAGGGGTTAGACAAAGGAATTAAAATGTATACAAAAAGTCTTATAACGACTGCTTTTATATTATTAGTAATAGAAAGGCAAACATTATAATACTGTCTCGTTTGCCGTCAGCATTCAGCAAATACGCATTTATATAATTTAAACAAATCTTTGAATGACTAATTGAACATCTAATTTCAAAAACCTTGCAGGCTTAGTCAGATCCAGTTGTGAGATCTTATGAAGTGTGCATTTATATCCTGCATGATCGCGTGTACTCTGCATGAAGGTCGGTCCGTGTGAATTGAATACGGACAGAAGGAGAGTTCAGCTTCACTGGAGACGCGCGATCGACAAACTTTAAACTGGTGATTTCAAATTATGCTGCGCGTCATGCTTTTGCCCATTGTCATATTCATGTCTTTTCCACTGTGTGCTGTGTGTAAAATTAGTGTTACCTTGGCTTTATTTAAAAAATATGATCCCCAATGCACACAAACTTCCCAGAATACTGAGTGCCCTGTTGGTTCCAGTGTTTACTTCCTTTTTAATTATATTTTTATTAAAATATTTATTTATTTGTGAAAAATGCTTTGTAATTTAAAGTATAAGTATGTTTATTTTAACCCTATTATTTTTAAACCATGTCAATGATTTCAAAATTTCTTAAATATTATTAAACAATAAAAAATATAGCTGCAAGCGCGTGGCGTTCCCAATCCGTCAGTGCAAACGCACCCCGGATGCATCAGGAGAACGGGCCCAGCGAGCACAGCATTACACTAACCTCCCTGTCAGCTGGTTTAGGGTAACGGCAATTAAAGGGTTAGTCCAAACCATCAAGACTGTGAACCACCATAAACAGAACATATATAAAACTTAGTACCCTTTACAACAAGGTTTCATTTATTAACATTAACTATATTAATTAAAGTGAACAATAATTATATAGCATGTATTAATATCAGTTAATATTAAAAACTTAAACATTAAAAACCTGGGCCCAGCTTGATCGTATTGTAAGCCTTAGTAAATCGTCATTCATTCCTGTATAAGCAGTGTTTCCAACATTAAAAGGCATCTAGGAAGCTTTATAATACACTATAAATGTTTTGTTCTTGGTATATGTATAATGGTTGAATTAATTGTATTTTCATCGTTATTATTATCAATTTAATCGTTTCTAGCATTATTACGTTATTTACAAACCATTATTTAGAGTTTCATATGATCATTTAGAAAGGTGTAGGTAAATCGATTAATAACACTATTTAAATGTATAGTTATAGTTAGGCGCATTATTTTAGCACATGATAATAGTTGCTCAGTGTGTTAATAAATGCTTTATTTACATATTCCTGCTGTAATTCATGATTAAGTCAGGTAGTTGTAAAACATTTAGTAGTTGCCAGCCATCTATTTTTGTGAGCTCGTCTAAAGTGAGGACTATTTATACCTTGTAAAGCATTTACAAAGGAGATTTAAAGGCTAATTAATCTTCCAAACAGAAAAGTTAACAATACAGAGGGATACAGAACACAAAAATATTTTTTTCAAGATTGAAAAAATTAAACCGTACAACTGTTCACTTGATAAAAAAAAGAAAAAAAACCCTCTGCAATTTCATTTAAAAAAATCAAGTGTACAGTTTCTTTTTTTTTAATCTTGAAATAAATATTCTGAGTTCTGTATCTCTCTGTGTTGTGTTTGTTTATTTTTTCTGTTAGGAAGATAACTGAGCCTTTAAATCTCCTTTGTAATAGATATGCTTATAAATCAAGAACAAGGCATTTATAGCTGTATTTATAAACTGCTTACTAATGACTATTAATGTTGGGACAATGCTTTAGAAAGGATGAACTGACTATTTACTAATGCTTACCTAATGATTCATAGTGTGCAGTTATTTTAAAGTGTTACCAAATTATGTTGTCGGTTCCCTGTAAATTTAGTTCTTCTAGGATTTTTTTGTCCCAAAAACTGACAGAAAAGGATAAGGCCTAAGAGATTTCTTAAGCTGTAATGGAGAAAAAAAAAGACTGATTATTTTTTTTCCTGGTGATTAAAGAGATGTTAAAAAGTCTCTCTCTTTCTCTCTCTCTCTCTCTCTCTCTTTCTCTCTCTCTCACCCACCGCTTCTCTCACCCACACTCTCAACACACACACACACACACCCAGCCCCCCACCTCCCCCCTTCCTCACACAGACTTTACAACAAGGTTTCAGTTATTAACATTAACTATATTAATTAACATGAACAATAATTATATAGCATGTATTAATGTCAGTTAATATTCAAAACTTAAACATTAAAAAAATTGTTAACACTTTATAATAACTGCACACTATGAATCATTAGTTAATGATTAGTAAATAGTCAATTCATCTTTTATAAAGCATTGTTCCAACAATAATAGGCATTAGTAAGCAGTTTATCAATACAGCTATAAATGTTTTGTTCTTGAGCATATCTATAATGTTTAATAATTGTATTTTCACACTTTATTAATGATCAATTTAAATGATCGAAAATTTCTAAATGAGTAAGTTATATACAAACCAGTTATTTAGGAGTTCTTAAGATCATTTAGAAAGTGTATGTAAATGATTAATAAACTATTTAAATGTACATTTATAAATCTTACATTTATACATTTATAAATCGTATTATTTAAACACATCATAATAGTTGCTCAGTGTGTTAATAAATGCTTTATTTACATATTCCTGCTGTAATTCATGATTAGGTCAGGTAGTTATAAAACATTTAGAAGCTGCCAGCCATCTATTTTTGTGAGCTCATCTAAAGTGAGGACTGTTTATAACCTATATATTTATATCTAGGCCTAAGAGAGTTCTTAAGCTGTTATGAAAAAAACAATTACTGATTATTTTTTTTCTGGTGATTAAAGATATGTTTAAAAGTCTCTCTCTCTCTCTCACCCATCGCTTCACTCACCCCCACTCTTTTATCTATTAATATTAGTTAATGCACTGTGAACTAACAAAACATTTTGACTAACATCAAACAAACATTATAAAATGCTAATGAAAATATATTGCTGATTGTTAGTTCATGTTAGCTAATGCATTTACTAATGTTAACAAATGAGACCTTATTTTAAAGTGTTACCAAAACCTAATGATTTATAAGCATTTTTTAACTATTCTATTTACCTATAATTTTTGTGAAATATTTTTGCCTTCATTACACCTTAGTCTTCATCTGAGCTGAACATAATTTTTTCCTGTTTAAAAGTTTCTCTCTCTCTCTCTCTCTCTCCCCCTCCCCTTCTCTCTCTCCCACTCTCAACACACACACAAACACACTCACCCAGCCCCCACCTCCTCCCTTCCTCACCCCGGCAGTGCAGAGTGAGAAGCAGATGTCCTTATAGTTTTTTTTGAATTTTCTTTTATATCCATGATTGTTGAAAGTCTTGAACCTGTGACTATTTCCCTCAGAATGCTTGCTCTATGTATGGGTAAAAAGGTTTTGACGGTGGGGAAGCGGCAGTTGAATCACCTCACAATTACTCTGTCCTTGTCATGTATTTTAACAAATCACCACGCGCAAAACCGGTCAAGCTATCCAAAATCCACCCGTGCAATTATAGTTCCCCACACTGTTTTTGGATATCATGAAAAAGTTTGGGTGTATAGCGTAATTTTCCCTCTCTGAGGATTATTCATTATTCACAGCTATATTTCCCAAAATCCATATGCAAATCAATCTAGCGGACTTCCTGTGGGCGTAGCTAATGACTGTAATGAGAAAGTTGTCCTCTAATGATGCGTCAATGAGGTCCCGAAGTTGTGCTGTAGCCTAAAACCTCCACCCAAGTTTTGTCAAAAGAGTGCGCTAGGAGTGCGTCTTCTCCACGCCCTTTTATGAGTCTTTTTTCGGCAGTTGTCCTATCTATAATTATCGACTGACATGTGTGTTGCGTTCAAGAAATTCTAGCATGGTATCTCACGAAAAGCACCGGAAAAGACTATCAGTTTGACACGTTCCAAGTCAACAATATTTCAATAACAATATCCCCTCACCTTTTGCATCTGCCGTGTTTTGACATTATTCTGAAGAAGTTTGAAGCAAATCGGGTAAAAAGAAGATGATGAATTAAAAGCATTTTGAAAATGACACCCTTCCGCCCGTCAGTTGGTGGCGCTATATCTTTGACTCCTAATAGTCACATCAATGCAATCGGCATCATACAACGAACAAACCCCAGAAGTTTGATCAAAATCAGACAATGTATGTGTATGTTATAAGACACTTCCTGTTTTTCATTTCTCGCCATAACTTCATCGCCTCGCCACGGGCAAACCGTTCGAGATATCAAAAATCCCTTTGCAATTTAGCATCCCCAATGTCTTGATATCATGTTCACCGAGTTTGGTGGCAATCGGTTGGAAAACCTCAGACGAGTATATCAAATTCCAGAGCATGCACCTTTTACACAGCCCTGAATAGCCAACTTCCTGTCGGGCGGAGCCTATGACATACAGTGCAAAAGTTGTTCGGCTCAATGAGTTCTATATGTGTACTGAGTTTCATATGAATACGCGCAAGTATGTGTGAGCTATTCATCAAGTTTTCCGGCTGTGTTCCAGGGGGCGCCGTAGAGTCCCTGTGCCACGCCCGGGTCCCAGCCTCTGCAGCGTCCTAATGGCTGCAGGTTCCAACGCGTGTGCAAATTTTTAAGAGTTTTTGAATATGTTAAGGCCCCCAAAAACCCCCGGAAGGTTGAATAAAAAATAAAAAAAAAAATAAAAACAAAAAAATCATCCTTAGAAAAAACAATAGGGCCCTGCGCCTTTCTGGCTTGGGCCCTAATTATATCGGCCACCCTGCTTTCCAAGATATCGCATCGGCTGTCAAAAAAAACAATATCGGTCGACCACTAGTGGTCCCTGTCGCGACGGGTTCCCGGAGCAGTGCGTGTGTTTTTAGGATTTCTGTTAATATGACAGTTTACTTAACAGCAAAACCCAAAGATTTTAGAGCGCTCGCGCTTTAATCCTTTGATTAGACTGACAGGACAGCTTATTTGGTGGTTGCCTAGCAACATAAAAAAAAAACCAAAGCGCTCTGCTCTTTTCTAAATTAAAAGGAGTCAACCAAAAAAAGGCAGTGGGGGTTTGCAAACCCGACGAATGCGACTAGTCGACTCCAATTGTTCTCCATGACGCTTTAAGCTTCCACAGTCACGAGTCCTGTCCTCTACCAGGGCTCCACAGATAAGAATCTTTGGGACTTTTACGCGTCGCGTTTTCAAACAGCTTCAAATGACAAATAATGCATACTCTGAAAGTGTGACCTGTGGTGATTATATTACTGGAGCTCGAATCGAACGGGGAGAATGCCTGTTTTAACAGCTTAATGTACAGGTAAATAATCCGCTGTTCAATCTAACTGCTGCTGCACTGAATCGCACACACTAGCTACAGCCCGTAGCGTGCGTACATCACGCGACATAATCAGTCAGCGCGGAAATTATTGTCCAACACGGGCTGTGATTTCTCAATAAATATGCGTAGATAAATGAAAAGTTTCTGCATATTATTTCTAATTAACTAATTCCACAGCGTCACTACGATGTAAGTAGAGCCGCTGCCGGCAGAATTAATTCTCACACGCAAGTCACTCTCATAATGCATTGCCAATGTAATCTTTACTGTGGTCTTATCGGTATCTGATTGGAACAACAGAAATCGTGAGAAATAGAAACGATTAAGCTGATCAAATGAGCCTGTTCTAGGAGCAATACCCATGTGGGCAGCGCTGTTGTCATATGCACATCGCTTGCACAAGCCTGTTTGGCTGCTCCAGACTTAGTTGTTCATTAATGACGTCAGCAGCACCGAGCGACCTTCGACGCGACTTCAGCACCTAAAGGTGCGACGGCAGAAAAGCAGAAGTCGTTGCAACGCCCCTAGTGCGGTCCGCCGCACTGGTGCAGGACCTAAAACAGGCGGTCGGTGGGAGCGGGGGGCCGGACGTGGTGCAACTTTTGTCATTTCCCGTGTGCGGTCCGCCGGCATGGCTGGCCCACATCGCGAATTTGCTGTCGGCTCTTCCTCCCTCGAGCTGAACAGATCAGAGGCAGCAGCATGAATACAGTAAACTTTGCAAACGGCGTCTGGCGTGACGACGTGTCCGTGTCTCTCTCTCACCCTCTGCTGCCTCTCTCTGAATTCTGCCGCTCGGGCGTCCTGCTCCTCTTGCATTCTCCTGCGGGACACCTCCAGAGAGACCTGAGACCTCACCACAGATTCCGTGTCTGCAGACGGGAGACACACCCACACACACCTCTTAAAATGTGGCAATACTTCTGCATTTGCAGAACCAGTCATGGTTTTGTCCGACCTTGGCTGCTGGTGGAGACGGGCGAGCTCTGGCTGTCTGTGGATCTGTTCTTGCGGAGATGCTGGATGAGCAGATACACTCCCACACACACGAACATCACATACCAGCCATAGTCTGACAGCAAAGCTGTAACTGATCAAAGAAATTACACTTTTGCAATCCAGACACTGGAAAGTCTATATACACTTTACGAAAGCATGATAAATACATACATAACTGTATCAGAGTAACAACAAATAGCATAAATATTATATTACATTATGTAACATTCAAATAGTCAAAATTATCATGAAAATTATATATATATAATGTCTGCATTTAACAATATAACAACAATTTAAGTCTTTATTATCACTTTTCTATAAATTTCCACATCCTTGCTGAATAAAAAGCATTAATTTCTTGCTTCAAAAAATTACTGAGCCCAAACTTTTGAACGGTAGTGTATATTGTTACAAAATATTAATATTTCTATTGCATTCAGAACAGAATCAATCAGATTCTTTTTAACATTTTAACTCAACAGAATCCTGAAAAAACAAGCATTTAAAATAAGAAATTAAACGTAATGAAGCGCCACGGTTTCCAGCACTGATAATAAATCAGCATATTAGGATCATGTGACACTGAAGACTGGAGGAATGATGCTGACAATTCAGCTTTGCTTCACAGAAATAAATTATATTTTCAAGTATTTTAAAATAAAAAACTTATTTTAAATTGCAATTAATTTCTGTATTTCTGATCAAATAAATACAGCCACAATGAGCAGAAGAGACTTCTTTAAATTAAAAAAACATTACAAATATTACTGATCCCAAACTTTAGTATTTTAACCCCTTCACTGTCACCGTCCCACCTGTGGGACGCTTGGCGCTCTTTTTAGTTGTTGTCTTTTTTCTCTATCAAATCTTTTATCAATCATCATAAATCATATATAATTTGAAAGCTTAGAAGCCCAAGATTCATCTTGTTAAAACCATTTTAAAATCGGACATTGTTGGAAATGGTACTTTAAAATATTTTGGCGGTCTCCTCCCCCTTAGTGGGCAGTGTCAAGTGACATATTACAAAATGCATTTTTTTAGAATCAAACCTTTTTATAATCTTGACAAAAAACATATCACTGGAAAGGTCTGAGTCTCAGGATTCCATATATGGTGGTTATTTTGAGATAGAGAAATCTAGACATTTGTGACAGAAAAAATGCATTCAAAAATTCAATGGAGTTTTGGATGGCTGTTTGAGGTATATATATTCTCGTCAGTCCCTGATAAGATCCGCATTACTGCGCTCTACAATGTTAAAACAGTGTTTCTAGTGTGCCACACACCCCAGAGCTCGGGCTCATGTTTACACACCAGAAGACAGCAGAAAACTCAGGTCCTGGTTCTGTGGGGGGACTTCTTCACTGCGGACGCGCGCACCATCATCCGCCTCCATGTTAAAGCGCCTTTAGGAAGACTTATGATCGTATTATAAGAGAATATAATAACTAGCGTATGTTTATCCCGTCGAGCTCCACTCAAGCAACACTGCCTCACTTCCGCATTCACAACACAGCCAATCAGCTTCGAGATGACTGCCCAACGGAAGCCCGGCTGGGACAAATCAGATCAAAGGCGAAACAAATGGGCTTCTTTTCTATTATGCTATGCTGCGTATTTGACTTAAAAGTCTAAATATATTGCAATAAAGACCACAACTTGCCACCGTGTATCATCAGTCTAAGAGCGCTGAATGATTAGCCCAAGTATTTATACGTAGATTTAAAAGTTTTAGAAGTACTCAAAGCTTTCTAAAAACTCCAGAGCACAAGGGAAAACACACACACACTCACTCACTCACACACACAAACACACACACACACACACACTCTCTCTCTCACACACACACTCTCTCTCTCACACACACACTCACTCTATCTCACACACTCTCTCTCACACACACTCACCTCTCTCTCTCTCACACACACACTCTCTTTCTCTCTCTCTCTCACACACACACACACTCACACACACACACTCACTCTCTCACACACACACGCAGGAAGCTCTCTCTCACCACAACACCTCACTCTCACACACGCGCCGCCCATCGCTCTCACAACACTACCATAACACATCACACACACACACTCACTCCCCCCCCCCCCCTCTCACACACACACTCACTCTCTCTCACACGCACTCTCTCTCACACACACACTCTCTTTCTCTCTCTCTCACTCACTCTCTCTCACACACACGCACTCACACACATACACACATTCACTCTCACACACACACACACACTCTCTCTCTCTCTTCACACACACTCACTCTCACACACACATCACACTCACTCTCTCTCACACAACACCACACTCACCACACACTCACATCTCTCCACACAAACACACCGCACTCTCTCTCTACACACACTCACTCTCCTCTCTCACACACACTCACATACTCACTCTCTCCACACAGCACGCACACACACACTCCTCCCCTCTCACACACACCCACTCACTCCTCTCTCACACACACTCATCTCTCACACACCTCTCTCCACACACACACACTTAAAACACCTCTCCTCTCACACACACACACACACACTCTCCTCACACACACACTCACACACACACAAAAACACACACACTCTCACACACACACACTCACTCTCTCTCACACACACACACTCACACACAAACCACACAAATCACACTCACACTCTCTCTCACACACCCTCTCACACACACACACACACTCTGTCAACACTCCTTTCCACCTCACACACGCGCTCTTCTCACTACACCACACACACTCACTCTCTCACCACCACCACTACACTCGCACCATCAACGACACACACTCTCTCTCACAACCCCACCACACACACACTCTCTCACTAGAACACACACACTAAAACACTCACACACTCACTCTCTTCTCGCTCTCTCACATCACACACTCACTCTCTCGCTCTCACACACACAATCACTCTCTCTCTCACACACACACACACACACACTGTTGGGGGAAGTTACTTTTAAAAGTAATGCGTTACAATGTTGCATTACTCCATAAAAAAGTAACTACTTACGTTACTTAGTTACTTTTTATGGAAAAAGTAATGTGTTACGTTACTTTTAAAATCTGGACATGCTTGTTTGTTTTTAAAATAAAAAGGTTTTATTTTTGGCAAATATAATAGCCTTTTCACACAAAAAGTGAAATGAATAAACCTCAGGCTGAAGCAAAGTACATGTCGTTCCGTTGACAGTAAATGCAGAGACATTTAACAACTTCAGCAATAAACAAAACACACAATGTTCATCTAGAGTAATTTGGTGCTTATTAGTACGTTTAACCTTTATTATGCAGGTTTGCGTCATGTTCTGATTGCCTTCTTTTATTCATTTGAGAGACTGAATCTGTGTTTTTGTGAGTGTGATGAATTAATGTATATTCATATTTATTTTAGAGCTACAGTAACTTCTTCTGATTTCTCTCAGCATGGGGACCGGAGAGATGTCAATCAATACATTGAAAAAAAAAGTACCATGCGTTACTTATTTGAAAAAGTAACTCAGATATTCTCTTGTAAAATAAAAAGTAATGCATTAATTTACTAGTTACTTGAAAAAAAAGTAATCTGATTACATAACTAGCGTTACTTGTCATATATTACCCCCACCCTGGCACTATGATATAGACACCTTTATATGTAAAACTCAAAAGGTGAAATAAGCACTGTAAAAAGAAATTAGTAAAGAGTATAATAAAATAATATTAAAGGTACCGTGTTTTGTGTGTATATAGATATATATAATGTATAATTACACACACATACATGTGTTTAAAACAAAATAATTCAAATACAGATTGTAAAACGTAAATAACAAAAGGTAACAGTACGAGTAGGAAAGAACAATATATCTTAATTGGAACCAAATATTTTTAGACATTTAAAATATTTTTTTTTAAGTACAATTTATAATAGTTTCATTTTTAATTTAACATTTTAAATTAGGTATTTATACAAGAAAATATATAGATGCTCACGAGGATGGTCACATTTAGGGCTTTGTGGCATCTAAAAAAAATTGCAGAATTACTAAGCGTTTACAAAATAACTGGGCAAGAACCGTGCCATGAATTTATAGTTTGAGTGAAACGAGTTCTTAAAATAATGAACAAACTGTAAATAATCAGCATTGATATATTTGAACTTCTAATCTTTGGCGGTGGTCATACGTTTCAGTTCACAAAATATTAGAAAACAGAAGAAATTCTTGACCACATATATACATAAAAGAACAAAAACATTCACATCAAAGATAATAAAAAAAAAATGTTTAATGTAGTTTACAAAAAAACAACACTTATTGAAACCAGTGCTGTCAAACAGCATCAAAAAGCATTAACGATTCTGAAACATCAACAAACGAACATATCTAAGATCCATTCATATGCACGTCTTCCTGCACGTCATCAGTGTCTCCGTTTTCTCCCTCTGCTCCCTGCGTCTCCTCACACATGGGCTCCGACTCCTGCATCTCCTCCTCTTCCTCTACCATGTTAGACGCTCCTGAAAAAGGCAAACAAAAGACTTGAGAAGCTCGATCATTTTAAGTGCTTTAAAGGAAACCAGGTATGTCCCATGACTTATTAAAATGTTGTTTGCTTGCACACCAAACAAATCGGCTTTTCAGAAAAGCCTCAGTCTGAGACTCACGTGAGCTATTCATACCAAGAGCAGCAATCATCAACCGCATCAAAGTTACACATTTCAGCTAAAACAAGCTACACACAGAGTTCCCACTCTTTCACCAATGAATTAATGACTTCTCCCATCATTTGTGGTTAATGTGTTTATGTATAAGTGCAAATGAAATATAATACCTGATCTCAGCTCTCGTCCTGGGATCTGTCCGGCCTGCAGGAGTCCCTTCAGCCGCTCAACTTCAGCCAGGGACGTGGCATTAGCAATAGCATTCTTCACATAAACAACACAAGTGAGACACATTATACCAGGACATCAACCTATATGTATTCATATATGAATAAGCTATATGAATACATTAAACTGACATTTGAGGAGTACAAGAAATCAATACTGTTATTCAGTAAGGATGCATTAAATAGATCAGGAGTGACAGTAAAGACATTTATAACGTTACCAACTATTTCTTTTTCAAATAAACGCTCTTCTTTCGAACTCTCTATTCATCAAACATCTACTAAAAGCATCAGAGTTACCAAAATATGAAGCAGTGCAGCTGTTTTTAACATTGATAATAATCAATGTTTCTAGAGCAGCAAATCAGCATATTAGACTGATTTCTGAAGGATCATGTGCAGTGTTGGGCAAGTTACTTCCAAAATGTAATACATTATATGTTACTTATTACTGCCATTTGAAAGTAATTAGTTACATTACAATATTACTGTCTCTGAATTGTAATGCGTTACACTACTTTTGAGTTACTTTCACTTTCAAGCACAAACCGCAATTACATTCAGAAATAATAGCGGTAAATGAAACAATGTTATAGGCCCTAATGAACAAGCAATAAACACAATAGCAAGTCTATAGGCTATTTTAGTTCTCCTCACTCAACAACAAATCCTTTATATTTAACTGTAGCCTATTCAGAACAAAACAAGAATGAAAAATATAAACTTAATACTAATATTATATTATAATCTATATATATATTTTACAAGCCAAAACAAATTAATTGAAAGCGAAACTGAAAGCAAATGCCTTTGTTCTCACGCAGTCTACCTCTATCATTCGGCACGAATCCATGTTTCTATATTTGCGATGTATTTGAATGCTAAACTATTATTTACTATGTAAACCATGCTTTTGTACTTAATGCGCTTTCCGCAAATTCCGCCGCATTCTTTCTCGTCTCCGACCCCGCAGTATGCCCATCACACAAATGTAGAATCCATCTCAATCATCGAATTACAGCAACAGGAAAAAGACAAAGTATTTCACCCGCGGAATTTATTGTCTGGTGCTGTTTTGCGGTGTTGGCAAATAAATCCACCACTTAATTTTGAGTGAAAATATGTTGTTGTAACATGCGTTACTGAGATAGTAACGAGTAATAATAATACCCAAATTTTATTAGTAATGCGTTATATTACTGCATTACAGCAAAAAGTTACTCGTTACTTTTGTAATGCGTTACTCCCAACACTGATCATGTGACAATGAAGACTGGAGTAATGATGCTGAAAATTCAGCTTTTCATCACAGGAATAAATTAGATTTTAACATTCACATAGAAAACAGATATTTTAAACAGAAATAGTATTTCACGATATTTCTGTTTTTTTTATAGAAATAGCAGCTTAGAGCAGGAAGAGAATTATTTACAACATATGAAAAAAATACGTAATATTATAATTATATATTATAGATATTATATATCCCAAATTTAAGGGGTCATATGTTGCTAAAAAGAACATTTATTTGTTGTAATGAAATGTGTTTATGCGGCTTTAAGGTTCAAAAAGCACATTATTTACCACATACTGTACATTACTGTTTCTCATCTATGCCCCGCCTTTCAGAAACGTGTAGAGTTTTACAAAGCTCATCCGGTCTGAAAAAGCGATGTGTGCTGTGATTGGCCAGCTATTTAGTGCGTTGTGATTGGCCGAATTCCTAAAGCGTGTGACGGAGATGTTACGCCCCTTACCAGGTTCAGGAAAATTTCCTCCGTAAAATGCGCTGCACACACTCAAATATGTGGGTTGAACTGTTTTGGAACAGTGTTGTAAACACAACTTACCTACTGATTTCTAGTTGTTTCCTCTTTTGGAAGACCAAACAAAGTAATTTTGCTTTCGCAACAAAACACAACGCACATCTGCCGCCAACAATTTTTTAACTACAGCCGGAGAAATAAAAGTTACGCCTTCTTTCTTAGCATAAACATTTGGGCAGCATTATGCAAATCATCCCACATCGTGACGTAGGTATGTGGGGGAGTGTTAGAACGAGCCGTTTTAGGGGGGAGTGGCAGAGTTTTAACTTTGATAAAGAATATCTTTTTTTTTGAGACTTTAGTCTTTGCAACTTTTACAGATCTTCTTTATGCACCAAGAGCTTGGAACACTTCAAGAGAAAGGAAAAACTTGAAATCGCATCATATGACAACTTTAACATAGGAATATATATATCTATAATATAAAATTACAATGTATGTGTAAAATATATTTATATACACATACATACCAAAGATTTGTATATTACGAATATAATATAGATAAATTCCAAATATATCCATATAAATGTATTTAAAGTGCAACCTCTTGAGTGTTCAGTTTTTCCATACCTTGATGGCTTCAACATCTGCAGCAGACGGCCCTGTTTTCTCAATCTGAAGTGCTGCTCCTGGAGTAAACCTGAGAGCAACAGAGGACATTTGGTGTTCAGACAACGTAACCGCGTTTATGTGCCTCTGCAGCCTTTCAACCACTGTTCCCACAACCAGAGTGTAGTATCTGGAGTATCTTATCGATATGAATAAACTGATACGAGACAGAAAAGCCTTGAGCCAGCTCCCCTGAGAAACACTGCCGAAGTCTGACATGGACATCTAGGTTAACAGCCAATTCAGAGTCAGCTTTCATTCTCCGAGATGTCGGGTTCATAACTTCCACAGTCCAGTAATTCGGGGGAGCTGTGCTTGATCAAGGAGTTTCATCTTACGTTTTGGTTTGCTTGGCAATATCCTTTGCAAGCTGAGCACCTCGTTTGCCTCTGAACATTTTTTCAGCCTCCTGCCGTTCCTACAGTGATACATCAGAGAGTTAAAGCAGATGTTCACAACAGACCACGACCCTGTTCTTCATGCATGCATTACTGAATGAACTCAATCGATCTTAACCAATCAAATTCAGTCCAAATGTGCGCTTAAACTAATTATCCAAAGGGGAATTATCTCTATAATGCCAGATGAACTATGCAAAGCATGAAGAACAGGGCTCAGGGTGAGACTAGTCAAACAGAAAATAAGAAATAATCTGTCCGAAGGAAGCAGTACGCATTATCAAATAGTCTGTTTTGTAAATTGTTAAATATCTTAAAAGAATACCGTACAAAATTATTAGTAAATAACCACACCAATATTTAAAACAATCGCATTTCAGAAGTAAAACTTAAGGTATATTTGCATCACTGATAATATTTAACGAGATTAAAGTCTCCCTCAAGTTATTTTTCAAAATAGACAAGACCTAGAAATCTGAGTAGAAATACTGTTTTGTTATTTAGGATAAATCTGTCCTAAATTTAAGGCAAAAAAAAATGAACGCCCCACAAAAAAAAAAATTAATAAAAAATATTTTTGTCCACTGACATATCGTTTATTTAAAGGGGTCATGAACTGCATTTTTCAATTATTTGATCATGTTTCCTGAGGTGCACTTATAATGCTAGAATGATTTTCACACCAAAAACTGCCATAATTTAGAAATAAAAGCAAATTTTTCTACCCTGATTTTAGCCGCTCTGCTCTGCTGGAAGGGGCGTGTCTGCTGTCAGACTGCGTAAAACTGATTGGCTAACGTACAAAAAAAAAAGTATTAAACGTGGAGCTCTTGAAAAAACGTTTTACAGCGCTTTACTGTTACAGCTGTTGAGATTAACTGATCGTGAAAAGTGTTGATTATAGCATTATATTTAGATCTACTCACATTGCACGAAAGGTTGCAGCGATGAGCTTTGTGATGACAGACTGTTGAGCGCTTGAATGCAGTGTTCTCGTCCTTGCAACTCCAGTTTTGCACTTATCAAAACTAACAGCACAAAAGCGATGTAAATAAGCAGTGTACTTGCGCTGTGTGATTGACAGCTCCAGCGATTATAAAGGGAGTGTTCTTTGATCGCTTTCTGTATTTGATTTAAGATTAGGCATTAAAATGAACATGTACTTGCATGTAAACAAGTATTACTGTCAGGTCCATATCTTACAGTAAAAGTCTGTTTGAAAGCCTGCGCCGAAACTGCGACTGATTTACCAAAGAATCCACAGTCAAATGTACTGAACAAACAAAAATGCTCTACTTAGACATCCACATAGTTGCAAATAAATCATAACTTTACTAGGATTAGGATCCTTTGGAAGGTAATGTTTTTTTAGTCTAGTGATCCTATACTGCTCTTCTCTTCATCTCACCAACACTCCAGTGGGCGGGGCTAAACAGGCAGTGATGTAGAATCTGTGTGCGGGGCTAAACAGGCAGTGATGTAGTA
Organism: Sinocyclocheilus anophthalmus; assembly: GCA_018155175.1. NCBI lineage: Eukaryota > Metazoa > Chordata > Actinopteri > Cypriniformes > Cyprinidae > Sinocyclocheilus > Sinocyclocheilus anophthalmus. Next base: position 313,988 of record JADLZN010008546.1, on the reverse strand, counting down.
TATGTGGGCGGGGCTAAACAGGCAGTGAGGCAGAATCGGTGGGCGGGGCTAAACAAGCAGTGATGTAGAAGCAGACGTTGATCTTCTGCGGAGGCGGAGTTTAGCCACACTATTACATCATAAAGTGGCACATTCGACAACCCGTCATTTTGACAGATTGACTTCGATATAAGCTGTTTTTAGACTAACGAGAAAGATTTGAGTTCTGAAACTTTCAGGATGTTTCTATAGAACAACGACCTCTTATCTGTCAAAAGATCAAGGGAATTTTAATTTCTCAGTTCACGACCCCTTTAAAGTGTGATGCACACTACTGTTCAAAATTTTGGGGACCAAAGGTTTTTTAAAAGTCTCTTCTGCTCAACAAGGCTGTATTTATTTGACCAATAATACAATAAAAACTGTAATATTATGAAATATTTAGAATTTAGAAATTGATAACTTTTCTATGTGAATATATTTTAAAATGTAATTTATTCCTGTGATGCAAAGCTGTATTTTCAGCATCATTCCTCCAGTCTTCAGAGTCACATGATCTTCAGAAATCATTCTAATATACTGATTTGATGCTCAAGAAAAATTTATCATCATCAATGTGAAAAACCGTTCAAAAAAGAACAGCATTTGTAACATTGTAAATGTCTTTACTGTAACTTTTGATCGATTTAATGCAATCTTGCTGAATAAAAGCATTAATTTCTTTTAAAAAATATTTTGAATTGTAGTGTAGTTTAAAAAAAAAAAAGTGTTATGGTTTAATCATACCTTCATTTTCACCTTCTGGAAGTCCAGAACTCGGATCTGTGGTATTTTATTGATGACATATAATCTGTAATGTTTCTTGTTAGTAACTGGATTCCTAAGGAGACTACAGAACAGAAAAACAGCTAAAATTATCTGAAGTTAAAACATTAAAGCTTGATAAAATGTGTAAAACAGCAGTTTATCCAGCAGGTACCTGAGGAGGGACAATGATTTCACTGATGCAAGAGGATCCAAATCACCCTGTTGAAAACCAGAAACCATTTGACAATTCAGTGAAACCAAATTCAAAGCTCACAGACAGATTGATTAATGTGCATAGCAGCACATCTATGGTTGGACTCACCAGTTCTTGAATGTTGTTGCTTGTGAGAATGAGCTCTTTCAGGTCTGGTAAAGACTGCTCCAGGATCTCTCCAATTCGGCTGCAATAAGCAAGACAAAAACAGTCAAACCATAACCCTCTACTCCATATTGCTGTAGGGTCACAAACTCAAATCTTCTCCACTTTGCAAACGAGAATGACAAAAAGAATGGGAGTTCAAACAGCTGATAAAAACATCACAATAATCCACACAACTCAAAGTTGTTTTTCAATTCAAACCATTGCTTCTGGCTAAAATATGAGTAAAATACGAGTATATCCAAACATTCCTGCAGTTGAAAGATACTATTGAATCAGGACGTAGGGTGCAACAAAGGGGTGGAAAATTTCCGGAAACTTTCCAAAAATCCCTGGAAAGCTTCCAAAATTTCTGGAAGCAGAAACACTGTGCGCAACGATACAGTCAGAAGATTTTTTAATCTACAAATCGCCATAATTTACCATGGATTTACTGTAGCACTAACTGCACCATGGTATTGTGTCAGAAATGTGGGTATTCGTCGCTCAAATTTATAGATTATTAGATGTAGCATGTATTAAATATATTGAAGGGTAATGAATACTAAATAAAGTCATTTTTTGTGTGATTAAGCATGGTATGCATTTATAAATGTATGTAGGACTAAGGTTTTCATAAATGCATAATTACATTTTTGAGAGTATCACAATGCATACGCATGCTTTCCCCCAAGCGTAAACAACGCAGATTAAGCTGATTACGTTCATGCACGCGCTTTCTCCTCCGAACGTAAACAATGCGATTACGTCAATTACGCTATTGGGCTAATCTCCAAAACTGGCAGAAGACGTACTAGGGGAAAGAATTGTTACAATAAATAGGTTATTTCTGTTTTCTTTCGCTCAAAAAGTATTATGTGTCGCTTCGCAAAATGAAGTTGAGCCATGCGGGTCACATGGAATGTTTTCATCGATGTCCTGATTAGGGATGCTCCGATCCGCCTTTTTCTATACCGATTCCGATACCTAGGGTTCGGTATTGGCCGATACCGATACCAGTGAATATTTTTTCCCCTCATTTAAATAAATGTAGAATTTATATATCTCTGTGTGTGGAACTGATAATCATTCTTTCACAATCTACTAGATACAGACTACTTCATTATAAAGAAAATAAAAATAAAAAACAATAAATATGAAAAAATATAGGCCAATGTATATTTATAATCTATGACAAAAAAAAACTCATAAACTAGGTTAGTGGATAATTCAGAAGCAAAAGTTATTCTAGAAAAATCATTGCACAATAATTTTAGAAATCCAAACATTTAGTGAAAAAAACTATATTTTGTGGGGAACAAATAAAAGTGTTGAACTAAAATGTTACACATTGCTATTTGTAATATAAAATCCATTAATGAAAAACATTCATGAATATATTTATATACAAGTGTATATACTATAAAATTAAAATAAATTATTTTTAAATGTATAGCATATTTTTTAAAAAGGCAACAACATATGATAGATACGACAGGACAAAACAAATACAGTGCAGCACAAACAGTTTTTATACAGTCTATGAGCACGAAGCGATACAATGTGCGCATCCGGTGTGCAGAATGATGCGCTTGAAGCCTGAAGCAACATGGCGTCACAGCCTGACTGATATGCACATTGTAAGCGCTTCGTGTTAAAAACGGCAAAGCACAAAGGGAAGAGAAATTGATCCGTAGTGTATTATATCTGTGCAACAGTTATTGAGCCTTTCTTTTTACAGTTTTAAATTTCAGTTACTTTGCACGTTAAAAACTATTTATAGTCTTTGCTACGCCCGTGTTTTGTTCTCACAGAACAAAGGTAGCAAGTAACAAAACAACATTAAAATCCGGCAAGAAGATAAAGTCCTTTTTGCAAAAGCATAGACATGTATTTACAAATCAAGTATAATGGAAACACAGAATGATCTCGGAGAGAGCTTTACCAAGCTGACTGCTGAAACCGAACGCGACCAGGGTTTAAAGGCAGTGACAGCCACAGCAGAGAAAAGAGTTTGTGTGAACTTTAATTTAAGGACTTAAATATTCATATGTAGCTCACATTAAGCTTCAGAAGTAACACAGAATAATTCAAACAATTGAGAAAAAAACAACAATAAATTTCGGATTTGGATCGGCTCTCTCTGACCAATACCCGATCCGAGAAAAATGGCACTAATGGAGCCGATACCCGATATGAATATCATATCGGCGCATCCCTAGTTCTTGATACGTTATGGAATTGGGAACATTACGTTGCGTTGCTGCCTACGAAGGGTCTCGAGAGGATCACATTATCAACTCTCTTAATTGTGTTCTTACGACATTGAGGGTGAGGTAATTAATGAAGAATTTCATTTTGGGGCGAACTAAATTTTAAACGTAAAAAGAATAAAAAGGGTACATGTATCGCGATAATTATCGTAGCGACTGATGTGAAAAAAAAATACCGTATATTTTTTGGCCATAATCACCTGCCTACCTGAGGGCGAGGGGAAAAAAATTCAGCAAATTTCCATTTCTTGATGACACCATTCTGTTAAGGATTCCTGGAATATAAAACCCCAAAACATTCTGCTAGGGATGTAATGATTACCGGTTTTACGATAAATCACGATAAAATGCCCTGACGGTTTGTATTACCGTTTAAAATGTAATTATCAAAACCGTGTTTGATTATCGCAATATCTCGTGGTAAATCCTGTCCAGCCAACATCAGTCTGACACAGAAGCAGCATGCAATGTTGTTGTTGTTTTTTGCACGAGAGGAAATAGCGGAAGGCAGTGACAGCGCTCGGGAGATTTTTCAGCCATCTAAGAGAACCAAATCGGTGGTCTGGTCGTATTTTGGCTTTTACAAGAGTCCTGAAGGCAATTTAATCGAGGACGGTCACCCTGTCTGCCGATCTTGCAAGAAGAAAGTCGCTACAAAAGGGGGAAACGCATCAAATTTGCCCAGTCATCTTCATGACCACCACCCACTAGCGAATGCAAGGTAAATTTTACCACAATACCAAAACTAACTGGGCAAATAACTGGACAAAAAATATTGATTAGAGATTAAATATTTAGTTATCTCACTTGTAATTAACGCAAAGCTTCCGCAAAGAAAAGTTTGCAGCAAGTGGCTTTGAGCCAAGACGAACGAACGTTCAAACTATCAGGTTGACATTTAAGGGATAATGTATTGTATATTCATAGTTAACTTATTACACTGATTTTTTTTGTTTACCTAAAATAATATATAAATACGGGGATATGAAATATTGAATTGAGATTAATGTTTTGAAATCTTAAAGCCATATGAACAGGTATAAGATCTAAGGACAATATGATCATCAGCCCAAAAATATATAGTAGTATTAATACTAAAATTCCTCTGATTTAATTTTTCAATAATCAAAAAACTGCAGACGCAAGTGCATTGAATGAACGATGCACACGAGCGCGCCCTGCCACCTCTGCGGTGATACAAGCGACATGCGGCGAATTCCAACACAGAAGCGAGCATCCCATGCTATGCCCTACTACTGCGAAGAGCCCTTGGAAGTGTGGTTCGGTGAAAGGGTTTTTGCCAGGGTATACTGTCTCGTATCACGCTGTCTTGAAAAACTCCTCGGCGAGAAGGGAAGGAATGACCAGATGTTACCTTGACAAACGCTGCCGCGTTGCATTCATCAATTCAGAACTACATCAGTGGTGCAAATAAATATTTATTATTATTATATTTTATTCAAATATTGTCTAATTGTGTCTTATTTACTATTAAACGTTTTCAAACTAAACTTGCTTACACTACCATCTTAAATAATATATCTGACGAAAAAATATTTTGTATTACATTAAAATAAAGACAAATTTAATTAGCCTATTCTACTTACGTTTGTATGTGAACTCAAAATCAACCCAACTTTGCTTTAAAAAGCATCACAAGATCTCCTAACTGAAGATCACATGATCACTAACGGAAATCACTTGTGTGTGTATATATACATACATACATACATACACACACGTGATTTATTATTATTAGGGCTTCATTTTAATGTTAATTTAATGTTTTTGCTAAAAAAAAAAAAGTTCATATAGCTGCTAATTGTATTTGTTGATTTTCAAATATAAAACTTATTGAAATGTTTTCAGTGTGTGTATCGGTTCCTTTTGAACGGTTTCATCTAATTTGAACAAAACCGTGATAATATTGATAATCGTGATAACTTTGGTCACTACAATCGTGATATGAAATTTTCATACCGTTACGTCCCTAATTTCTGCATTCGTCTAAATCTGCTAGATTCTGTCATGTAGTAGGTGCAAAGTTTGCTGCACAAACGACAAAAACAAAACAAGTTTGTGTTTGTGTTAATGTGTGTTCAGTGCTGAGCAGCATGTTACAGCCAGTGTTGAGGGGGGAAATGCATTACAAGTAGCGCGAGTTACGTAATCAGATTACTTTGTCAAGTAACTAGTAAAGTAATGCATTACTTTTATAATTTACAAGAAAATAGCTGAGTTACTTTTTCAAAAAAGTAATGCCAGTTACTTTGTTTTCCCATTTATTGACTGACGGCTCTCCGGTCCCCATATTGGGAGAAATCGGGAGTACAGAGGCGTCGTGTGTGCTGTGTGAACCTGATGCTACTGTAGTTCTAGACTAAATGTGAATGTGTATTAATTCATCCCACTCACAAAAATTTAGTTTTAGTATTCATCAAAATGAATTAAAACTCAGAATGCAAACTTAGAATATGACGCAAACCTGCAATAATTAAATATGTTAATAAAACAAAAGGTTTAATCCCATTTTATTAACCGATGTCTTTGCTGCTGATCCAGTTCAACCATACTAATAAGAAAAAATGACTTTAGATCAACTAACAATTGTGCTTTGTTTTGTTATTGCTGAAGAGTGTTTCTTCTCCTGTGTTCTACTGTACAGACGTGAATTTACTTCTGCTTCAGCCTGAGGTTTGGTCATTACACTTTTTGGTGTGAAAGGGCTTTTATATTTGCTATAAATAGAACTTCTTACATTAAAAACATCCAAGCCCTGCTTATATTTTAAAAAAGTAACGCAAAAGTAACGTACCGCATTACTTTCCACAAAAAGTAACGCGATTAGTTACTTTTTTATGGGAGAAACGCAGTATTATAATGCATTACTTTTAAAAGTAGCTTCCCCCAACACTGGTATCGACACTTTCACAAGGCATATGAAGATAAACCGTGCACAGCATGTATTTATATGCGTCTGGTGGCCTCACCAGATGCGGTTGTTGTTCATCAGGAGGGTTTTGAGTCTCTTCAGCAGCGGAAACCCATCCAGTTTTCTGATCTCATTATCCGACAGATCAATGGTATCAAACTGATCGAGTGTGGCGCCCAGATTCTCCAGCACGGGGATCTTATAGCCTACAAACACACGAGCGGGAGTTATTTCTGCAGCAAGCCAGATACACGAGTGGTTCTCGCATGAACGCTGCTGCTCGACTCACCGCGGAGATCCAGCTCTCTGTCCCGCACGGGGTTCGTGTACTGCGCCGCCTGCTCGATCAGCTCTGCCGTCAGCTTCACCATGTCCGCCGCTGTCTGATCAACGAGAAATGTGTTGGGTCACAACTTTAATACAAACGTCTAACATTCGCACACGCGCTGCCGCCGAACGGAAACGTCTGTTTTGTTCTTCTCGAAACAAACGCCACGTTTGCGAGAAAACTACAGCGCCGCCAGGCGGACGGGAGGAGAAATGCGCTGCAGCGTCAATGCATGGTACACAAAAGAAAACACAGTTACTTAAAAGAGAACACGTTTTTTAACCCTCCTGTTGTGTGCACATTTCAACCATGTTTTTAATGTGTGACCCCAAATACTTAAATATATCAATAAATTACAGAAATTGACAAAATCATTTATGTACACTTTACCTACCGATATTTTTAAATATTTTTTGGACAAAGACCAAACATAAACTTTTTTGTCTATATATATACATATATATAATGGTCATTTCATAGAAAAAAAATAAGGGTCAAATTTTTTAAATTGGGTTTTATACATCATCTGAAGCTGAATAAATGTGCTTTCCATTGATGCATGGTTTGTTATATTATTGTTACAATATTTGGACGAGATACAGCTATTTGAAAGTCTGGAATCTGAGGTGCAAAAAAATCTAAATATTGAGAAATCACCATTAAATTATCCAAATGAAGTCCTTAGCAATACATACTACTAATCAAAAACTAAGTTTTCATATATTTACAGTAGGAAATTTACAAATATCTTCATGGAACATGACCGTTACTTAATATCCCAATGATGTTTGGCATAAAAGAAAAATCAATAATTTGAAGCCATGCAACTGTGTTTTTGGCTATTGTCTGGCAAATATACCCACGACTCATACTGCTTTTGTGCTCCGAGTCACATTTGTCCTCTAAATCACTCACATCATCCAGATATTGCCCTAACACTCACTCACAGCGTATCTTGTGGTCATTTTCTTTTAGCTCTAGAGATCAAAGTGTCTCCGACAATGCGTAGCCAAAAACCTGACATTTTGCATTGGTGTACATTTTTCAGTCCCCATGAAAAGATGTTCTAATGAGAGTGCATAACCTTGGCAACCTTTTTCAGAGGAATTCTCATATTTCATATCTTTGAGTCATAATTTCTTGTGTTTCCCCAAAATGCCCGATTAACATGCCGTTTGTCCTGGTGTACAGAAGACATGTATGAAAATTATGCCCCGTTTCGTAACAAAAAGCCATATTTTTGTTAATCTGCGATTCTAATAGAAATGATTTTAATGCACATGAAAACTCAGTGATGATGTGTATAGACAGAGCATGGTAATAAACCCATTCACCCAGAGCCCCGGCCCCGGCCCCGGCCCCAGCCCTATGAACACAACAGTAGAGAAGAGTCCCTCAGGAGTCCACCAGAGCGCAGCACAGGCCTGTCAGTCTAAGCCAGTTTCCTCTGATCCTCTGTTAAATGTGTTGAAGTTATATCAAATAAACTGTCAGTGTGTAAAAGAAAACCACAGATGGTGTGATGAACATTTACTTCATTCCTCTGCCGAAACTCAGTCATCATGTTTCATTTCTAAATAATCTACAGCGTTGCATCTGATACTCTGACCAGATGTGGAGGGTCGTTTTGTTTTAGGAGAGTAAAAGATCAGATGAAGTAAAGCAAAAAAATAACTGATGAAGATGTGCTAAAAGTTCTCCAAGGCAGTTTTAATGTGGCCTTCATATCCTGAGCAATCTGAGGAGAAAGATCTAAGACAAAGTGAATTATTATGCATTAGACATAACTAAGAATTCACAAACATCATCAGAGCAATCAAATGCACAAATTTAATCTTTAAATAATATAATGGCTAACACTTTAGATTAGGGAACACATATTCACTATTAACTAAGAGTTTTCCCTCAGCACACTCCTAATTCGCTGCTTATCGATAGGTAAGGCAGTTGTAGTAGTAGTTAGAATATGGAGTGATCTAGAATACGGTAATTTTACTAATAAACAGCCAGTATTCTAGTAATATGCATGCTACTAAGCAACTAGTTAACAGTGAATGGTGTTCCCTAATCTAAACTGTTAATGAAATGCAATGATGAAGGTAATGAACGATAATGATCGAACAGCACAGGGTCATCATAGTTCAGGGCTCATTAACAAAGCATTATGTTATGCATGATACTGGTTATTCTCAGTCCTGTGGTGTTTTCACACAAAGTGAGTCCAGAATCATTAAAGAGATTCACTGAAGCTTGAAGAGTTCAGTAACATCACGATGAGGAACATGTGTCACGGGTTCATCTGTGTATGGACGGTATTAAGAGCAGCTGTGAACCTTCACTGCAATAATCATTGTGTGTGTGTATTCATCAATTGCCCTTCAGGACGTTGCAGTCAAAGCATCAGTGGGTCACTGCGGGTCAGACTCTGACAGTTCACCGAGATGCATTGCAAATAGTTGAGCCCAATCTAAATATTTATAAGCTCTGATATCAGAACATGGAAAACCGAAACAAACAAATGATCATTAGCACTTAAACGTGGACCACCAGCACATGCAGCCTCACTGTGGGAAAGAAAAAAAGAGACTCGGCCACACATTTTCATCAAGGAAAGGTTTATATTCCAGAGCTTTGATGGAGATATTCCACCTTCAAATATTTAAAATACCATTAGATGAATTGTTAAAAATGTACAGTGTCATTATTCTCGATCATTCTTGTGATTTAAAAGCTTAATGTCTCTCTTAACATTGCAGTTTCACTTCATTCAGTGTGTTGTCTTTGAATAAAAAAAGAAGCAATTTATACATGTACTGCATGTTTAAAAAAAAAAAATCTTAAAAATATATCTCGTTTAAATCAAACGTCACCCTAACAGGGTTTCTTGAAATGAGGAGTATTATTTCTTTCATTAAAGGAAGAGTTCACCCAAAAACAAATATTTGCTGAAAATGCACTCAACCACAGATCATCCAAAGATGTAGAGGAGTTTGTTTCTTCATGGGAACAGATTTGGAGAAATGCCAATCCCAAAGCTTTCATCACTTTCTCACCAGTGGATGCTCTGCAGTGAATGGGTTCCCGTCAAATGAGTTTCAAACGCTGATGACCATCACAATAATCATAACAAATGATCAAGCACTCTGAAGAGAAAACCTGAAACCCATCAAGACGTTTTTAACAATAATTTCTGGTCAAATATATGATCCTCGTCCATAAAACGTTGCCTCCCAGTGAACTTCCATCTCCTGAAAAGCAAGGTTATGCATAGACGATTCATATTTTAGCCGGAAGTGATGGTTTGAAGTTATAACTCCTTAATGATGGATTTTTGCTTCACAAGACATTAACTGATGGACGCAGTGTTGGGATTGACTTGTGGCTTTTACTGTTAATTGGACTCTCAATCTGACGGCACCCATTCACTGCAGAGGATCCATTGCTGAGCAAGTGATGAATGCTACATTTCTCCAAATCTGTTCTGATGAAGAAATAAACTCATCTACAGTTTGGATGGCCTGAGGGTGAGTTCATTTTCAGCAAATCTTCTCCATACTGCTGAACCACACCAATATCCTTTATAACACAGCATACACTAGTTTAAAATGTACATTAGATAATACAACCAAAGAAATAGTAGGTCAGTCCATTTGCCTCTTTTCTTGCTGTCATCCAGCCGTCATCAAACACGTCCGGCAGCAGAACTGACGAAAGAGCTTCTTCTCACATAGTCGGTTCGACTTGACCATCTCGCAGAATACTTCATCCGCTGGGAGAGAGAAAGAGAAAGTTCAGACTTCAGTCATGTCTCTTTATCAAACACATCGCCGATCTGAATGATCCTGGTTAGTTTGCCACCTGTCATGTCCCAGAGTTTCTTAAATTTTTTTCCTCAAACACACTTTTAAAAATAAAGGCTCCAAAAGGGTGTTTTCACAGCAGTGCCACAGAAGAACCATTTTTGGTTCCCCAATGAATGGTTCCCTTTCAGTGAACAGTTCATAAATCAACCATTTCGAAGAACATTTAAAAAATGTAAAGGACCTTTTCTGCATTTGAAAGGTTCCATGGATGTTCAAGGTTTTCATGGAACCATCAATACCAATAAAGAACCTTTATTTTTAAAGGGGTCATATGATGCGATTTCAAGTTTTCCTTTTTCTTTGGAGTGTTACAAGCTGATTGTCCATAGATAAGATCCCTGAAGTTACAAAAACTAAAGTCTCAAAACCAAAGAAATACTCTTGATCAAAGTTAAGACTCTGCCACACCCACCTAAAACAGCCCGTTCTAACACACCCCCACATATCTACCTCACTATGTGGAATATTAGCATAATGCGCCCAAATGTGCACGCTAAGAAAGAAGGTGTGGTTTCAGGAACCACAGTAGTGTTGATGCAGTCGTGTCAGGGAGACGCTGTGTGTTTCTGTGCTAAAGCAAAAGCACTTTATTTGGCCTTTCGGAAGTAGATGCATTTAGGAATCTTTAGATCACTTACAACAGAACAGCAATGCATTTTAATGGACGACCGTTTCGTGAACCTAGGAGAGGAGATTCTGACTTTTCGATGGCTCTGGCGCTTCTGATACAGCTCCTGTTTTGTTATTAGTTTTAAGGATTTGCTATGGACTGTTCCACATGCGTGTGGTGTGTGTGTGTTGTGCTCGAGCGAGCGAGAGCGAGAAGAGAGAGGAGCAAGATAGACAGACGAGAGCGTGAGAGAGAGGAGACGAGAGAGCGCGAACTGAGGTGGGTCAATCACAGCTGGAGCTCATCTGTCTTAAACCGTGGCGTTTACTGCCAACAATAACACATATTCATCACTGTGTCTTTCACGCGACTCTGTTCCCCTTTCGGGGCTCTGTCTTTACATTTATTTTGAAACCTGAAGCTCGCGATTATGGTAAGGGGAATTACATTTCCGACGCGTGCTTGTGGTGTTCGGCGAATCACAATGCACTGGATCAGCTGGCCAATCAGAGCAGACTGCGCTTGTCTAGAAAAAAAGAATGGGGTGGGTTGGGGTGGGGCAAGGAGGGACTTTGTAGAAAACTAAGCGTTTGAGAGAGGCGGGGCATAGAGGACCTACAATAATCTACAGTATTTGAAAAATAATGCGGTTTTTGAACATTAAAGCATGTCAACATATTGTTACACCAAATAATGATCTTTAAAAAAGCATCATGTGACCCCTTTAAGAGTCTAGGATGAAACCCAAATGCCCTACACTTGAATCAGAAGTGCCACTAACAGCAGTGGACCATCTTCTGTCCCTCTTTCTCCTCTCTCGGTGATCTGACGGTCATGTTACGTAAGTTTGGACAGACAGAAGGTTCCAGAGGAATGAGGGGCAGCGGATCCTGGGGAAAGCATTGTTGCTGTCCTGCCAATGCTCTGCCTCACTCACATTTTTTTTCCAGCCTTTCACTCACGTACGACCCTCTTCCCTTTCATCTTCTGAAATCTTTTTACTCAGTGTGCTCCCCTTTCTTCTCTGTCTAATGTCAAGTGTTTATAGCTGTGCAACAACAACCTTTGAGAAGATTTGAAGTCTGAAAGCCTCGTAAACACCCGGGTCAGGTCAGTTTGACACGACATCATCCATATGAATTACTCCATGGGACTGTAACAACAAAAAGCTCCTTGCGAAACTTTATGAAAAAAAAAATTCCATAAACGAATAAACAAAACAAGGTCAAATGGAAGTTAGTGAATACATATGAAAGTTTTAGGCTTTAGAAACAAGCAACAATCTCATAAAAGCTGACCATGCTGTCAAAAACTTCTTTGCAACAAAATAAAACTGACCTATTATACTTAATGTCACGGTTCAGCTACTGTGAAGGAGCGAGGAACGAGGGAGACGAGGGAATAACAATAACAGCAGTCTTTAATCCTCCAAATCACTGGGAACACAGAACAGGCAGGAACACACACACGGAGCACATGGAGTAGACGTTTAAGATCCGACAAGGAAACATGGGGCAGACTACACTATACACTTAACGAGGGAATTGGGGAAACACACCTGGGAGCAATGAAACCCAATCGGAACAGGAACAGGAAGGGAACCAAATATGGGCATGTCACACACGAGGGGAAACTAGGTCACGGAGCACATGGGGAGCAAAACAAACACACTGACAGTCCATATTCCTGACGGGACAGTTCATTAAAGTCAAACTCCTGTCATCATTCACTTACTCTTACGTATCATTTTTCTTCTTTCATCAAACACAAAATCAGACGTTTGACAGAATGTCTCAGTGACTCTTTTCCACCCCACACAGAATAAAGAAAATCAGGGTTTGGAATATAAAGGGAAGTAAATGATATATTTTTGAACAATTATTTTATTTTTAAATTAATTATCAGCCTGATGTACAAATAAAACAGGTTCTATTCAATGAATCAGTCACAGTAACTCGCGAATCAGTCGTAAACTCATGAGTCGTTGTTGTATATTATTTAATGCTCAATGCTCACGCAAAGCACTATTGACTGGTTGGGCATACGACAGAGAGAGATCAAATATAATTAAATGGATTACCTAAATTCATTTTAATGAATCGATTATTAAGAAATTAGATGTTTGACTCTTTTCCACGCAACAAAGGTGGATTTTAAATGTCAAGCTCCTAAAAGGCAAAAAAGCACCTCTTTTGAAGTCAAACAGTTTGAGTGAACAGACCAAAATTGAAGTGCCTAACATCTCAGCAGTGCTGGCTGACTGAAGGCACGTACCGTTGTTACAGGTGGCGTTCATGATGCAGGTCCGGCTGACGAGGCTGTATCTGTCCTTACACTGCGTGCAGCTCGTTCCAGGACCCTGACAGCTCAAACAGTGCTCCTCACACCTGAAAATCCACAGCAGAACCGCACATGAGCTTCCGCTTTTTATGCCTATAAAGACTCGATTTAATGACAGTGACAGATTTCCTGAAAACACAAAAGTAGCAGGCGATCAGAACAGGAGCATCATGACATGAATATGTACGGCCGGGACTGATGCATCAATGCCAGTGAGTGACAGCCATCAACAGAGCCAGGGCCTTGAATCATAAGGTGCTGCTTTAGTACTAGTAGTTTGAAGGAAAATGTAAAGACCAAGTAAAGAAAATTTAAGGAATACACTGAACGAAACAAAATATGGTCTCTAAACGTAAATGTCCTGTATTAGCAAAGTTTTGTCTAAAGATAATTTACTTGAAAAGCAAAATTACATCAAATAATAAGTCTTGTTTTATGAGAAATTGATCAAAATAAAGTGAGTTTATGATTAAAACAAGAACAAATATCTGCCAATGGGCTCCGAAAAATACACTTAATTCAAAGGACAAATCCCCATTAACAGACGTTTGTTCTTGTTTTCTGCATAAACTCACTTCATTTTGTTCAGTTCCTCAGAAAAAACAAGACTTCATATGTTCAATTTGCATCTCACTTAAATGTATCTTGATTTATGTTAAGATATTTGTATTGGAAAAGAAGATAAAAACAAAAAGATTGAGGAAGATTTCAAACTTTTGCAGTGCATGCAACATCGAATGCCATGACTTTATATGAATTTAAGACTTTCTGCTCTGATTTAAGACCTTTTAGGCCTTCATTTATGGAAGTGCAAATTAAGACTTTTTTATACATTTTTAAAACCCGCAAGAACTCTGTAGTACTTTTCAGCATTAGTTAGGCTACTTTAGTAAACTCTTGTTCTAATCAAGAGCTGAAGATGATACGAGTCAAACTGTGCCATAAAACAGATCCTGGATCCTGGAGAGAAACACTGAGCTCATGTTTATGAGCGTGTTAATTTAACTGCCCATTTCATCACCTCAGCACTCTGCACCTACTAGTCCAGGTCATTAGTTTTCGAGTTCAGAGAGATCAGGTATCCTGATGTGTATCTGATATTGATGCTGCTGCTACATCTGACAAATATCTCCGTTTACTTCATTTCTATGGCATTATTAACCTAATATTAGTGAGTGAATCCCCTAAATTCTAGTTTTGTGTGCGTATGGAACAGAACTCACTCTCGAAATATTACAGCAACCGAAGACTCGTTATGTCCCGCAATTTTAACTTAACCACCATCGACAGAGCTGTCGCATTTTGTTTTTGTTTAGAGAGCGCGCTCTTGAAGGGTTGCCATGTCCACTTATTTTAATTGCTTATTGTTTGGGCTCAGCTAAACAAGCCATTCAGATTATGGAGTTCATAAAGCAGGCACGCGCAGGTCGTGATATTTCAGTATGTGGCATATTTCCAAGCTTGGATTTATTATTGTCTTGTTCGCTGTTTTTTATAGCAAGATCTGGCAACACTGTGAGTCAAAATATACCTGGTTTACTGTGATTTTCTGTGTCGCAATTCTGATATGTGGTTAAATAATGTCGTTAACAACTACTTGTCATGTGGCCAAAACGGAGTAAAGGATGACAAAATTGAAATTTCGGAGTGAACTGTTCCTTTAATGTGGATTCAAAAATTTTGAAATTTTACTGGTATAATATAGCCAACTGAAATTTAAGTTTGTTTTTTTTGAGTCTCTTATGCTCACCAAGTCTGTTTTTATTTGATCAAAAATACAGTAAAAACAGTAATATTGTGAAATAATTTTGCAATTTAAAATAACTGCTTTCTATTCGAATGTATGTTAAAATGTAATTTTTTCCTGTGATTTCAAAGCTGTATTTTCAGCATCATTACTCCAGTCTTCAGTGTCACATGATCCTTCAGAAATCATTCTATATGCTCGATTTGATGCTCACATTTTTATTTTAATATTTTTGACAAATGGAAAATTTAAAAGAACAGCATTTATTTCAAAAATAAATCTTAAAACATTATAAATGTCTTCACTTTCACTTTTGATCTATTTTAATGCATCTTTATAAAAAAAAACAGTAATAAGCTTAAAAAAATCTTACTGACCCCAAACTTTTGAACAGTAGTGTGTGTGTACAAAAAAACAACAGTTGCGTTCGTGCAAAACAAGTTTTTACCCTCATTTCAATGTTTATTAATCTTCAAGTAAAGTATGTGCGACTGACAACAATGAAAATCTTGTATACAGGCCTAGGCCCATTATGATTTGAAGGGGCTATTTGATCATTATAAAATAAAATTGAAAAAAATGACAGCTCTCTACGGTAATGCATAACATCAGCATATGTGTGACCTCAGTGCTCTTATGCAGTATTTACTATCTGTACTTTATCATTTGATGTATATGAGTTCAAACTGAATGCCTTCCAGTGTGGGTTGGTTACCTCAGGGCCACACTTGACCTCTGTTTTACGGCTGTCTGATCTATTTGCCTGCAGTGAAGCTCAACCGGACTCGGAGAAGAACCCGTTTCTACTGCAATCACCATCTGTGACCTTCATAAAAGCCTCTATTTGCTTGAGACAGCGTTCATAAAGCAAAAGACTGTTGATTCATAAATTGTGGAGTGCAGAGGCGTATCCTCTCCCGTGGCCCTTATGCTGCACATTACAGGAATCTAAAACACTGTAAATCTCAGAAGATACACTTTCTTCTACTGTTTCTCTCTGGTATTATCTGAAAAACCAATTGCTTTTCGATCATTATGCAGATAAAAAAAACAATAAAGATAATGCATAAACTAAAAAATAACTTAAAATATAATTTATATAGACAATATATATTTATAGAATTCTATAATATAGGAATATAACATGCATATGAAATACAACAAAAATAATATTTATTTATTTATTTTGTATTACGGATCAAACAGTAAATACAATCTACATATATACAATCTCTTATTTTATAATCTCGAATCTATATAATACACATATCACAGTATTTTAATATATACATTTGTAGAACAGATATATAATAATAATATAATATTTAAAAACTCATAATTACTGTGCATAATTACATAACATTAACTGTGTGTAGATATAGATTATGTATTTTAGAAATTTGTATACAACCTACAAATATAAATTTCTTATATATACAATTTATTATCTAATCTAGAATTATATCAAAGACTACCGTGGGGAAAAAAGTATTTAGTCAGCTACCAATTGTGCAAGTTTTCCCACTTAAAAAGATGAGAGAGGCCAGTAATTTTCATTATAGTTATACCTCAACTATGAGAGACAAATGAGAAAAAAAAATCCAGAAAAATCACATTGTAGGATTTTTAAAGAATTTATTAGCAAATTATGGTGGAAAATAAGTAGTTGGTCAATAACAAAATTTCATCTCAACACTTTGTTATATACCCTTTGTTGGCAATGACAGAGGTCAAACGTTTCTGTAAGTCTTCACAAGGTTTTCACACACTGTTGCCGGTATTTTGGCCCATTCCTCCATGCAGATCTCCTCTAGAGCAGTATGTTTTGGGGCTGTCGCTGGGCAACCCGGATTTTCAACTCCCTCCAAAGATTTTCTATGGGGTTGAGATCTGGAGACTGGCTAGGCCACTCCAGGACCTTGAAATGCTTCTTACGAAGCCACTCCTTCGTTGCCCGGGCGGTGTGTTTGATCATTGTCATGCTGAAAGACCCAGGCACGTTTCATCTGCAATGCCCTTGCCCTTGCTTGTTTTCACTCAAAATCTCACGATACAATGGCCCCATTCATTCTTTCGTTTACATGGATCAGTCGTTCTGGTCCCTTTGCAGAAAAACAGCCCAAAGCATGATGTTTCCACCCCCATGCTTCACAGTAGGTATGGTTTTCTTTGGATGCAACTCAGCATTCTTTCTCCTCCAAACACGACAAGTTGAGTTTTTACCAAAAAGTTCTATTTTGGTTTCATCTGATCCTCTTCTGGATCATCCAAATGCTCTCTAGCAAACTTCAGACGGGCCTGGACATGTACTGGCTTAAGCAGGGGGACACGTCTGGCACTGCAGGATTTGAGTCCCTGGCGTTGCAGTGTGTTACTGATGGTAGCCTTTTTTACTTTGGTCCCAGCTCTCTGCAGGTCTTTCACTAGGTCCCCCCGTGTGGTTCTTGGATTTTTGCTCACAGTTCTTGTGATAATTTTGTCCCCACGGGGTGAGATCTTGTGTGGATCCCCAGATCGAGGGAGATTATCAGTGTTCTTGTATGTCTTCCATTTTCTAATAATTGCTCCCACAGTTGATTTCTTCACACCAAGCTGCTTACCTATTGCAGATTCAGTCTTCCCAGCCTGGTGCAGGTCTACAATTTTGTTTCTGGTGTCCTTTGACAGCTCTTGGTCTTGGCCATGGTGGAGTTTGGAGTGTGACTGTTTGTGGACAGGTGTCTTTTATACTGATATACTTTTTCAAACAGATGCCATTAATACAGGTAGTGAGTGGAGGACAGAGGAGCCTCTTAAGAAGAAGTTACAGGTCTGTGAGAGCCAGAATCTTGCTTGTTTGTAGGTGACCAAATACTTATTTTACCGAGAATTTACCAATTAAATTCTTAAAATCCTACAATGGGATTTTCTGGATTTTTTTTCTCTCATTTTGTCTCTCATAGTTGAGGTATACCTATGATTAAAATTACAGGCCTCTCTCATCTTTTTAAGTGGGAGAACTTGCACAATTGGTGGCTGACTAAATACTTTTTTGCCCCACTGTATATAAAAATAAATTTGGACATTTTAGATTAAATTTATTTTATATTTCTATATAACTTTTATACACAATTACAATTAATTCTTAAATAAACAAATACAGTAAGTTAGTTTTATGTATCATCTAAATGATGGTGGAGAATATGATCATCAGGTTTTCATAATGCCAGCTTGAGTGCCAGTGTCATTAAAAAAGAGAGACAAGAGTTTCTCAAACTCTTATGTTAACAACAAAACACATTTTCAAAGTGATTCATAATATCAGACCTCACTGTGTGTGTTGTGTGACTGTGTGGTGTGATGGGTTTTACTGTGTGTTTGTGTGGTGGACTGTGTGTGTGGGTGAGGACTGTGTGGTGTGTGTGTGTGTGTGTGTGTGTGTGACTGTGTGTGTGTTTGTGTGTGAGAGAGACTGTGTGTGTGTGACTGTGTGTGTGTGTTGTGTGTGACTGGTGTGTGTGTATGTGTGTGTGTGTGTGTGTGTGTGTGTGTCTGTGTGTGTGTGTGTGTGTGTGTGTGTGTGTGTGTGTGTGTGTGTGTGTGTGTGTGTGTGACTGTGTGTGTGGTGTTTGACTGTTGTTTGTGTTGTGTGTTATGTGTGACTGTGTGTGTGATGTGTATGTGTGGTGGTGGGGGGTGTGTGTTCACAGTTCTGCCGAGAGGCAATAGAAATAATTCCAATGTAAATACCAAGCACTCAATTCCTTTACCAAGGCTACAATTCCCACAACTGCAATTTCAATGAGATGGATAATCAGAAGCTAAGAACGCAAACATGTACAAAAAAATGAGAAAAGCCATGATGACATTACAGTTGGAAACAAAGACAAAGAGGATGACCTGACAGAAAGATGTTAGTTTGGCTATCTTAGTTAGTACTTGAAACTGTGTTTTACATTTTTTATGAGAACTGTAATGTGACCTTGAAATATGAAACATATTTAATCTTAAAAACCTAAGAAAAATGTTTAATTAAATGCACTTGCATTTTAAAGCATCATAGGTGTGCTCCAGCTGTCACTTTCAAAACTTCATTAAATGCACATTCACACTGCAAGAGCCCAACTGGTCACACAGTAGTGTGTGTGCGTCTGAATGCAGCAGTGCAGTGGTCATGTGAGACGTGTGGAGGACTCACTTGCGGCACATCCTCTGTGTGAATCCCGCCGCCTCTCCTCTGTAGTATCCGGGAGCACAGGATCGGACGCACCGCCACTCCTGCTGTAAGTAGTCCGGCGCACACTGAATGCACTCCTCCAGTCCCGGACCTGCAAACACAAGCACACCGTTAGCTCAGTTCTCCGTTATTTACATTTGCAAGTCATTGGGATCTTCACCTGTGTTTGGGATGGCTGGTGACAGAGGCATGATGTTAACAATATGAATATGATGACCTGATACAATGTTCTGTCAGCTGAAGATCATAGAAAGGAGACTTTCTTGTCTACTTCCAGCTCTCTGGCATAATCAGCCCATCTCTAAGATTAAATCATTGTTACAAGAGACTTTCTCCCACAGCAGGTCAACCGTGTGATCTCTTATAAAGGTGAATAAAAGGTTATTTTATTCAGCAAGGATGCATTAAGTTGATCAAAAGAGACAGTAAAAACATTTATGATGTTACAAAAGATTCTATTTCAAATAAAAGCTGTTCTTTTGAACTTTCTATTCATTAAAGAATCCAGAGGAAAAAAGTATCATGGTTTCCACAAAAATATTGGGCAGCACAACTGTTTTCAACATTGATAATAATATAAATGTTTCTTGAGCAGCAAATCAGCATATTAGAATGATTTCTGAAGGATCATGTGACACTGAAGACTGGAGTAATGATGCTGAAAATTCAGCTTTGATCACAGGAATAATTTACATTTAACAATATATTACAACAGAAAGCAGTTATTTTAAATTGTAATAATATTTGACAATATTGCTGTTTTTACAGTATTTTGATTAAATAAATGCAGCTTGGTGAGCAAAAGACTTCTTTCAAAAACATTTAAAAAAATCTTACAGGAAAAAAACATTATCTGAAATAAATATTAACTGTACTAGCTAGTTGCAAAAGTAGCATTTCTCAACTTGATGTACTAAAATGCAACAAAATGACTAAAATGTCAACTTATAACAAAATATAAAAATAATATCTCATTCAAAATAATACCAAAATCGTAAAATATAATAGTATATCATCTACTACTGAATGCAATAAATGAATCTTGTTTCCATCCTCGTTTAGAATGGGTATGTTGCCAGTGCATTGTGTATTGGTCGTCTCCATAAGAAAAACACAATGAACATGGCCATGCTGTCCAAGGATTTTGGCAACGAAAAATACGTACATGTGCCCTACTTTTATGTCTTAAATGCGTCTATCTAGACTCTCAACAGGGTTTTTAAACGAGCCCAAACAACACATACAGTGGGTACGGAATGTATTCAGACCCCCTTAACTTTTTCACTCTGTTATATTGCAGCCATGTGCTAAAATCATTTAAGTTACTTTTTTTTCCTCATTCATGTACACACAGCCCCCAGTATTGACAGAAAACACAGAATTGTTGACATTTTTGCAGATTTATTAAAACAGAAAAACTGAAATATCAAATGGTCCTAAGTACTCAGACCCTTTGCTCAATATTTAGTAGAAGCACCCTTTTGATCCATACAGCCATGATTCTTTTTGGGAAAGATGCAACAAGTTTTTCACATTTGGATTTGGGGATCCTCTGCCATTCCCCCTTGCAGATCCTCTCCAGTTCTGTCAGGTTTGATGTAAACGTTGGTGGACAGCCATTTTTTTAGGTCTCTCCAGAGATGCTCAATGGGTTTAAGTCAGGGCTCTGGGCATGGGCCATTCAGAACAGTCACAGAGTTGTTGTGAAGCCATCCTTCGTTATTTTAGCTGTGTGCTTAGGGTTATTGTCTTTTTGGAAGGTAAACCTTCGGCCCAGTCTGGGGTCCTGAGAACTCTGGAGAAGGTTTCGTCCAGGATATCCCTGTACTTGAATGCATTCATTTTTCCCTCGATTGCAACCAGTCATCCTCTCCCTGCAGCTGAAAAACACCCCCACAGCAGATGCTGCCACCCCCTTGCTTCACTGTTGGGACTGTATTGGACAGTGTGATGAGCAGTGCCTGGTTTTCTCCCACATACCGCTTAGAATTAAGGCCAAAAAGTTCTATCTTGGCCTCATCGGACCAGAGAATCTTATTTCTCACCATATTGGAGTCCTTCAGGTGTTTTTAGCAAACTTTCATGTGTCTTGCACTGAGGAGAGCTTCCTTCGGGCCACTCTGCCATAAAGCCCTGACTGGTGGAGGTGCTGCAGTGATGGTTGACTTTCTACAACTTTCTCCCATCTCCCGACTTCATCTCTGGAGCTCAGCCACAGTGATTTTTTTGGGTTCTTCTTTACCTCTCTCACAAGGCTCTTCTCCCCCGATAGCTCAGTTTGGCCGACGGCCAGCTCTAGGAAGGGTTCTGTGTCCGTCCCAAACCGTTCCTTTACGGAATGGATGCCACTGTGCTCTTGGGAACCTTAAGTGCAGCAGAAATTTTTTTGTAACCTTGGCCAGATCTGTGCCTTGCCACAATTCTGTCTCTGAGCTCTTCAGGCAGTTCCTTTGACCTCATGATTCTCATTTGCTCTGACATGCACTGTGAGCTGTAAGGTCTTATATAGACAGGTGTGTGGCTTTACTAATCAAGTCAAATCAGTATAATCAAACACAACTGGACTCAAATGAAGGAGTAGAACCATCTCAAGGATGATCAGAAACAATGGACAGCACCTGAGTTAAATATATGAGTGTCACAGCACAGGGTCTGAATACTTAGGACCATGTGGATATTTCATTTTTTTTCTTTTTAATAAATCTGCAAAAATGTCAACAATTCTGTGTTTTTCTGTCAATATGGGGTGCTGTGTGTACATTAATGAGGAAAAAAATTAACTTAAATGATTTTAGCAAATGGCTGCAATATAACAAAGAGTGAACAATTTATTTAATACTTTCCGTACCCACTGTACATTCAGGTTAATCTGTCAATTTATTTAATTCTGCCCTGCTGTGTCTACAACAGCTCTCCACATTTCAGCGAACTTGGAACGCAAACAACTCAGGGCTTATCAGGCGTCTCTGGTGATTTGGCATAATGAAGTAAGTTAATTAAGTTTGACGGCTGAGCAGCAAGTGATACAGGACTCGTTCACTCCTGCTGTCCTCAAAATAATACAAACACTTTACTCTTCAGTTTCTCACTGTGAACGGACTGGTAAGCAAGTTAAACGCATTCAACTATAATCTGATCTCATTCGTCTGCTTCTGCATTCAGTTCATTTCATATTCTGTGAGTATTATTTGAGTCTGCTCACATCCGTGATGTCCTGTGAGAGTACTGCACTGATTCTGAATGAGACTTGTGATGATATATCAATGTAAATGGAGGTTTCTCGACTTGTTCCTCAAGGTCTGCTACAGTTTACCAGCCTGTTATTTTCTAGTAATCCTGACGACCTTGATTAGCTTGTTCAGGTGAGTTTGATCAGGGCTGGAGTTAAATTTCGCTAGACCTTGAGGGCAAGAGTTGAGAAACTCTGATGTAAATCATAAAACCGAGACATTATCAATTCATCAGTATTGAGCTTTAATGGGGTCATATGACTTTGCTAAAAAATAATATTATTTTGTGTATTTGGTGTAATGAAATGTGTTTATGCGGTTTAAGGTTTAAAAACACATTATTTTCCACATACTGTACATTATTGTTTCTCCTCTATGCCCCGCCTTTCTGAAACGCGTTAATTTTTACAAAGCTCATCGTTCTGAAAAGCGAGGTGTGCTCTGATTGGCCAGCTATCCAGTGCGTTGTGATTGGCCGAATTCCTCAAGCGTGTGACGGAAATGTTACGCCCCTTACCATACTGTGATGCTGTGTGCAGGCGCGACGAGACAAAACCAATAAAACCCATTATAAACGAGGCATTTGTTGCATCCAGTGGGGACATAATTACTGATTATAATTACTCATACTGTCTTTTTACGTGTTGCGTTGCATCGCGCCGCATAAACATAAAACCATGTCTTCCTTTGTGATCGGAGAAATGACAAACTACAAATACTACTCTACACTGCTCAAAACTCGCAATTTGAATGATCAGTGGCAAATCATTTAAATATGAAAGCGTACTTACAGGCTGTGAGTCAGCATTATTTGTCAGAACACTGGTATTGTAGGCTACTTTCCCAGGAAACATTCCTTGTCCTCCGTAAAATGCGTTGCACACATCTGAATATTTGGGTTGAATTGTTCTGGAACAGTGTTGTAAATACAACTTAACCACTGATTTCTAGTCGTGTCCTCTTTTGGAAGACCAAACAAAGTAGTTTTGCTTTAACAAAGAAACACTCAGAGCCTTCACGACATGGCAGCGGCGGCAAAAATACTAAACGAGAATAAAAGTTACGCCTTCTTCCTTTGCGTGAACATTTGGGTGGCGTTATGCAAATCTTCCCACATAGTGATGTAAATGTGGGGGTGTGTTTAAATGAGGCGTTTTAGGAGGGTGTGGACGAGTCTTAACTTTTTATAAAGAATATCTCTTTGGGTTTTAGACTTTAGTCTTTGCAACTTTAGGGATCTTATGTATGCATGCACATCTTGTAACACTTCCAAAAAGAAAATGAAACGTGAAAATCGCCTTATATGACCCCTTTAAGTATACTACTGTATAGACTACCGTGCACAGGATTTTCTTCCACCGGTATTGTCAACAAACATGGCCAGGCAAAATTTTGTCTCAAATAATACAAGTTAGTCAATCGAAATTCTTGTTTACTGCTGGGTAAGTTTTACTGTTCTGATAAAGTACTGCCAACATTTACCTACACGTTTTGTAATGCACAACCAAAATAATCGATATATATGTATAAATTACCTAACTGGTGTTGTGTCTATGGTAATTACTAAAGTAATCATAAATAGGTATTGGATAGGAATAGGATTGGAAGGATAGGGTAGGGATAGGGATGGGAAGGGATTGGGATTGGATTGGGTTGGGGTGGGATGGGATGGTTGGTATGGAGGGGATGTGTGGTGGGATGGATTGATAAGTGGACTGGACAGGACAGGACAGGATAGATAGGATAGGATAGGCTAGGATTGGGATATGATATGATATATGATATGATATATAGATGGGTGGGATGGGATAGGATTGTAAGTGGGGGGGGATTGGGATTGTAAATGGGGTGGGATTGGGATGGGATGGGCTGTGATGGGATAGGATCGGATAGGGATAGGAAATAGGATGGATAGAAAGAACGCACAGAATAGAACAGAATGGAACAGGATAGTATTGATAGGATGGAATAGAATAGAATATAATAGAATAGAAGGTGACCTGTGCATGTGGAGCAGGAGATGTGGCAGGGGCTGCACTTCATTTCTTCCAGGTTAAAAAATGTTCCATTGGCACATTCTGGAACGCAGGTCATTCCTGCCAGACTTTAATCAGGAAAAAGAGAAGAAGAAGAAGAATAAACCCATACAGCAGTCCACAGCAATATTTTCACAGCTTTAAAGAGCAAACATAATGAAAAGAAAAACATCAGTTATTATATAAAAACTATCAGCACATTAACATATGACTGCCTACAATTACATGACTTTTATGCACCTTATTATTACCTGTTATTATATATAACAACAGTGGACTTTCCATTATGTTAAAGAAATAAATAATAAAGTATTTGAATATTTGGAATAGTACATTTGTCACTTAATGTGCATTATTTACCAAATGATGCCTTATTTCCAAGTTCTCACTGTACCAACATGCACAAAAAAAGGTAAATCAAATAGTCAATTGTTAGTATTTGTTTGATAAATAATCAAAATATCATAATTGCCACAAACACTATTGCCTCTAACTACAAAACTATTCACACTAAGAGTAAAAAAATTCTATATTAGTAATAATAATTGTGTCAGACTCTGTTCCGTGTTTTGCTTCCTATATTTCCTTTTGCCCTTATTTGGTCTTCCTGTTTCCTGTTTCTTCCTCTGATTGTGTTTGATATTGTTCCCAGGTGTTTCTCATGTTGATTGGTTATTGATTTCAAGTGTTCCTCATTGTGTCCCTCCTCTAGTCCTGTATTTAATGGTTTCCTGTTTTGAGTTCGCTGTCCGGTATTGTGAATGTCTGTTGATGTCTACCTCCTTTGCTACGTGTGTTTTCCTGGTTCCCTTGATATAATTAAAATCCCCTTATTGATGTACTCCTGGTCTCCTCGTTCCTCGCTCCACGCTCCCTCACAGTAGCACCGTGACAAATTGTTAATAATAATGATTTTATTTTCAATTATATATTATAATATTTAGAATAGCATATTTATGTCACTTTAATGTTTGTGTTATATTATTAACCCTTAAAAGACATCATTTATTATATTTCAAGTTCGCATTGTAACCAACATGTACAAAATAGACAATTAAATAAATGAGTGTTATTATTTTTTGTTGAACAATTAATTGCCATAATATCATAATTGTGACAGCTCTATTTCCAAAATCTGTATGTGCGGCTCCTTTAAGCTTTTAGTGCTCTAAATGTGGCACAGACTAAAACTAGTGTCAAACTAAATTATTATTATTAAAATATTTTCAAACAAATCAGAGTTACCAGTGATTCCCAATCCAAGAAAACAACTCTGCAGTCTTCTTCACGGTGGCTTGATCTAGTCTTGGCTAAAAGAGCTGTTTTGTTATGGAAGTGGGGTATTGTGGGTCAGTGGTTGAAAATGACAGGCGTTTCAATAATCATTTGAGCAAGTGTGGCGCAGACAATATGAATCTAAAAGACTCCAGGCATTTTCTCTCGATTTGCGCTTCTAAACATAGCGCATCACGATATATAACCCTGACAAGATTAGATGCCGTCGAGAGGTCACGGAGCAAAGCGTGCTGCGTTTTACCCTTCACAAGACCAGACTGCCTTTCAAGAACTAAAGCCCGGTCTGTCTCAGTACGGCTCGTCTAAACCACAGCAAAGACAGCATGCATAAAGATGACCAGATGTACCCTAGATGTTCTGAACCCACACAAAACCCAAAGCCTAACTTCTTACGCTATTTCATCCGCACCAGCGTAAGGCTACAGCTGTCGTGAGAATTCAGAACTCCATAATTTTGTGCATGGAGTGCAAAGAGGGGTCACAGCTCTGCCTGTTAAACTCGATCGGCTGCAAGAGACTTAAATGCTCAATAGCCGCAAACATTTGGTTTTATTCATGCTGCAATCAAGCAACAATCCAGTGACAACTTTCAAACATTCTTGGGCCGCATCTCGACTGCCACATTCTGAGAGCAGCGGTTCAACACGGGACATGAAGCTGTGCACGTTTTTCTCATCAGGTTGTTTTGTGCAATTGCTGAACAGTTGAAACTTGAACAGTTTTGATGTTTATTAGTATTACCTGAAGCCATCTTTACAGGCCGTGCATCTGTCTGCATCTCGCAAGCATTTCAAACAGTTCTCATGACACTTCAGACAACGTCTCTGGCCTGGAAAGAAAGAAAATGTGATGTGAAGATCACATAGACAATCAAAGAAAGGAATGCATGAACATAAAAGTAGTTCTGTCAGGACCACTATAGTCAAAGGTAATTGACAGTTTGCATACGGTTTGGATTGGCGGCATTGTTCTGTTCTGGGCAAAAACTCCCTGCCCATTAATGCAGCTTAGCATGGCTAAGAGGAGGGAGAGCAGCGATAAACCGTTACACCCTGTCCTAACTACATGTGACGCGACAAGTTTCCAGCGACAAGCAATTTGGGTGCCCACACCAGACGCGAAGCGACAGAATCAATCAAATATCACAGCCAATCAGAAGCGTGTGTGGGCGGGCTCACTCTAGAAGCGCACTGCACTCGCAACTAAATGGAGACCTTTATAATCTAATTCATAAATATTAAAGCTTTTTAACATCATTAAATGTACATACAGAGTGACTGATACCATCTTTGTTATGAAATACACTTGTTGGTTCGCATTGAGTTCACAGTTTTAACGGATATCTTTGCTTTAATTTATTTTCAAGATCTGAGGTAAACTATCTGTTGTTGCTTTCAGTATGGCTATAAGGTCACACAAAATTATATTTAAACTCATATTAGACACGTTTAACATTGAATAAAGCACATAATCACCTGAGATTATCTACTGTCATATGTTGTTGTTCCAGCCGCAACGTCGCAGAAATAGAAACGTTTCTAAATTAGAAATTTTTGCGTGTCGCGGCAAGTTCTGACTGTGGATGATAGGAGGAGCTGGGGATGGAGGGGTACTAGCTCCGAGCAAAGCGATAAAGTTTGTTGATGTACTGAATGGCCTTTGTTATGATGTAGTGATAGGAGTATTCCGTATAGGTTAATGTGGACCATGCAAGCTTGACTGAACGTGACCTGCCAAACTACTCTACACTTGATTTCATCAAATTAATTTTTATTATTGTTTGATAATTAAAGCCCCCATCAAACGGCATAACTATCACAGCAACCATGTAACTAACTACAAACTAATTCAAATCAGAGTAAAACAAAATCATACAATAGTAATTATTTAGATAATAGTACTAATGACACAACTATAAGTTTGTTTTATTATTATTATTATTATTAGAAAGTGAACTTTCCATTATATATTATACAAATAAATAATTAAGTATTTTAATATTCGGAATAGTTTATTTGTCATTTTAGTATATTTGTCAGGTGCATTATTTTATTAACACTTTAAGAAAATAATACATTATATACAAGATCACATTGTAACCAAAATCCACAAAAACAATTAAATTAGTGCTGTCAAAATCAGCGTTAATGCATACAATACAATTTTTCAGTTTAACGCGTTAAAAATATTTAACGCAATTAACGCAGGGGTCGGGGCTAGTGTTGGCCACCCCACTTACAACTGCTGCTTCGGTCTCTTTTTTCTTGACAAGAATTGCGTTTATTTAGAGGCAGAACGTCTTTACAACCTCATCAAATGGCAGACTTATTAGACACACACACTCCAACTTCACCTTAGCACCAGGCGCGAGTCAAACGAGTGCAGAAAAGGTACAGGTGACGAGGAGCTTCAGTAGAACAGTGAACTGCGGTCAGATGAGATGTTATCAGGCCATATGTCAGTAAAAAAACAATTTTCCTGACCTGTCAGCCGTTATACTGTGCTCATAGCATGTGCTCTTCTACTGCACGCACAAATACAGCAGCGCGCACTGTAGCCTGGATCACTTTATATTAAAGCGCAAATGAAACTACAAGCATGCAATGTCATAGTTATGTCATCAGTTAAGTCATGAAGTTACCAAAAAGGCGATTAAAGCTGCCTCAAAACTGTGCATGCAAGTATGTGTTAATGCATTGTGTGAGCATGTGTCTGAAATGCAGTCGTTTTCAAAACTGTCCTGGAGCAGCAGCACTGCTCCCTCAGCGAACACACCCGATCACTCATCAGCTCATTATAGAGACTTTAAGAGCTGAAAGAGTCAAAAAGGTAAAGTTTGTGAGAAATGGATGCGTGTCAGATCCGCGACCATGTCCCCGCAGCAGCAGCTCTTAAAGAATGCCAAAAAACCTCATAACACAACTGCTGTGACTCAGTTCATCAAAGAACAACATACAAAAGAGGAAATCAATCACTTCTAAGGGATTCATCTATGTGTAATTTAGAATTTAGTGTTTGATAACAATTTAAATTTCTGTATATTTCTGCTGAAGGGCACAGGCAAACATGACTTTTATTATAATGGGTTTATGTGAACATTGTTTTAAGTTCACTTAAATTAGAATTTATTTTTTTAAATAATGTTCGTCCAATAATGTAAAATAAAAGTCTAATAAATTTAAAATTGATAGCTCTTAATTATAATGTAATGTTAAATGGATAGTCAATGTATACTCGCCTTCAGTCATAAAAAATATACAAATATTAAAAATGTACTGTCTTTATGTTGTTTCTACATTACTTTGAAGATTAAATGTGAATTATTGCAATATAAAAGTATATTTAAAACTTTATTCATTCAGATTAATGTCAGAAAAAAATGTGATCAAGTAATTTTTTTTAATCGATTGACAGCACTAAATAAATTCAGCAAAATACTCCTTCTTAATATTTTGACTTATTTTATTTCCTTTTTTTTTTTTTGACGCTTCAGTTCAATTTTAGTTAAAGACTTGAGAAAATAAAACTATTATTAATTATATATTGTAGTTTTAAATATTGTAGTTATAAATGTTTTTATTATTATTTTTCAGTTTTAGTTATTTTACTACATTTTACTAAGTTAAACTAAACAAATATCAGAAATGTTGCCTTAGCAACTAGCTGAAAGAAGTTAAGTTTTTAGTTTCATTTTTTAATTTCAGTTAACGTTCATTTAATTACAATGAATGAAAGCTGCAAACTATCACAAATTGCAAACTATAGCCTTATGAGCCAATTATATTATGTTTAAATTTGCCTGCTTAGAGCAGTTTTACTCAGCACAGACGGCAGATTAAAGCAGCGAATATACAGTATGTTTATACAGCCTGTCAATCACATGAATCACACACACTCAAAACACTGATAACTGATTCACGTGCCAGTGGACTGAATGCATGTGCACTGATTGAAATGAGGGTGGTGTGAAGAGCCTTTAGCACTTCAGCGGCTTTCCTGTGATGTTAAGAAAGGTTTTACAATGAAACCGAACCCTGTTGCTGAATCCAGAATGAATTCTCATTTATTTGAAGCTCAAATGTTTTCTGAACAATTATCATTTTAAACCACCAGCCCCAATAACCAGCCATCTCCCACCAGATTCACATGCTCTAAATGACAGAAATCTAGAAAGAACAGAAGATACTAACAGAGAAAAAGAGAAACGTATCCAAGAAAAAAAATCTCAATTTATCCCATGATGATGCATGGTGTCATCACTTTTTTTTTGGGCAGTGTTTTATTCCCAAAGCTGCCTAAAAGACAGACAAAGAGAGAGAGGGAGACAAAGGTTTAGACCTTTGAGTTTTATTTTACCTCTAATTTTCACCCCGAACAGCAGTGAGAGAAATATCTGGGCATCTGGATGCAATTAATACTCGGGTATGTGCAAATTTCATCCATTCACGCTGCCACTAAACACATCTGTTCCAGACGCACGGCTCCACATGTGTTCAGCAGCTGAGGACGAGCGCGCAAACAACCATAAACCAACTCAAACTCTCCGTCCTCATACGCATCGCAGACGGACTGTGAAAGATGCTCAATCATCAGTCTGATTTGTGGAGATAACTAGAGTTCATCTCCATCGCAGCAGCTGTTATCAACAAGACGGGAGGGACCATAAAGCCACAGCATCACACATGAAGCAGAATCATAGAAAGCACTGACTTCTTTTGCTCTGTGCACACGTGTGCCACGCTTCACCGCTGACTAAATCAAATAACACTTTGATCTGTGATTATATAGGCTGTGTTTTAATAAATAATAATTCTGATACTATTTATTCACATTGCAAACCTGTATGATGTTAATGCAAAAGTAGAAGAATCTGCTCAGACAGATCAGAGTTTTCACATCCGTTAGGCTTCAAAAATGACAAAAAACACTGTAAATAATGGAAATATTTTCATATTTAGATGAACTATTTGAGGCTTCATTTGAGTGTTTTCGATGTTCTTTGGCCAAATTCAAAGGCAGAATCTTATACATCCTTCACAGAGAACACAATCCCATAACGCACTCAGACAAGATCTACAAAAAAAGGAAAGTATAAGAAATGCTGCTTATAAATATTACCGCGTTTAAGTATGTAATATTATTGGAAAATATACATTTATAAAAAAAAATGTAATATACATATATATACATTCTATTGTATATTTCATACATTTTGTTTAATATTTAAAAAAAGGCTTATTTATTACAGGTAATGGGATTGAACAACATGTGGGCGAGAAATAACGACTCAATATCATGTTTGGATTGATCTATCTAGTAGCATGGTAAGACACCATCAAACATAGGTAGCAAATGAGACTTATTGCTACAAATTCAAAGGGCAATATGTGCATCCTTTTAAATACTTTAAAAAGAATGCAAATCGCAATGATGCAATTTTAACAAGAAAATGATAAATGAATTATTTGAAACATTATAAAAATATAAGTAGAATGGTGTTGTGTGTGTGTTATTAGAATATACAGCATTAGCTTAGTATTGAGATAATTTATGGCATAATTTACAAATGTACGTTAACTGGTTCATTATTCTTATAGGAAAAGCGTGCTTACGCACTTTCATGAGATCGGGTTGGCCTACAACAATTAATATGTTGGCTATTTTACAAATGGGAATAAAAACGAATTTATGACAATGTTTACATTCAAGCTACCAGTAAAATTTATAGTGAAAAGTACTTTAAAAGCATCTGGAATGCAATAAAGTCATTTTTAAAGCTGTTTTAAAGCACCAAATTCTTTAACTTTTAAGGTATCAGAAAAGCTAGCAAACATAAAAATGAGAAAATATAAGCAGCTATACAATTATAGGACAAATTTTTACATATATGCCATTATAATTTGTTTTATTTTTTAATTGTACGGAATTATAAAATAAAGTGCAAATTATTATCGGGCCTGTTTTAGGCTTTTCCTTTTAGACATCCATCAATTATGGTGAAACAAACAAAAAAATGACTCGCCATCTCCTCTTTGGATGTGCCTTTAGAGAGAAATGCCCACTGATTTTTTTTAACAAATAATGAAATTATTTGGGTTTTAAAATTCGTAATTTAAAGGCTTCTATATATTTTTTGTCATGAATGGGAGGCAATCACCTGAGTTTAGGTTCATAATGTGAAAGCTCTCCTGTAAGACCGAGCGGCAGAGAAAGCGTTTGTTTGCTTTATTTTATAAAAGCGTTTTGATATAGTTGTGGAGTGGCACACAATAAACTAGGACCCGTTAAAGTTTAGAATGATGTATTTACTCTTACCTTTATGAGAAAAATTTAAAGTTATTTGACAAATAAATGAAAAAAAATGCAAGTTGATGGCGGTGGCGCCATAATGTCCTGCAGAGGTGCTTCCGCTTCACTCTCCGCACCAAACGATTTGGATATGGTCTAACAGCCCAACTTTCTAATAGGTTAAACACTTAAAATAACCTTATGATATGTTGAAACGTTGTATACAGTTATATAGATTTAATTTTAGGCAAGTTGTTGATGATTTGAGAAGGACTAAACGATCAAACAATAGGCATGATCAATTCACTGTCTGCGCTGGCCGTGGTACTTAAAAAAAACTAAAATTGATCCCAACGTTTGTCTAATTTGTAACTCTTTAATTAAAAAAACGACACGAAATATAATCACCTTTTCCACTACACAAAACTGAACTATGACGTGTGACCACACTCGTTCTCTTCAATGATCATTGCCCCCCCTCATTACTGCATATAATAATAATAAAATAATATAATAAAGCAATTAAATAAGTAAAGAAGGATGCTAAAAATAAGTTCTAGGTTGTGTTATAGGAGAGTTCAGATGCAAAAGCCTCTAAGTACCCTCTAAAATTTTCTTCTAAAATGGTTATTTTCTCAGGATCCTATGTTTATGTTCAGTTATTTTACTTTAACGGGAAAGAAAAGAAACTATTCATTGCCTTTAAATTGAAATGACTGACTGAATCATTTTAGAAGAACATTTCAAACGGCACTTAGAGGCTTTTGCATCTGAACTCTTCATATGAAGTAGTAATCAATTTACACTATTTTAAAATAATATTTTATTTTAAAATGTGCACATTCACTCTTATTAGTATGTCTAATAGTCGAAAATGCAAACGTCTCTTGTCACGTTCATTTATGATCGTAAATGATTACATGAATCATGATCGCATATTTTCAGTTCGAAACGGCGAAATTTCATTAAAAAGTTGAGTAGTTTGCATCACTAGATAGTCTATTACTGTCGGTCGCTGAACATTTGTATCGTAAAACAGTTTTCTAATACAGCTACGGTAGGCTACTCCTTACATCTTTCCACGAACTGTCGCTGTGTTGTGACAGTGACAGTAAGACCCGCCTTCTTTGATTTGATTGGCCATCTTGATCATTTTGACATTGACGAGCGCTGTTGGACCACTCAGGCAGACCAGCCTAAAAGTTTATCTTTTAAAACTTTTTGTCATCCTAACACCAGGTCTTATACTGTCTATCAGCTATGACTATTTTAGTCTTTTAAAAGGACAAAATGGGTGGAAAAACAGTAATAAAAATTAGACATGAACAACATAAAATGCAGGCCGGGAGCGAGGCCCTCTAGAGGCGCGAGGCCCTGTGCGGTCGCACACTTGGCACAGCCCTTGCGACGGTACTGACCAGCTGCATATGGTGATATAGAAACTTCAGCTCAATAATGCATCAGTGGACGTCTCGTCTTCGTTGGACTCACCGTCGTCGTGGAAGTAGCCGACGGGACAGGTCTCCACACAGGTGCTCTCCTTCGAGTCGAAGTAAAGCCCTCTCCGGCAGGAGCGGCACTCGTTCGGCCTGCGAGCCACACACTTCTCACAGCCTCGGTGACAGCGGCGACATCTGCGGGCCTCTCCGTCCTCGAAATAACCCAGAGGACAGTGACTAACACACGTCCTGTGAAGAGGACAAGAGACACACGTGAAGAGAAGTTGAATCATAAATCTGTTCGACGATGAGAAAAGCAAAACAGACTTTACTATACTCAATATACTGTATACAATATAAGATACATCATATCTAATATTTTACACCATTTTAAGTATACTTATAAAAGCAATAAGCCCCGTGAAGCCGTGGTTTACAGTGAATTTATAACAGCTAAGGGGCGTTGTTAGACAGGACGTAAAGCGGAGTGCCTAAAACCCCCTTAGCTGTTATAATTCACTGTAAACACGGCTTCACAGGGTTATTGCTTTATAAAAGGTTATTACATGTAGTAGTAAGGTTCACCAAATAAAACAGAGCAAAGAAAGTCTAATGGTATTAATAAAAACAGTATTTCCACCAAACAATGTAGTTCCTCAGAATCAGTTGTGGTTTGAACATAAGTGGTTTCGATAGAACACACAAAGTAAACAAAGGTGTTGGGTTATAGAGGCAATTACGAACAGTTCGAGACGGCTTCAAACCAATCAGAATCAAGGACCGGAACAATCCATTTTTAACAAGTTTTTATAAATATATATATAAATATACATATGTTACTAAAAACATAAATTTATAAAGTCAGATATTTTAACGGAGCAATAGGACAACATTTGTTATTTAATACATTGATATCCTCCGTTTTTAACAATTAATATTTTGAACAAGCTTTTTATTTATATTTTTTATTTGAAATTCTAGTTAAAAGTTAGTAAATTTTTTTTGCGTAATTTGTCATTTGATCGGTTTTTTTTTTAATACGTCTACCGGTGTGTATATGATTCAGTTTTAGTTTTCACGTTAAAGTTTTCAACTAAATTTTAAAATTTATTGAAATAATGAAATGTTTTTATGGTTAGTGCCGCCACTATAACTATAAACCCGCAGGGGAAAAAAAAAAACGAAGAAGAAGAAAAAAAAAACCCTCCTCATTAATATTCTCACAATATCTTACACAATTTTGGTTAAGTACATTTATTAAAGTAGTTTAGTTACTTTAATGGGCCACGAGGCAGCGTGTGCTATTATCATAAGATCTATTATAGTTTTTATATATTTGAATAGTTTTTTCATCATTTTAAACAGTTCTATTTTTATAAAATTTGTATTTCAGTTGTAGTTTAATTATAACATCAAGGTTAAACTAAATGAAAATATGAAAGTTCCTTGGAAGTTCACATTTCAAATGTATAAGTTAATGGATGTTTTTATTTATTCAAAATAATGAAAATGTTTTATTTTAGATATTTTGTTTGGTTTATTTTTAGTAATATCACAATCTACAGGGCAAAAACAAAAAAAAAACTCAGCTGGATTTTGGCTACCGCCGTTCACTCTCTGTTCACACTAAACCGATTCAGAGGTGAAATAGTGACTCTGACCACAAAAACCAGTTTGTTTCAAAATTGAGCTGTGTACATATCTGAAAGTTGAATAAATAAGCTTCCATTGATGTATGATTTGTTAGGACAAGACAATGTTTAGCTGAGATACAACTATTTGAAAATCTGGAATATGAGGGTGCAAAAAAAATCAAAAAATTGAGAAAATCGCCTTTAAAGTTGTCCAATGAAGTTCTTAGCAATGCATATTAATAATAAAAAATTAAGTTTTAATATATTTACAGTAGGAAATTTACAAAAATATCTTCATGAAACATGATCTTAATATCCTAATGATTTTTGGCATAAAGAAAAATCTATAATTTTTACCCACACAATGTACTTTTGGCTATTGCTACAAATATACCACAGCGACTTAAGACTGCTTCTGTGCTCCAGGGTCACATATCATTCTGGTACCTGCCGGTCTTGAGGCTGCCCAGACTGAAGTGAATGCAGTTGAGGCAGTGATCGGCATCTGGTCCGTCGCAGCCCTGATCTCCACATTCAGGATGACACGGACCTGAAATACAGTCACAACACAGATGCAGTAGATAATATAACGTCTATATTTATTCATTTAACAGACACTCTGATTCAAAGCGACTTGCAAATGAGGAACATAACCAAGTTATCAAAGACGTGTCAACAATGTCCAGGTAGGCCAGGTTTATCGAATAATAAATCCTAATAGGTTGATATAGAGGATCACTTCTGGACTAGGAATAAAAGGTTGTCTACATTTTTACAGCAAGTAGTCAAGTCAAGCCACCTTTATTTATAAGATACAGATTGTGTCAAAGTAGCTACAGTATTAAACAGGATAATAGTGTGTCGATAATGCAAGAGTAATATATGTCTAACGTACATTTATGTTTCAGTTGTTTACATGGTTTCCAGGTTGAAGTCATCGTTTATTTTACACTATCAACAAGCAACAGTTACCATCATATTTATATATAAAATACATACAGTATTAATTTGATCATACTATTTATTAAAACGGAGTCACATCAAAATCCTATCAAGAGTTCGAGAATTTTGGAAAAAATATTTCGCTTCAATATTAAGACATTTTTATGTAGCTCATATTTGTTTGGCTTATATTTTGAACATTAATTTTCTTTTTAGACCATTAATAAACTAAATGTCCAGGATACATCACCTGATCCTTGTGCGTGCTTCTTCTCATTTGTAAAGAGTTTAAAATACATTTTTAAATATACACTACCGTTCAGAAGTTTGGGGTTAGTACGATTTTTAATCAAATAAACACTTTCATTCAGCAAGGAGGCATTAAATTGATCAAAAGTGACAGTAAAGACATTTATAATGATTTCTATTTCAAATACATCCTGTTTTTAAACTTTCTATTTATCAATAAATCGTGAAAAAAAATATGTTACTAAATATAAAGCAGCACAACTGTTTTCAACATTGATGATAATAAGATAATGTTTCTTGAGCAGCAAATCAGCATATTAGAATGATTTCTGAAGGATCATGTGACACTGAAGACTGGAGGAATGATGCTGAAAATACAGCTTTGATCACAGGAATAAATTACATTTTACAATATATTACAATCGAAAAGGTATTTAAATATACTAATATTACTGTTTTACGTTATTTTGATCAAATAAATGCAGCTTTGGTGACCATAAGATTAAAAAATGTAAAAAACTCTCACCGACCCCAAACTTTTGAACTTGTCTAGGTATTACTGTGAGTACCATTATATTCCTCCTCTTCCTCCTCTTCATGCTCAGGGGCTCCTGGCACAGAATCTGGGTTTTTCAGCTCCTTGCCTGCTGTGGGAATCTCCAGTGAGTGCGAGTGCTGGGAACTCTGGGATTGGTAGGGGTGCTCAGTCGTGCCGTGAAGGATTAGTGTCCACTCCTTCAGCTTACCTGACAGAGAAGAAAGAGCAAGACACCAAGCCATGAGGAGGGACAAAGAAACGTCTGCTATGCATTCCAATGAATCACATCAAATCCTGACGAGAAAGAGCACAGGATGATCTGCAGCAGGGCTCAAAGGTTTGCAAAAAGCAAAAATGTCATTCATGTCAGACAGCAACATACTTGATGCAAGTACATGAACGCAAACAATTCCAATTAAGCTAAAAAGAAGAAATCAGTGTAGAAAATGTGGGAAAATGTCCATCTAGGTCTGCTAATGAGAATTCATTTCGATTAGGATGCGGACATAGAACTCAGCTGCCTGTGAAGTAAGAAAATTAGCTTATAGGTTTTAAGAACACAGCCAGTGTAATATGTTATACGTTTTATTGGTTCCTTTTTTGCAAAACATGATGTAAAAAGTAAAGCTACAATTACTTCATGTAGTACTGAGAGTCAAAGCGATTTCCGAAAAACCGCAAATAAAATAAACATATTAATAAGAATAAAAAAATACAATAATTATAAATAAAATATTATAGAAAATATCTTGTAAAATAATTTAATTGAATTTAAATAAAAATATTTTTCAATAAAAATAGTAAAATACCAATGCTAAAAAAAAAAATACACTACAAAAATTTAAAAGATCCACTTTAAATAATAAAAAATTAAGATAAGTATTAAAGATAATATTTAATCTTAAATATTTTAACGAATTAAAAAGAAAATTCCAATATTCAATTAAATAAAATGAAATAAAAAAAAATAAAATAATACATTAAATAGCTAAAACAAAATCCTGAAATCTAAAATAAATTAAATCCAAATTACAAATGAAATGGCATGTAATAAAAATAAATACCTTTAAATAATAAAATGAAAATACTGTAATATTAAAACACAAAATAAAATTATAACAATTGAAATCTAAATAAAAAATAAAATCAACCAACTATATAAAAAATATAAAAATAAAATACTAGTTTTATAAGAAGTAGGGAATGGTGAGAGCATTTCACATGTGCAGAATGGTGCAAAACAACACAATACAGTGTGAAAGCAAAGTAGTATTGAAGGGACAATCAAATTCAGCTTCATATTGAGCTTTATATTGAATGTAATTAGGCTCTGAATTTGGGAATACAGTCAGATATTTAAGTCAGATGTTTATATTATGTCTAGACTGGACATGATTGGCACTGCAGCACACTGATGTTATGCTGTCTACACTGGAAGCATATTGAGCCTGATGCTGGTCTGAACCTCATTCCTCCGTTCCTTACCCAACACCTCAGGGTTACGCAGCTGAGACGGCGAGTCTGAAATCTCCAGCGTCCACGTGCCCTCCGCTCTCTCCCCCCAGCAATGAACCGTCATGAACTCCCAGTTCCTGAAGCCCTCGTTGGAGTTATCAAACAATCTGGAAGACAGAAGAAACAGAGGTCAACGCTTCAGAGAGAATAATGAAAATAAGGCGATAAGACAACACAAAGTCATGTGTTATGCTGCATCACCAGTAACTGCTTGTTATTCACAGTGACGATCTCTCAAAAGAATCTGAACCTCCTCAATAATAGATGCTAAATTAACCAACTAAAGCGTAAAACTTTACTAACAAACTAAAGTCCGACTCTCTGCTCATGGACCGTTCTAAAGAACCCCCTGGATTTGGAAGCACGAGGGCCGAGTAAATGCGGAATATTGATCTTTTGGTTTCCATTAAGTATTCAGAGTGAAACAAGATATTCATGAGAATAAAAGGGGCTGTGTGGTATGTTTTCTTCAACAACACAAATAAGACAGACGGAACCATTATACTGCTCTATGCATGATTAACGACTTTAACCATACAGCTTTGCTTAAAGCCAACTTCCCCAAAAATACCATAATATTATACTAATCCCCTCCGAATAATCCAGGATTACCCTTTTTTATAATTAATTAAATAATTAAAAATCTAACATATTAAAATCTAGCAAATTTCTACACACCCTGATCTATTAAATTGATCCATTACCAGATTTTCTCAATAATATAAGACAAAAATAAATACTTTTCAGGAGCTCCCCTAGGGTAAAGCCCCCCTAACAATTAAATATTGTATTATAACTTTCTGCCTCCCCGCCCGAGTCCTCACTCCCGTTATTCTTCATACACTCTAAAAATGCTGGGTTGTTTCAAACCAATGTTGGCCCCCCGCCCTCAAAATGGACTAACCCAACGTGGGTTAAATTTGGTTACTTTTAAATTTAAATTTAACCCAACGGTTGGGTTAGTTCATATTTGACCCAACGTTGGGTTGAAACAAAACCCAGCATTTTTTAGAGGATTAACCTATTTGTATGGGCTTTTTATGCAGATAGACTTATCTGTGCCAAATTATTGTGCTATAAAAACAACAAAAGAGAAATACAAATAAATGCATACAGTATCTCTATGCTTATTTCTGTAACTTCATTCCATTAAACAAACATTAATTAATGCATTACCTTACAACCAAAATAAATTACTAAACGCTACACTCTAAAAAAAAAATGCTGGGTTTAAATGCAAACCAGTGCTGGTTAAAATGGACAAACCAAGAACTTGGTTGTTTTGACCCCAGCGGTTGGTACTACCCAGAAGGTGGGTGTAAAACATTGAACCAAACCGCTGGGTCAAAACAACCAAACCGCTGGGTTTTGTCCCTATTTTTAACCAGGCACGGGGTTGTATTTAACCCAGCATTTGACCTGACCTCATACTGATAAAACACTCCACCCCTTGAGCTCCGTCCACAATCACACCACTAATGAGAGCTTTGCAAAGCCGCCGTTTCTGAACTTTTCTGAACAGGCTTGGGCAGTATTTTATTTTGCACATTACATCTGTGCGCTTTCTTCTCCAGCCACCAAACGAGGCGTCTGCGAGATGGTAAATCTGACCTGCGTTTGGCTCTGGCAGCGTGCATGTTGAATAAATGAGCTGAAGGGAGGTCCCGACCACTGCATCCCTCCCCATAATTCAAGGCAAATGTTGTGTGTGGACCCCAACTTGCGAACCGTGCGACGTCCATTGACGCAACCACCGCCGACGCACTCCTCAGCAAGCCTGAACCCTTCCGCGACGCCCGCGCCCCCCGCCCCCCCTCCCCGTGACCCCGAGAGCAGCCACCCGCCGGGCCCGACAGCGTGTCCCAGCCGTACATAAATGCTCTCTGAACGCGGGAAGCCCCATTAGGCTGTCACGTCTGTTATCACAAAAGCAGACGCGCAGTGGGAGATGTTTGTGCAGGGGAGGATTTTGACAGCTCTTCCGTCTCCACGCGTTAAATAAGACATGGAACGTCAAAACAATACGCTTTCTGTGGAGGACTGAGAATGGAGGGACGTTCATGAAGACAAACGAGTTGGTAGGACAGACGAGGCTCCTGGATTTTATTTTGCAAACATTTTGAAGAGAACACGTTTCCTTCAAAAAAAAAAAAAAAAAGGTTGTGTGACATCCTCCAAACCATGAACAAAACTATGCAAGCTTTTTTTAGAAATAAACAAGTAAAAAACTTTTAAATCAAATAAACCTTAATAGTTTTTTCTTCAGGTTTTATGCTGCAGCCTAATGCTAAAATGCTTAAAATTATTTTACATATTTGATTTGATTGACTTTTTAATGACACTGGAAGCTTCACATTTTTCCCCCCAATATAATTTGTGTAATATCCTCCAAAACCAAGAACAAAACTATGGAAGATTCCAAACAATAACTGTAATAATAGAAAAAATAAATAAAGTGCATTCAGAAAATACGTTAAGTTTTTAACATTTTGTGTTACATACTTTTAGATTTGATTTCAGTTACATTTTTATCATTCAAATGTCTAAAGAGACATATTTCTCCCATTAAATGTTGTGTAAAATCCTCCAAAATTAAATTAAACACAATTAAATGACTAGTGCATTCAGAAATTATTCAGACCACATTATTTATGTTGCAGCCTTATGCTAAAATACTTGAAATGATTTTATATATTTCATTTTGTTGACATTTTTGTTTACTTATGTACGATGTACGTTCTGGTCCTCGGTAAGATTTGGGTGCTGAGCAGAAGCAGCTGAGAGCAAGTGATTTGGAGCGTGTGAGAGTTTTATTCATGAGGGTTATGAGAATGATGCTCAGGATCTCTCAGTGCTCATAACCGTGCGGGAAAACCAGGACCAGCAGAGAGGATATCAAACCTCTGCGTGATTGACAGCACGAAGCTTCTTGTGTGACAGAAACCAGCGCAGCCAGATCAGACCCCATCAGCCTGTGTGGACTCCTCTAGAATACACTACTGTAAAAGCAGCATATTACCACATTAGTGTTTCTATGAGGGAAACCCAAGTTCTTGGACACTACAAGTGAAAGCACCATAAAAGACCACCTAAACAACCTGTGTGCTATATTGAAAGACTTCTGAAGTCATACAGTTTAACATCTTTGTATGAGAAAACAAAGTGCTTGTTGTATGATGTGCTTTCTTAAAAACAGATATAAATTTAAAGAAACACGCTGGTGCTTCGCGCACTTTCTTCTCTATCGCAATGAGCTGCAGTGCTCAAGCGGATGATGCAAGATCAAACTCTTTCATCATTTTCTGTCCTCTCGCCACAATCCAGCCGATAAAAGGCAGAAGCCACTAAAACTATAAAGCGGTTGTTATGTGCTGGTGTGTTCTGTATCACCTCTGAGCCAGCAGCTGTGATCGCGTCCCTGAGGGGGATACGAGGCTGATCTCCAGGTCTCCTCTGCGCGGGTGGACGATGAGGACGCGCACCACCACGTGCTCCAGAAACACCACCTGCTGATCGGGCTGATCGCTGCAGCCGCTGCTCGAGATGCTGGCGTTCAGCTTCTGATCTGCTCGAATGTACCTGCAGGAGGATCCAAGGGGGTCAGCGGAGAACGGGTCCGAATGTAAAACACAGATCTGTTAGGCTGATTAGGCTGTCAAGATGTGTGTATATCATACGAAATACGGATTAAAAAAACATCAGGTTATATGTGACCCTGGAGCACAAACACAGTCTTAAGTCGCTGGGGTATATTTGTAGCAATAGCCAACAATACATTGTATGGGTCAAAAATATCGATTTTTCTTTTATGCCAAAAATCATTAGGATATTCAGCCAGCTCCGTTGTGTAGTGATGTTATTTTGTACATTTCCTACTGTAAATATAATAAACCTTAATTTTTGATTAGTAATATGCATTGTTAAGAACTTCATTTGGACAACTTTAAAGTCGATTTTCTCAATATTTTTAATTTTTTTTTTGCACTCTCAGATTCCAGATTTCAAATAGTGGTATCTCGACCACTATGTCCCATTTGGTACCATACATCAATGGAAATTTTTTTTTGTTTATTGTTATTTAGTATAAGTTTCAGTTTCAAAATTGGCCTATGACTGGTTTTGTGGTGCAGGGTCACATATGAAAGTATAGATAATAAATAGTTACTGATTTTAAAAACATTGTAAAAAGCTTTCAGAAACTAGATGCCTCCTATTTTTAAAGGGAAGCATATTTTTTAAAAAGGAAAGCATGAATTAAATAAATGGATGGTAATTAAACTGTCAAAAAGGTAAAATAACACCATAAATGTACCATAAACCAGGGATATAACAGATAAATAAATAAATAAAAATAAAACCAAAACCAAAAATAAACTTGAAATAAAAGAAACTTTAAGCAAAATTAAATCAAATTAAACCCAACATTAACGTCAGGGATTTTATAGTGAATTAAAATAAAGCCTATCAAACGTATAAATCAAACTAAAATTAAAACTTAAAATATAAAAATAAAAACTATAATACTATCTCAATTACACATTGTTATTATTATTATTTTATATAAAAACACTGGCATAAAAATAGGCCTTAAAACTCATGCGCTCTATTTCATGTATTCTGAAGTCAAATGATAGCTTTGTGTG
This sequence comes from Sinocyclocheilus anophthalmus, assembly GCA_018155175.1. Taxonomy (NCBI): domain Eukaryota; kingdom Metazoa; phylum Chordata; class Actinopteri; order Cypriniformes; family Cyprinidae; genus Sinocyclocheilus; species Sinocyclocheilus anophthalmus. The sequence goes on along the minus strand of JADLZN010008546.1, from coordinate 270,725 downwards.
AGATGCAAGTTGAAATTTACATTTATTAATCTCCATATGAACTCCATTATAGCTGCTTGACCACTTTTATGCTGCATTTTTACTCTTTTATACAGCTTGGCAATGAATATCAACATCCACGTTCAATGCATGAAAAAGTTTCACAAAAGGAAAAATATAATATGAACGACACGAGGACGAATAAATGATAACTTGCAACGCAGAAAATGCATTCTCTCCATGACACGTGTAAAGTTAAATACATCATTTTTATATGTTATAGTTGTAATATACTTAAGTATACATCTTAAAAACATTGAATAAAAATAATATATAAATATGTATATAGATTTAATACATCTTGTGTACTTTTCATGAAGAATAGCAATAAATCTGGAAAAACAACACTACTGGTTTATAAAGCGACTAAACTACATTTCCCATAATCCTTTGTGCAGCTAGAATGTCAATCACACCCCTAATGGGGATTGTTAAGCTAAAATATAAAAGTAATAAAGAAGTATTAAATTGCCTGACCCGTTGATTTTATTCCAACCCAAATCATTTAAATCACATCGTAAGCATCAGAATGTCTGTGTTACACATAACCTTCCCCTTAATAGTGTGAAAAATAATAAAACCAAGCACACACATTGTCATATTTACTCTTCCACAATGTCGTTTCATGGCTCATTAAGCTGCGGGATCATCTATTCTCGTTTTGGATATTAAAGACTTTTTTCCTTGGGAGTGACACCGTTTCAAAGGCTTTATAATGGCGGCTGCACCGGTTTATGGCTGTGCTGATAAACAACAGCGCACAGATGGCAGCTAAATTAGTCACTTGAGGTCTGAGCCATTATTTAGCACACGTTCAGAAGCAGCATCACCCAGAAATTCGCTATAGGTGGAGATTACGCTACAGCCTCGTTTCAATCTCGAGACTGACATTCAAAGGAAAACATGCTTAAAATGGAAGGCTGCGCCTCTTCGATTTAACAGGACAGCTTGAGGTGAAAGTTTCAGCTGGAACACGGTGGGAAACGGCATCCATATGGAGACCAGGCATTTCCCTGGGTTTCAACTCGCACAGAAAAAAACCAAACAGTCGTTAGATATATCTTTAAAAAATATTTCAAAATATACATAAAAATTAGCTACGATTGATTGAATATACGAAATATTTAAAAAATTTAAAAATATTAATAAAAATGTGATTTTAAATATTATAATTTATGATTTAAAATAAAGACATTTAAAATAATATTAAATGTAAATAATAATACTGAAAATTCTTCTTTCTTGCAGGACAAAGTAGACATATAATAAATTAAAGCTAAATAGAAATAGAGGGAAAAAAATAATATAAAATTATAAATATTATATAGTATATATCTATATATATATATATATTATATAATATATATATATATATGAAGAGTTAATTTGCAAAAACAGATAACTCAGTTTTTAACAATTCTCAAAAATCATGTTTTTTCATTTTGCATTCCAATTAATCTCAATCAAACAGCAGTTGGGTTATTTTGATTAGATTAAAAAATAACTTAAAAATACAGCTAACTAACACAAATAAAAACATGATATAACATTATAAAAAAATGATTTTGAAGTTTTTGAATTTTGATATTAAGGTTTTGGCAAATAAACCCTTCATAGATATATATAGATATATCGATATATATATATAATATTATATATATATATATATTATATATATATATATTCTATATATATATATATATAATAAGTGAATGAGAAAGACATACAATTCTGTTTTAGTAACAAAATTACTAAAACGTTTAAATGCATACACTCTTAAAAATAAAGGTGCTACAAAAGGTTCTTCAAGCGATGCCATAAAAGAACCATTTTTTTTTTTGAACCATTCCAGTCAAAGGTTTAAAGAACCATCTCTTTCTTACCTTTTTATAATATGAAGAACCTTCTTTCGCAACAAAGAAGCTTTGTGAAAAAGAAGGTTCTTCAGATGTTAAAGGTTCTTCAGATGTTAAAGGTTCAAAAAAGGTTCTTCTATGGCATCGTGAAGCACCTTTATTTTTAAGAGTGTAGACTACTAAAACAAAGATTAAAATGAAAAAACATAAAATTAAAAGCCAATTAAAAAAATATGAATAAATACAATGTAATATAATACTAAAACAACACAGACGTTTACAACATATATTTTATAGCATAGATTTTAAATATATTTTGGGCAGGTCTTTACCCACTATGCCATATCAACCCACTTTATATGAAGATGCTTCAAAAAGCCTGTGGAAGAAATGGACACTGAGAAAAGTGCAAGCAATGCATCTAATCATGGACAACTGTTTATGGCATTCAGCCATTACATTTTTCACTTCATAGAGCCAAAGGAATGAGATTGTAAATCGATAGATGGCAGCCGAGCTAATGAGATTGGAAGCGCAGGCTAACTCCCTCTCAATAGCCATCCGAGCGCGAGGCGCTATAAATAAAAGCTAATCTCTGATCAATATCAGTGGCCGTAGCAGTCATGCACACAGCCAACACCAAACACAGACTCGTGGTGCTTCGATGGCGTGACAGGAGACTGGATTCTCAGTCTGCTCCTCCATCAGCAAACAAAACAATGCATCTGAATGCAAAAACCACTCCACCTCAGCGTTCCCTTCCATCACATTCAATATTCAATGCTATCAGGCTGCTTGTTCAATTTTCTGATAAACAAAATCAAAGCACAGTAAGGAGCAACATTAGGAAAATGATGTTTTCCTTTTGAACCTTTTGAAATGAATGTTTTCAACATTTTACTGCAGTAAGTCACATTTTAAAGCACTAAATGCAATAAAACAATGGATATTGTGAATTCGATTACTTTAATAACCTGATATTAGGGGATAGTTTGGGGGAAGCTAAAAATGCAGGTTGGACAGGAGAGTGTTTTACTTTAAACTGAAGCTGAAATTTAATAAATAAATAAAAATTAATAAAATAAATTCAAGTTGGAGTACAATTCTAAAAGTACAACTGAAATATACAAATTAAAGCTAAACATAAATATTTTAAATAAAAATAACAATGACAATAAATTACAAAAATGTCAGTGTTAAAAATATATTTAATTACAAGTTACACCGTTGTAATGTTAACTAAACACAAAAATATTAAAACAATTGTTGTCATTAATTTAATGAAGTTAAATTTAACGAATTAAAACCTGGAAAAAAAATTAGAACTGTACCTTGACACCGAACAAAAAAAAAAGCATTGCAAAAAATAGACCAAACTATTAAAATGAATAAAAGTAAACTTGAATAAATATAAATTAATAAAATCATAAAATTAATAACAATGACAAAGTGAATAATAAAACATTATCAAACCAAACTAAAATAAAATGACAAACTGAAACATTAAAAATAAAAGCTAACGCAAAAAAAAAAAAATATAATAAAAAAAATAATAAAAATAAAAAAAAAAAAAATATCTATAATATCTTATGATACAGTATATCTATATATTTTTTTTCCACACAAAAAAATAAAAGTAAAAAAAAATCAATTTGGATTGGAAAGACATGAGCGAGAGTAAATGATCACAGTTTGAATTTCGAGGTGAACTGCTTCTTTAAAGTTAACAAGTGTTGGTGCGCTGCAGTTTCTGACCTGTTCACAGAACAGTTGGTAATACATCTACTGCTTCCTCTGAATCTGGAGAGCTAAGGAAACATCTGCAGTGCATGTGAGTAATTATGCACATGACGGAATTTGTGTTCATGAAATACATGCTAGTATTTCACTGGCTGCCATCTGACAGATTCATATCAATTTAAACTTTCTACAGCATGCTCACTTTTAGAAATATGTGTATTAAAACAATAATGAAAATTGCACCAGGTCTCATTTGTATTGTGCACTACTCAAGAGAACATCTCTGACCTCTCCTGGTTTTTTATCATGGTCATCTGGTCACCCTAGTCTAACCCAAATATTTGTGCCAACCAAACTTCTTCCTACCATTCAAACTGAGACTATTTGCAATGCTTTTTTCCAGTTATACAGTCATCCAGCCTGTGTTTAATGGTCTTCGGGACAAGTGCATTCTGGTAAACGCATTCTACTTTAAATTTGAGATTCTTAAAGGAATAGTTCACCCAGAAATGAATATTTGCTGAACATTTACTCACCTTCATGCCATCCCAGATGTAGATGAGTTTGTTTCTTCATTGTAACAGATTTAGAGAAATGCAGCATTGCATCACTTGCTCAGCAATGGATGCTCTGCAGTGAATGGGTGCCGTCAGAATGAGAGTCCAAACAGCTGATAAAATCATCACAATAATCCACAAGTAATCCACACCCCTCCAGTCCATCAGTTAACATCTTGAGTTTGTAAGAAACATATCCATCAAGGCGTTTTTAACTTTAAACTGTGGATAAAACATGAGTTCATAATCAATAATATTGCTTCCTCCAGTGAAAAAGTAATCTTGTCTGAGGAGAGGGAATAGGACAGCACCCTCCCCTTTTTTTTGTTTTTTTTGCACAGTTTACAAGCCAAAACAAATATGCAGGGGGATTTTGATGTAAGACAACAACGGTAGATGGAATTTTTCCACTGGAGGAAATGTTATTATGGAATATTTTGGCCAGAATCGATGCTTTAATATTAAAACACATTAATGGTGGGTTTGCTTCTTACAAACACGCAGCTTTTCAGTTCACAAGATGTTAATTGATGGATTGGAGTCGTGGTGGTGTTATATGATCTTGTGTGTTATTTTTTTTTAGTTATTTTGCTGTTTGGACTATCATTCTGACGGCACCCATTCACTTCCCATGGAAAAACAAACTCATCTGGATGAACTATTGCTTTGAGTAAATATGACAATTTTGACTTTTAGTCTCATTTCGTTCAAAACCAGTATGATGTCAAGCACCAATGTTCAACACTCGACCATCGACCATCAATAATGTTGACAGTTTTGTGGAACTGAGACTAAAATGTAAAGTTCCTGTTGTTCTTCCTCAAGCATTAGGACGAGTACAATAGCAGATGCATTCATACACAGCAATCCATCGCCTCCTGCAAGATTCAACCCAAAGCTTTCTGGTATCAGCCCAGAACTTTAAACACTTCGAGCATCAACCAGCGGTTAAAAACAATTACCTGTCTAACCCAGGGCAATTCTTGACATGTGTCTAAAGAGTTTATTGAGAGATGCACTGACAGGTCTTTAATCTCATCAGCCGGCTCAGACACGAGGCTGAGAGACGATCAATAGCTGCTGCATCAGTTTGATGATTGATTTCTTTCAACACACATTGCAAATTATGTGAACTCGGACACAGAGGAAGAGAAATCCAGTCCTGCTGCATCCTTGATGGAGGACAGATGATGCCATCGACACAATACATTAAAGACGCACATCAAAACGAGCACATATGCAACAGTTACAGCCCTAGCTTGAATGCAAGTTTAAATGAATGCACATGATTAATGCACTGATTAACCACTGCATAGTTCAGTGAAATGCTGATCTATACAGCAGTATATTCAGCATCCAGTATGTTCTGATGATTAATAGCAGTGTTTTCATATTGCGCTGCTTTACAAAGTACTTTCATTTTCAGTGTAGACTGTGTTTTATCAAAATTTGAGTTGAAAACAAATAAAATAAATGATTTTTTTTTTATTCATCTGTCCAGAATGGCACAGTTATGATAAAACTATCCAATTACTATCATAAACACTAGAAGTGCCCAAACTTTTTAATACAAAGGGCCAAAAATCAAACTTTATTGTAAATGTTGCATTATATCCAAATATATTTTATTAAAATGTATTAAATTTTTTTAATGTAAAATGTTATTCATTTTCAATTATTTATAATCAAATTTACTTTTACTTTTTATTATATCCTTTTTTTTTTTTTTTGTTACTTGCTACATATCGATGTTCAAACAACTTTACAAAAACTTTCTGAGTGCTTGATTGTTTCCTGTAATTCTGTGCACTGTATTTGTATTATAAATATATATATATATATATATACAGTGTGGCAAAAAAGTATTTAGTCAGCCACCAATTGTTCTCCCACTTAAAAAGATGAGAGAAGGCCTGTAATTTTCATCATAGGTACACCTCAACTATGAGAGACAAAATGAGAAAAAAAAATCCAGAAATCACATTGTAGGATTTTTTAAGAATTAATTGGTAAATTCCTCTGTAACATAAGTATTTGGTCACCTACAAACAAGATTTCTGGCTCTCACAGACCTGTAACTTTCTTCTTTAAGAGGCTCCTCTGTCCTCCACTGGTTACCTGTATTAATGGCATCTTTTTGAACTCGTTATCAGTATAAAAGATATCTGTCCACAACCTCAAACAGTCACTCCAAACTCCACCATGGCCAAGATTAAAGAGCTGTCAAAGGACACCAGAAACAAATGTAGACCTGACCAGGCGTGAAGACTGAAATCTGCAATAGGTCAGGCAGCTTGGTGTGAAGAAATCACTGTGGGAGCATTAATTATAAATGGATGACATACAAACCTTTAGCGTCTGGACCAACCAACACCATATATTCTCTTTTTATATACAAATCCTCTGTAACCTCAGTTCACAACCATAGAACCCATGGACCCTTCCCCCCGAATGCGTAACACCCCAAGGAAGTCGACCAGCTTCTTTGTTGCATGGCAACTCAACGCTGATATCAACTCACTCGGTTTATTGGCAAAAGTAGTAAAGCAGGGAAAATCCTGCTTGTCCCAAGAAAAGCAGAGTAAAATGACTGGTTCTAGTTCATTCATAGAAAAAAACCTTTATTTGAATGAACAGTGTATCCTTCATGTCATTGGGTATATTATTGTCATTGTGTTTTTTGTCTTTGATATTCTTAGACTATTTAGTATGCTTGTGAGGGAACCCATTCCTGTCATCCTTTCACTATTTGTAATCCTACTTTGTCTAGTATCTATGAATTCGCCTTTTCTTATGATCGAAACAAGCGTGTATATATATGGGTACTAGTCAATATATATTAGGGCCCTGTGAATCGTTAATAATTTCGATTTAAGTCCAGTTGCAAATTACCATGCTTAGAGAACAAAGGGTCGTAAACCCTCCAGCAATTGCCACCTCCCGCTCGGAAATTCCATTTTGCTCATTGGACAAGCCCATCTTGAAAGGCGGAGATCTTCTCCGACCTTAAAGGCCCTGCTCCAGGGACCCTCCCAGTCGGTGGTTTTGTTGGAATTCTGAGAGGCGGTGAGACAAACGCTCCCGGAAACGCTAAGCTCGTGCCAGGCTTCGGCCTTGTCCTTTCCATTTCAATCAAGATTATCTGACTCAAATCTGGTTCTTTCTCATCAACCAACTTCAGCAAGATCTGGGGCCTACGATCGCATCAGGAATCTTTGTTCATACTGACGTGCAAGTATCAAACTTAGTCGATTTAATTTATGCATTAAGTATCAGTTACACCTTTTTACAAGGTGTGTTTGAGCTAAGAATCTGACGTTTTCCCTCAGGTTTTAGATCTGCTGAATATGCAAAATGGTTCCATAAATGTCATTCCTTATTTCTCTTTCTGTACTGAGTTAAGCTTTAACCCTTTCCTATACCAACTGTATGTGTGTGTGTGTGTGTGTGTATGTGTATGTTAGACCGGCTTAATGTGTTTATGTAGTATGTTAGACTAGTTTAAGTGTTTATGTAGTTAATAAAACCTTACTTGTATCACACTTGATGTGTTCATTGTTTACTGATAACCGGAGTCAATAATCATGCAGATTTACGTTACAAACTTATAGAATTGTACAGTAAGAAAGTTATTTCCTTTAACCAGGAAATTAACGTTCTTAGAATTGACAGGCAGTTGACCCTGAGAGGTCAAGCAAATATCTACAGCGGATCTAAATATTAATAATTAATTATAACTAGTTATGGTTAATTATTCATATTTCCCCATGAGCTAATTCGCTACAGATTTTGGTGGAGAGAATGCGGGCGTGATAAAACGAAAGTTATGAGTTTAAACACTGGCAACTTAAAAGTGTGTGCTTGATAGCCCAGGTTAAAATAGGACGTGACTTCAGATGCCCGGTGTCCCTATTTGCTGGCTTGTTTAGATGCAGAAGTGGGGGTTTGAATTGGTACTGCTATTATAATTGGTAGAGTCTTTATGTATTTCATGCTTAATTGTATCAGTGTAAGGTTAATCTGATTTAGCAAAGAAACCCTAATTTCAGTATTAAAGCATAAATCTGTCTTGACAAAGCGTAAGTCTGAATCTCAGCTCAGCGGCATGTCCAAACTGTACCATAATGTAATATGCTTTAGTGAAGAAATCACAAAATTGCAGTATTGTTTAAATTGTTTCTTTGAAGAAGAAATCTCAGTACAGTTATATCAAGGTAGATGTGAGCGCTGCTCCCCTTTCTACAGCATAAAGGCCTTATAGTTTATAATTAGATTGAAGCAATTCATCTACACTTTGACTGTATATATATAAGCCGAGCAACCTGGTGGTCATTACTGTGTTTCACTCGCTGAGTGAAAATAAAGGTGTAATACTGTACTTTAGTACTCATGTGTGAGGCAAACATAACTACATATATGTTTAAACCGGCTTTAATTTACAATAAACCTGTTTTGTTATTCTTTAAACAAGTGCAAGAAGTTTATTGTTACATTAGAAACACTCACCGAAATGCTTAGGTAATCCAAGTCTGAGGCTGAAAGCACAGTTCTAAACTATGACTGTTTAACATAGACAGACATTAAACTGCGTTAATTACACTGGCATGCATTGGTTACCGTGACAACAACTTGTCACAGGAAGTGCTAACGTCACATAGCACAACACGCCATGTTTGTAAACAAACCATTTGAAGCAGCTAAGCTAACACGACTTAGCATAGTTTCATTTTAGGCTAAGCTACCAAATAGCTTTAACAATTAGGGGTTAACACTCTTTAATTGAAGCTTTTAAATACAGCATGTGTGTGTGCAGTGTGAAGTAATTTGAATTTAACCTAATCCCTGGTTTCTGATTTTTCCATTTCTCTTCCTTCTTTTTCTTCTTTTTCTTTGTTTCTCAATCTTCAATTCGTCTCAGCGAATTTAACTATCTAGATGTATCCTTCCTGAATGCTATTGCTTAGTTACTAGTTAATTAAATCTAAATTTAATTAAATCTTAACTGTCTATCGAGGAAAGACTAATTAAGGTATTGGGTGCTTTTAGTAAAACACTAATCACTAGTGCTGCTATTTGTTCCTAATACTAGATTGATTACCCTGTTTTAATAATAGAAGTCAGTTAATTTTAAATCCATTTACATGTTATTCCCCCTTGATGTTCTCTCTGAACCTCAAAAGGAACCAGAGACATTTTTATTTTTGATTTGTTTATTTTCAAAATAATCAGCATAATCTGAATAGAATTGCTCTCCTTTTCCTTCTGCTTTTCCCTTTTTCTCCTTCATACCTCAGAGATTATGCTTGTTTGGGGAACCGTCAGCAAATTCTGATTGATAATTTGACAATAATTTGACAGTAGCCTTAAATCATCAATCAAAATCCTGTTTACGTCATTTTCAGCAAAACATATGCTGACCCAAAATTATTTTAGCATTCACACTCTGTTTTGCTCTTGTAGTAGTCTCTAGCCCTTACTCTCCACACCAGTGTGTCAAAACGTTGCAGATGTTCAGACTAACTGCCCAGAATGCAGACTAAAGAGGGCTGGCCAGGCGTTGTGAGTAACACCCTCTACCCAGGGCCGACGACCACCTACTTAGCCGAAAGCGGCTGGACGCGGAGAGTGGTGTGCCTCAGACTCAGGACTCGGGTGAGAGTTGTGGCTACAAAAGCTCGCCAAGGTCATTATCTTCCTGGCCCACAACCTCCTGGGTCTGAAACAGGAGGTAAATGATATCAAGCAACAGATCACAGCGGTAGCCACAAGAACCCCAGCAAAATGGAGTTACAGGAGGAAATCAATAGTTTTAAAAAGGCTCTGACAGCTGCTGAACAGCAAGAGCACCTGGAAAAGGTAGCCAGAAAGGACCTGGAAAGGAAACACCCACACAAAATTCCTATTAAAGCAGCAAATTCTGAGCTCTTGGACAAAGTTGCCAGAATTGAGACTCTGTTCCAGCAGCTGAACAACACTCAAGACAGACTTGACATGGTCCAAAGAGAACTCATGTACTCTTATAGGCTGCAAAAGGAAACACAGTGGGAGACACCCTACTCCTGCATCCTCACTCAGCAGTGCAAAACTCCCTCAGGTGCATGAAGCTACGAAAGGGGGAGCCAGCACTGTCTGCTTAACAACTCAGCAGACAGAACCATAATACCTCCAGCAACCACAGGGAGGGGGGGTCCCTTCCAAGCATCCCGCAGCAGCGCATGATGTGACCCCAGAAACTTTGACAAGCTAGCCAGAAAACCATAGTTTCCTACTTTATGCAGTACGAGCAGTAATTTAGAACTGTGGAGTCGTTTTAAACATTGCTTGCCAGCAGACCCAGTAATCAATCTTATGTGTCTGTTTCATAAGTTTTAGTAACTTCTTCTCCATGCGCATAGCAGGTTCTGATCAAAACCAGATAAAATTATAGTTTGAATGTACCTTCCTACGAGCAGTAAGAAGTTTTCAGTGCTATAATGTGTTTAAATCGTACGATAAGAAACTAACCTGACTTTAGCGAAGAAATCCTAATTTCTGTGTTAGTAGAGCATAAGTCTATTTTCTGACGACGAAATCTCGGGATTAGCAGCTCATATAAATGGTACCAGAATAAATCGGTCTGATCTTGGTTGAAGAAATCCCCTTTTTCAGCACTGTTGTAGGTGATCTGAGTGATGTTCCTCATTTCACTGATTTAAGGCCTTTTTATGTGTTATGTATCATTGTATTCATTTCGACCCACTCATGTGAAACATTTACTTAACTCTTATACATGCGCGCACCAGGTTCTGAATATAATCAGATAAACCTATAGCTTGAAGGTGCCCTTCCCCCAGGTTTTAGAAAGTTTCAGTGCTATAATGTTTTTAAATCGTACGATAAGAAACTAACCTGATTTTAGCGAAGAAATCCTAATCTCTGTTGTTAGTGGAGCATAAGTCTATTTTCTGACGACGCAATCTCAGATAGCCTATATAAATGTACCAGAATGAATCGGTCTGATCTTTGGCGAAGAAATCCCCTTTTTCAGCACTGTGTAGGTGATCTGAGCTATACTCCTCATTTCATTTATTTAAGGCCTTATTATGTGTTACGTTTCATTGTATTTCATTATGACTCGCTCATTTGAAACATTTACGTAAAATTAATGGTGTTATTCTAGCGTAGCTAACTACGAATCCACCATTGCCTGTGAAGTGAATGTGCTGTTTTGAGTAATGAATGATTTTGTATGGGACATGCATGAGTTTCCCATTCATGCTCACAGCAGTGCAAGTCTGCTTCACATGCACCTGTTGTGAGCTTGCATTTGTCTCCTAGCAACACGTGACCCCGGATGTGTGAGCAGACTCTTCCGGTTAATCCGACAACAGCATTCACTTCACAGACCTGTGTGTCCACAAAATACATTATGACTATATTAAAAACCCTCCCAACAAACTAACTCTTCAGCTAAGCCCTTTACCTCAACTGCTAGCTGTTAGCATCTGACTAACACTTAGATAGGCTGTAAAGTGTACCTTTCTAACCACACCTCTCTCTCCCTATCTCTCTCCCTCTCCCTTTATTTTTGGTTTTTGACTTTAATTCTAACTCTTTTTTTTTTTTGCATTTTTTTACATTTGTTTAGCACAAATGTACCAGTTCAGCGAAATTGATTTGTATTAAATTTGAGATTTAATTAAATCAATTTTTATTTTTATTTATTTTTTTTTTTATTCCATTTTTATTTTTATTTTTATTTTTATTTTGTTTATGTACTTTCCCCTTTTTTTTTTTTTTTAAAAAAATTTCCTACAGCTCTTAGGACCCCCTTTTTTATTTTATTTATTTTAATTTTTTTTGTTGTTTTGGTTTTTTGTACTTTTACCTTATTTTAGTTATTTCACCATCACCATCGTCTTTTTTGGATAGGATTACAGTAGTTCGAGCAACTGTTGTTTCCTTAGCGAGTTATACAGGTTATTAGTAGCATAATCCCTGTTTCCTCTCTACTTCTCCTCACGCCTCAGTGCCAGGCCTAATACGTTGAAGGGCAGCTACCATTGCAACACAATGTAGGCTAACATAAAACTAGAAACAATTCCCACTGTTTCTTTTTCTTTTTACGAGGTATTTGGTGGGTCCCTGCTATTTTAGCTAACAGCCTAACCCTAGGGTTTTGAAGTCTATTGCAGCATCACACACAAGTGAACCCTGCTTAGCCATATCTCTTAGAAAAAACTAAATAGGTAAATGTTTCCTTTTTTTTTTTGAAGTTCATCTTTTTTATTTCAGTTTTCGTCATAGTGACCAAACCCTGAACATCATATATATAGCCCGGTCATCAGCTGACCCCTGCTTACGGCCCCTCAACAAAGTTACTCAAACTCTTCCTTTGTGTTCACGAACACAAAAACATAGCACCCTACCTCACTAGCTGCCTCCCACCAGCTAGTCATACCTTACACGCCTACACAGCCGTTCCCCTTAGAGATAGTGTAACACCTCTGTACGTACCTGCATTTGCCTTGTGTCTCTCTCTCTCTGGTGTTACCACAAGTGTGCCAGTATGTTTCAGACATTCCACAGACATCCAGCCCTTGCAGCTCACCAGGACCACCTGGACACTCAGTAGAGCACTGTATTGGACATCATTCAGCTCAAAGCAGCCTACGACCTGCAATGGCAAAGAAAGGAATAGCAAGACTGCGACATAAGTGAACACCTTACTAGCATCATCCTTTCCTCGGCCCACACCCTCAAGGGCCTCTGACAGGAGGTAAATTAGCTGAAACTGCATGTCACAGAATTCTGCAGAGAACTGACCCCTGCTCAACGAGAGAAAGCACAGAATGGATGCAAAGAACCTCACCGAATGGTGCGACAGAAAGAAATCACCAGTCTTCACAGAGGCTCTAACAGCTGCTCAACACCAAGCGCCGCTGGAAAAAGCCATCACACAGGACTTGAAAAGAGAACTGTTTCACACAAAGTCACTCTTAAAACAACATATGTGGAACTAAATGAGAGACACCACATCTTAGGCCTTACGAGGCCACCTGCATACAGACAGAGCTGTGGTCCAAACCCTGACTCAGCAATTAGAAAGGAGCTTGACTTTGTTCAGAAAGAATTTAAACAGTCCTACTGACTGCGCAAGACTTAAGCAAAAGACAGCCGGCTGAGTATCGGTCGCCAGCAGTGCAAGCCCTCCACGCCTTTGCACAGCTACGAAAGGGGGGAAAGGGAGCCAAAGCCTTCTGCTTGACACTTCACAAGTCAGCTCCCTGAAAACCTCTGCAGCTGCAACAAAAAAAAAAAATTTTCAGGCGAACCGAAGCAACGCAACGAGGTGAATTCAGTGTCACAAATGAACTGAAATATGCTTGCAGACCACAAGGCGAACAGATAGGGAAAACACGAAACAGAACTTCCCCTGGCCACCAGGCCCACCCCCTCATCCCGATTTGAACCTGCGAGGGGGGGGCTAGAGCCACTGTTCACACGTCACCAACCAGCTGCCACAAGGGGGTGGGGCAGGGACCTTTCCAGATGATCACTGCAGATACACACACCGTGTGACCCCTCAGACCCCAACGAGCTGGCCAGAGACAACACATCTGGCAACCTAAATACTCTCAGACCCAGAGTCTGAACACGGACTGATCGCTGCCCCAGACACCAAGCAGGGCCGGCGTGAAACTCCCCATGCTTACTACCACAGACTTTGACAAACTTACTCCAAAGCTCACAATTACCCTGGGATGGCGGAGGACACCAGCTGCAAGAAGTCATCTAGGCATTAGGGCCTGCCGCACAATGCCTAATCAACAGCTGTGTAAACTGACACAGAAGGCCTTTAACAAGCAGAAGGCCTCCACCAAAGGTGTTTGTAAGAACCCAATGATTCTGAACTGCACAACCCAGAATCCAAAGTAGGCATCAGAATGCACCCAGCATTGCCACAATGCAAAACCCTTCTACAGAAGCCCCTAGCCAGAAGAGGACAGAGCCATCACCATGGCAACGGACCCAGGTTCCAGACCAACCACTGGGAAAAGGCGTCCTCATCCTGCAAACACCACGGTATGTCCAACAGCAGTCCACCACAACATCCTCCTCCACACGGGTGCTGAACGGAGGCTACACAAGGACAGCTGGACACGCCTACCTCTGGGTTACAGGAGCTGCTGACACTCGCAAAAGAGCTCCTTGTACAAAACTCAACTGAGGAGTACTGAGGAGGACAAACTTCTGACTCCTTGCCTGCTGCATCACATCATCAGGCCCCTCCAAGGGAGGAGCATCCCTTGAAACCGGTCGACACCCCTAGAAGCAGCCAGACAACGTTGGATTGAGCAGCGGGCCCACATGCCCAACAGCGAAAGCTCTACCAACACAACTCAGGCAAGCTCAAGTCTGTGACAAGAGCAAAGCGACACCGCAATCATCAGATTTCTAGTGACGTTCGGGCCGAACAGAGAGCTAACAACCACCTGCTGCCCTCCTGCCACCATCACTAGGGCAGTCTAAAAACTATCTTCACACTACAAAATCTCCATAACAATTACCTGCAATCCCTGGTACCACCTGCACTCTCACCAGTGAGAGTCTAACCCGGCTGTTCCACATAGTGGGTACCACAGATAGCCTACTGGCTATCAGCATCAACAAAAACATCCCTACCCCGACTAACTCACTTCAGGATGACAGGTGACACAGCCTCGACACCTGCTGCATAAGCTCGAGGACCCACACCTTGCTACAGCCTACATCACCACAGCACACCACCAGACAGCATCCAACACGGCACCAACAGCCAAAAACCCCCACTGGCTCCCAGCCGTGAGTGCCAAGTGTGTGTTCGATTGTTCTGCACCTTGACATAGCTCGTTGTTGTCTATTCTACGGACAACAACGCTCGAAAGGGGGGGAAATATGTAGCGTCTGGACCAGTCCAACACACTATATATTCTCTTTTATATGACAAATACTCTGTAACCACAGTTAACAAGCCATATGAGGACCCAAGAACCCTTCCCCCCGAAATGCGTAACACACCAGGAAGCCGAACAGGCACCTGGTTGCATGTCAACCAACGCTGATATCACTGGGTTTATTGGCCAAAAGTATTTAAAGCAGGGAAAATCCCTGCATGTCACAAGGAAAAGCAGAGTAGAAATGACTGTGTTCTAGTTAATTAATAGAAAAACCATTATTTGAATGAACACACATATTCTTCATGCCATTGGGTATATTATTGTCATTGTGTTTTTTGTCTTTGATATTCTTAGACTATTTAGTATGCTTGTGAGGGGACCCATTCCTGATCATCCCTTTTCACTATATGTAATCTTACCTTGTTTAGTATCTATGAATTTGCCTTTGTATGATCGAAACAAGCGTGTATATTATATGGTGGTACATAGGCAATATATATTAGGGCCCTGAGAATCGTTAATAATTTCGATTTAGGTCCATTTGCAAATTACCATGCTTAGAGAACAGAGGGTCGTAAACCGCCAGCACATTGGCCACCTCCCTCAGGCGGAAATTCCATTTGCTCCATTGGACAAGCCATCTTGACAAGCGGAGATCTTCTTGACCTTAAAGGCCCTGCTCCAGGGACCCGCCCAGTCGGTGGTTTGTTGGAATTCTGAGAGGCGGTGAGACAAACGCTCCCGGAAACGCTAAGCTTGTGCCAGGCTTCGGCCTTGTCCTTTCCATTCATCAAGTTACTCTGACGCAAACTGGTTCTTTCTCATCAACCAACTTCAGCAAGATCTTGGGGCCGTAAGATCGCATCAGGAATCTTTTGTTCATACAGACGTGCAAGTATCAAACTTAGTCTATTTAATTGATGCATTAAGTATCAGTTACACCTTTTTACAAGGTGTTTTTGAGCTAAGAATCTGACGTTTTCCCTCCGGTTTTAGATCTGCTGAATATGCAAATGGTTCCATAATGTCATTCCTTATGTCTCTTTCTTTAGTGTTAAACTTTAACCCTTTCCTATACCAACTGTATGTGTGTGTGTGTGTGTGTGTGTGTATGTGTATGTTAGACCGGCTTAATGTGTTTATGTAGTATGTTAGACTAGTTTAAGTGTTTATGTAGTTAATAAAACCTTACTTGTATCACACTTGACATTGTTCATTGTTTCCGGTAACCGGAGTCAATAATCATGCATATTTACGTTACAAACTTATAGAATTGTACAGTTAGAAGGTTATTTCCTTTAACCAGGAACTTAACGTTCTTAGAATTGACAAGACAGTTGACCTGAGTGGTCAGCTAAATATCTACAGCGGATCTAAAATATGAATAGTTAATCATAACTAGTTATGGTTAATTATTCATATTTCCCCATGAGCTAATTCCTACAAGACCACTGATACTCTCCCTCGATCTGGGGCTCCACGCAAGATCTCACCCTGGGGGGTCAAAATGATCACAAGAACTGTAAGCAAAAAACCCAGAACCACACGGGGGGACCTAGTAAATGACCTGCAGAGAGCTGGGACCAAAGTAACAAAGGTTATCATCAGTAACACACTGCGCCGCCAGGGACTCAAATCCTGCAGTGCCAGACGTGTCCCCCTGCTTAAGCCAGTACATGTCCAGGCCCGTCTGAAGTTTGCTAGAGAGCATTTGGATGATCCAGAAGAGGATTGGGAGAATGTCATATGGTCAGATGAAACCAAAAAAGAACTTTTTGGTAAAAACTCAACTTGTCGTGTTTGTAGGAGAAAAAATGCTGAGTTGCATCCAAAGAACACCATATCTACTGTGAAGCATGGGGGTGGAAACATCATGCTTTTGGGGTTTTTTTTTCTGCAAAGGGACCAGGACGACTGATCCGTGTAAACGAAAGAATGAATGGGGCCATGTATCGTGAGATTTGAGTGAAAACCTCCTTCCATCAGCAAGGGCATTGAAGATGAAACGTGGCTGGGTCTTTCAGCATGACAATGATCCCAAACACACCGCCCGGTCAACGAAGGAGTGGCTTCTTAAGAAGTATTTCAAGGTCCTGGAGTGGCCTAGCATGTCTCCAGATCTCAACCCCATAGAAACTCTTTGGAGGGAGTTGAAAATCCGTGTTGCCCAGCGACAGCCCCAAAACATTATGGCTCTAGAGGAGATCTGCATGGAGGACTGGGCCAAAATACCAGCAACAGTGTGTGAAACCTTGTGAAGACTTACAGAAAACGTTTGACCTCTGTCATTGCCAACAAAGGGTATATAACAAAGTATTGAGATGAAATTTTGTTATTGACCAAATACTTATTTTCCCCCATAATTTGCAAATAAATTCTTTAAAAAATCCTACAATGTGATTTTCTGGATTTTTTTCTCATTTTGTTTCTCATAGTTGAGGTATACCTATGATGGCCTCTCTCATCTTTTTAAGTGGGAGAATTTGCGCAATTGGTGGCTGACTAAATACTTTTTTTCCCACTGTATATACATAATAAATATACACAACACACACACACACACACACACACATAGATATATATATATATAATATATATATATATATATATATAAGAATTAATTCGTTCAGTAAGCAAGATGTGGATCACTAAGACATTTTTATAATGTTCAAATATTCTATTCAAATAAACGCTGTTGTTTTTTTCCCCCCATTTATACATCAGAATCCTGAAAAATGTAATGCATCACGGTTTCAGCAAATCAGCATATAAGAATGATTTTTGAAGAATCATGTGACGCTGAAGACTGGGGTCAAACTCTGTGCAAATGAATTACCATTTGGATATAAATGTGAGTTATTTAAATTACATATCATGAATAATCAAGTTCGAATGCTGATAAGGATGAATCGCTCCTGATAACCATTTCAGGTTTACATCTGTTTACATCAGAAAAAAAGGCAGCTTATATTGTCTCTAAAACTGTACTAAAACAAAACAGTATAAAGCATTAAGGTCACAGTGTTTCATCATGCCCTTCAACAGATCACCACCATAATCTGCCTTTCAATGCAGTGACAGCACATCCTCTGGTGCCAGATATGAAAGGAGAGAAAATCCCTTTCAATATAAATCAGTAGTTGGACGTGCCAGCATGAGATATCACAGTTCAAATTAGGCCACACAGAACAGTCGCGCATTCAAACTCCATTTCGGAACAATGCTGCAGGAAGCGGTGCCAAACATTCCGGGGGCCGTGTGAGCGACACAATGCCGCTCGGCTGTGATGTGTGCCGCTTCTGTGCCGACAAGGTGATGGTGTTGTGTCAATGTGGCACGGTTGTGTTTGCATGAAAGAATGCAACCATCCAAGACCCAGAGAGACGAAAAAGGTTCATGCAAACAAAAACAAAAAAACTAATGCTCAAGCTCACTAATGTGCAAATGTGCAGTACATAGCAACTAACAGAAATACTGACGTATTAACATTACTAAAACTGAAATAAAAAAGAATTAAAGAAATAATAATTTATAAACATTACAAATTCTTGAAATAAAAAACAACTACTGAAATGAAAATGTTTTTGTTCACTAAAACGATTAAAACACATTTCCACTGGCTGAAAGAATAAAATAAAATATAAATATTAGAAGAAAACTTGAACTTAAAAACAGAACACAAAATTATAACAAAAAATCCACAAATTGACTTTCAACCTTGGCAACTAACTGAAATAAAATAAGTATTACAATTATTAAAACTAAAACTAAAATAATAATAAGAATAATACTTAAAGCATAGACAGAAATACTAATTGAAATGAGAAAAACACATAAAATTACTCAAATAAAACTACAATAAAATTGAAAACTGAAAACTGAAAATATATAAAAAAAATCATTCAAAATATTAAAAAATACTATATAGTAAATAAATAAAAAATACCTACATAGTAAGAAAAAAACTTCATTTAGACATTTTGTCTGGGTAGCTCATGAAAAAAATTTAAATTACAGCTATCTACATAAAAATATATTCATAAAAAGATAAAGTCCATAACAAATTATTAAAAACACACTTAATGAAAATTAGAAGGTAAAATATAAAAATAAATGCTAATTAAAAATATACTAAAATAGTAAATAAACAAAACTGATACTATTTAAAGGGGTCATGAACTGCCTTTTTATTATTTTGTACTGTTCTCTGAAGGTCCACTTATAATGTTACAAGATTTTTAGATAAAAACTAATAATATTAGTTTAGGTTTCTGTCCTGTTTTTAACCAACCCTCCTCATCCAAACGCTCTGTTTGGATAGGCGTGGAGGCTTGTAGACTCAGAAGTAAACGCCCACTGCTATGATTGGCTAACAGTTGTGTTTGATTGACAGCCACAGCGCTGTCACAGCCACATGATTTTCCACAGCATCTTGTTGTCTTCGGAGCATCTTTATCGTTTGGTTTCTGCATAGACCCTGCGTTTGCCTCTCTCGTTATTTACACTACATGCGTGAATCGGTGGGCGGGGCTAAACAGGCAGTGATGTAGAAGCAGGCGTTGATCTTCTTCTGTGGAGGCGGGGTTTAGCCTCATTATTACGTCATAAAGTGGCACATTCCACAACCCGTCGTTTTGGCAGATTGACTTCAATATAAGCTGTTTTTAGACTAACGGGAACGTTTTGAGTTCTGAAACTTACAGGATGTTTTTTAGTACAATGACCTCTTATATGTCAAAAGATCAAGGGAATTTGAATTTCTCAGTTCACGACCCCTTTAAAAAAATGATAATATACTTTTAGTTAGTTACTCCTCTAAACTGTCATACAAACTGTGCTGGATCAAACAAAAATGAAGAATGTTTTGCTTCCTTTGTATGCAGGAAGTGTCTGCTCAATATCCAACAGCACCGCGGCACAGCAGACAAATTGAGATACTCCTGGAAATATGGACACTTTGTCATAAAGCCTAGTAGCTTGCCACAATATCTCAGTAATTCAGAGCTCTTAGAGGTTATATCGAGGGGATTTGAATTGAGAATTGAAGTGTTGTACTGAATGCGCAAGTGATTCATCTCGACACGTCTGCTGATTGTACGTCGCCCGTCAAAGCAGTGCGCGACACGCCATCCCTCTCAAGACCCGATGATGATTCACATTATGAGCTAATAACGCTTAGGCATGCTCCAGTTCCCACCCCTGCCCTGATGATGGAAATAAATGCCTCCAATTATTCCCATCAGCAATCAGAATGCTGGAAATGAAAAAGCAGGATTTGTTGCAGAGACGTCCAGATTCATTAGGGTCACATGTGAGGATGGGCGTCTGGAAACGGATCAGTAGATTGGGGATGTTTTCCACATTATTAGAGGTGTTTTAAACGAATGAGATGAGACAGTAACTGTGATGGGTGGTATGATAGCATATATACGGTTTCATAACATGGAGTCTTTTGTTTTTAATGCAGGTTTTATAGCATTTGTGATGGATCGTCCATTTGGGTTTCTGGACCACTTGGACCTTCAAGGTTTTATGAAGATCCAAGTAAGGAAAATTTAAGGACCAAATTGAAGGAAACACAATACTTCAATATATTCTCTAAATGTAAATGTGTAGAGAGCAGAAAATGAGTTGGATTAGCAACACATTGAAAATACAACTTTCAGCACATCTCCATTATGCTTTCATTCACAACATTGAACTAAAATATTGAAATAACTATTTCTGTATCTTCCGATCACACTGCAAAAAAGATATTCTTCTTCAGTATTTTTGCCTTGTTTTCCAGTGCAAAAAGTTTCTTAAATCAAGATGCATTTAGAAGCAAAACGACCAGATATGAAGACTTTTTAAGACCCGCAGAAGACCTGGTCATGTGCAATCGCCTTTAAGTTTGCACAAATCGAAGAAGAAAATAATCAAATGAGATGAAGTACCTTTCATTTATAAAGTATTTAATTCACTGGATTATTCAGATGAATGGATGGATAGATATATATTATCTTCTGCTCCCCAAGGCTGCATTTATTTGATCAAAAATACAGTAAAAACTAGAAATTTTTTAAAATATTATTACAATTTAAAATAACTATTTTCTATTTAAATATGTTTTAAAATGTAATTTATTCCTGTGACGCAAAGCTGAATTTTCAGCATCATTACTCCAGTCTTCAGTATCGATGTTGAAAACAGTTGTGCCTTATAAATAAACAGTTGATAAAAACCTCAAGTAATTTTACATTGGTTTATGGGTATTTCAACATTTGTACTGGAAAACAAGATACTTTTTTTTTGGAACATTATAAATGTTGTTAATGTCACTTTTGATTAATTTAATGCATTCTTGGTGGATATACTGCAAGTATTAATTTCTTTCAAAGTATTTTAGTAAAGTAGAAGCGAGTTATATTTGTCCGTGTGAAAGCTGAAGTGAGTTTCTCCTCACTCACCGGGTTCTGCGGTCAGAGGTTTTGCTGTAGGTGTGCTGAGGAGGAACATTTCTCCACTTCTTGGCTTCCACCACCATGGCCTCGGCATCCACCAAACCAAAGCCATACAGATGACTGACTAGAACCACACACACACACACACACCAAATGTTAACCACTTACTGTGCTCCCCTATTTTTGAGCATTTTCTGAAAAACGACATACCCAAATAAAAATGTCTGTAGCTCTTGAACCCTATGGTCTATATTTATAAATATGGTATTGTTTGAAACTAGACACTTGAACCTTTGTTACTCTGGAGTCATAATAACTCAAAATTAGTATAGCAACAGAGTAAAACAAAGTAAAATGTACATGAAAGTGACTCACGATAACGTTGAATGAAATTCACTAAGGGAAAAATGAATGAGGCTTTGATGCCAAAAGCCTGAAAACACCATAAAGATAAAGCTGAATATCTGACCATGTTTTAATTCAAATTGGAGGATGATACTCCCAAAAATGTAGTTTCTATAAGCTTTTATTTAAAAAATGTCCTTTCAAAAAAGCCATTTGGAGACTCCAAATTGACACCTGGTAACCAAATGAGGCAAAACTACATAATGCATATATGTATATCAATTCAGAACTGCTCTGCCCACCATAACACAAAAGAAAATACAAATGCTGTTCAGAAATAGTTGTGTTGACTCATTTGGTTACCACCAGGTGTCCATTTGGAGTCTCCAAATGGCTTTTTTTGAAAAAACGCCTAGACTTTTCCTGAAATAAAAGCAGAAATACAAAATTTTTTAGGTAAAAACTTGCATAAAGTACATCTTTATGGTATTTTATTTAAAGAAAAGATTAGGAAAAGTCATTTAGATATTATATTTCAAGAAAAGACTAGGAATCCTTTCAAAAAGGCTATTTAGAGTCTCCATATGGCACTGCATACTACATATACTACATAGATAGGCTATATGTATATCAACTCAGAACTCATCTACCCATGAAACCATATGTTTATGTTAACCCTTTCCTCTCTGGTGTATTGATTTAAAAAACAAGCTCAGAACATGGATCTTGAGTGTTTTAGCTTCCAAATGATATATAGTTTATGATAGTTGATTGAATATTGTTTTAAAACAAAGGTAATAAATAGCACAGACACGCCTAAACACGCCCTTCCGGCCCGTGGGTTAACCAGGTAAGGATGTCACAGACAGCAGAATGTCCAGACTTAAATAAGACTATCTGAACTTATTTAGATGACATTCATGCTGAAATAGTATTTACTAATAGTGTCACCAATATGGGGTTTTAATGCTGTTGTTGATATCTAGAGTCAAGGGCAGATATTGGTGATATGTTATGAAGAATTCATTTAAAATTTTTATTTTACATAAATACACTCAGCGAATATATCTTCAATTAAGTTGACTTTTCTTAAGCTACTGGCACAGCTTTTTCAACATTTTTAACTAAATTTATCCTTGCACAATTTGCCAATGAAGAAGGAAAAATGAACATAATATTAAAGATTTTAAAGAGACATTCACCCAAATCATCTGCTGAATCTCAAGTTGTTCCAAAACTATGAGTTTCCTTCTTCTGCTGAGCCGTTGACTTCCATAGTATATTTTTCCCATACTATGGAAGTCAATGACTACCGTCAACTGTCTGGTTACCAAAATTTCAAATATTCTGTGCTAATTTTTTGCTTAATATTTTTGTGTTCAACAGAAGAAAGAAACTGGAACCACTTGAGGGTGAGTAAATGATGACCGAATTTTCATTTTTGGGTGAACTATCTCTTTAAGTCTTATTATCTTTATCTTAAATAAATTAATGTTGGTTTATGGAAAATTGTATATTCTATTGGAAAACAAAGATAAAAATTTGGAATAAAAAACAAAATTTTTTTTTGCCTTGTAAATTAGTGAATCACTCTCATGCATTCCCAAAAAACATGACTTGATGTTCTATTCCACTAAAAATAAAAAAATACTACCAAGAGTACCAAGATATTACTATGCGTTTTGACATGTCAGAAATGTGCCATATAAAATCAAGCTGATCATGAGTCCACTTTATTACATTATGAGTGACAAATAATAATCACAATAAAGTATAATACACCACACATCTACATTTTAAACTGTGTAAATATCATGCAGAAAAGTCATTTCCATTCTGTTCACCTTTGTGTCCGGCTGCATTGGTTTTCCAGTCACTGGCTTTCAGGTGAGCTTGTCTCGACGTCTTCACGAGGAGATGCTGGACATCTCTCCAGGTTATCAGAGGACTGAAAGATAACATGAGAAAGGAAAGAGAGAACTGTTCTCTGTAGAACAACAGCTAGTTTATTTGGTTTTCGGAATTGAATTACAATTCTGGTTTACTTCCCATCTGAGAGGCTCCATTTGTAGGGGTTTTTGGGACACTAATTCAATTTAGTGCAACAACTGCATCCAAGCAGCTCTCTATGCTACACGTCGCTTTATTCCACTTCTGCAGTCATGAGTCTCACGCACAGACAAATACGTGGAAAGATCACGTCAGTAAGTTCAACAGCAGTACTCCTTGCTTGTGTGATACTGCTTAAATAGATTAGTGGTTTTCAGTCTGTGGCTAACATTACATGAAGTTTTGGTCAACAATATAAAATACACACATCGTGCCTCAAATGTAAATATAATTTAGTTTCGAGAGCTGAAACCACAATATACACATACATGATTACGCTAAATTGAATTGCAGGCCTAAAAGCCTTTACAAGCAGAGAATCTCAGACAGAAAGCAAGATTAATTCAATTTTGATTTCCTTAATATTTTGTTTTACTGATGGAAAAAAAAGGTTTATTAAAAAAGCTGAATTTAAAATAAACATGAAAAGTTATTCCTTCCTTCAATGTAAATGTTGCAAGACAGTTGCTAGGCTGTCATAATAACAATAGTAATATATTTGTCTACACACTTAATTTGAAGCATTTAAGCGAAAGCCTTTTGTTTTAAAATGTCATGATCAAAGATGCATACAATAAATTCAGGCAGGCTGATGTGTCGCACTGCAGAAGAACTGAGCAGTGATTATGAAGCGCAAGTGTTTAACAGTAAGTAAATTTAAAGAGAGAGTTGAATTTGTTTCAAATTTGACAAATGCTACATCGACACAATTACAAAACTGAATTGAATCAACGCTGAACTGACTGGAGCTGAAAAATGACACCTACTGTCTTTTTAGAGCTACTTTACAGCAGAAATAAATCAATTTGTCTCATATTTGAAGAAGTTTGCATCAATGATTCTGTTATTTCTCTGTTTTGTACTTTGAAGCTGCTTTGATACAATCTGTATTGTACAAAGCACTACATCACGGGCAAAAAACACATTTTTTCAAAATATCTTCTTAAACAGGTTTAGAACAACATAAGGGTGATTAAATGATGACAGAATTGTTTCTTCAAGCCAATAAAAATGAAATATTAAATATCAAAATTGAATATAAAGAAGCAGTTTCTGCATCTGTTTTATGGGAAAATAATGTCAAAATTGTGGAAAGTGATGTAGAGGAGCGGAAAACTGACTTTGCCTCCAGAGCGAGAGCGATGACACCCGCCACCATGGGTGCAGACACGGAGGTGCCCGTGTGTCCTTCGGTACATCTCTGACGCAGGTCTGTGGTCACCTGGTACCAGAAACACACAAATACAGAGCGTTAGAGAGTTAACAACTTCAGTTTACTGTACATGCAGACAAAGTGTCCTTTAAATTTTATTAACAGGTACAGCAGGTCTTCTAGATTTGCATGTCTTCTTTTTAGGCAAAGTCCTCCTCAATAAAATGAAAATTTGCTGAAAATTATCTCACCCTCAGGTCATTTCAAGATGAAAATGAGTTTGTTTCTTCATGGGAACAGATTTGGAGAAATGTAGCATTTCATCACTTGCTCACCAATGGATGCTCTGCAGTGAATGGGTGCCGTCAGAATGAGTAGAACGTAAAAACATCACAATAATCCACAAGTAATCCACACCATTCCAGTCCATCAGTTAATGTCTTGTGAAGCGATAAGCTGCGCGTTTGTAAGAAACAAAATCCATCATAAAGATGTTTTAAATGTCCATAATCCATAATAATAACGCTTCCTCCAGTGAAAAAGTCCATCCCCTATTGTCCTTTCACATCAAAACCCACCCACATATTTGCTTTTGAACTGTTTTGGCTTATGAAAGGTGCTTGATCGGTGCATATTTCTCTCCCGATTCAGATAAGACGACTTTTCACTGGAGAAAGCAAGTTTATTGATAAAGGACTACATTATGGCGCTTAAGCCAGAAGCAACAGTTTAAGCGCCATAATGTAGGATCTGTTGCTTACAAACATGCAGCTTTTCTCTTCACAAGACATTAACTGATGGAGGAGTGGTGTGGACTACTTGTGGATTATTGTGATGTTTGTTTGGACTCTCATTCTGACGGCACCCATTCACTGCAGAGGACCCTTTGGTGGGCAAGTGATGTAATGCTACATTTCTCCAAATCTGTTCTGATGAAGAAACAAACTCATCTACATCTTGGATGGCATGAGGGTGAGTAAACTTTCAGCAAATTTTTGGGTGAACTATTCCTTTAAAACATTCAGCTATCCTCTGAAAGAATGTGCTTCCGTGACTGTGACGGGACGAGTGGTTTTTTTGCAAAGTGCTCTGTAAATATTTCGTTGTTCTGGTTTTCTGGGAAACAGCGGGTCACCCACAGAGCTGCTCTGGTAGCTGCAGGCAGAGAGAGCTAGCGCTCGAGTGTGTCTTCAATCAAACATGAGCTTGATTACACTGGCGTTTCTCAAAAGGACAAACATGAATGGGGTCAGTGCCACCGACGGGGTCCCGAGGAAGATGCTGGGATTGGAGACACATGCTCTCTTCCAATATGTGTGCATGTGTTGGGGGTTTATGTCCGTGTTTAAAAACAGCAGTTAGGAAATAAATAAGACAATGCTAGACTTTTACATTTTCTGAAGACATGTGAGAAAAGTATTAACAGACTTCTCGTTAACCACTTCATCATACTGCATGTTAAAGGGCCTTTAAGAGGTTTTTAAGACAGCAAAATTACAAAAAAAAAAGAAATTTAAAAATTGTTTTAAATCAAAGATGAATAAAAATACTTTATTATCACTAAAAAGTCAATAAAAATTATTGAATAGTAAGTTTTTAACAGGGCAAAACTACATTGTTGACACTGAATCATTTGAGGGTTGAAAACATCTGGGACATACTGATCTAGACCAATTAATGATTTTTAACGGCTTTCTTGTTTGTTGAAAAAAAATGTTTTAATCAATATATTTAATTTTTATTTATTTCTTATTTGATGCGTTATTTTGTATTTCTTAATCAATTGTTTGATAATAGATGAATTTATATATAATATATATATCATATATATAGCTCGTTGACAATAAGGCCAGTTAATACATGCATAAGAAAAATAATGGGTCATATGATTTCAAGACAACTTAAAAGGTTTTTATTTTCTCAGATGAACGATCATTTGGATCAAATAGCAATCGTTTTATAGTATGTTAAATATGTTTCATGCACAAACTAAATAAGTCATAGCAAAACTACATTTTGAATTTAATAAATACATAACATACACCCTGCAACATGATTTAAAATATCAATCAAGGTGGTGTGAGGGGATTTCCACACTGAAGTTCTACTTAAGTACATTTTAGTTCGTGCAATAGCAATACTGATGCTTGTTTTAGCCACTCCACAAATAAAACTAAAGCGTTCATGCTTTAAACCTTACATAAAAACATTTATTTTTACTAAATCGTTTCTAACACTAAACAATTTTTATGTATGAGAAAAGAAAAATAATCTTGTCATGCATGTGTAAATGAGCTCTTAAGCCCTCAGCTATTATCCAAACACCGCAAGAAAAGCAAAACCCACAGTAGTCATTCTTAAGGATGTCATAATCTGCACTGCTGGAAGAGAAAGAGAATTCACACAAAAAAACGCAGATTCTCTTCATCCTCTCGATAGCACCCTGCGGTTTTCTCTGCGTCTGGGTGCCAGACCAAACATTTAGCCCCAGTCTTTTTTCCAACCGTCTCATTTCATCAATAGATATTTGTGGAAAGAGCCAAACAACAAGAGCTCAGCTGTATTTGCAGGAAGAGCAACAGGATCTGGGACAGCTGATCTACAGAAGACGACTGAGTTTTGGCTGATGGCTATTAAAGATGATAGAGCTCTGCTTCAGTGTTGGGATTTTTCAACCCTTTTTACACCCATAAGGCAAAAAAAAAAACACATTTGAATGCTTATAAATCTAACAGCGCATCTATTGGACAAATGGTCAGATGTTTCATACTTAGGGATAAAAAGGGATGAGGGAGGAAAGAAAGGAGAATGTGTCACAGAAATAACTGAGATGAATTTTAGGACACTATATGTGGCATCAAGAGAGCAAATGACCCAATAAAGCAGAGAACATACTTACGAGGCCGAAATTAAGACGAGGACAAAAGGTTGAGTAGATGACAGATGGAGAAGACAAATGGAGCACACAGAGATACACGCTTATCTTGGAAAACAAGATTCTCTTTTGCTCTTTCGAAATGAAAAAGCTCAATCTGTTCTGATGCATCTCAACCGGTTTTGCTTCAGGGCACAAGAAGCATCACAATAGAGCAGCAAACTGATTATTGTATAAAAATAAACAAAATGTCCTAAATATAATTGAGTTGCAATGCTTTACTGATAACCATGAGATGCCCAAGCCCAACATTATGTGAAATACTAACATGAAAGAGGCTAAATAGGAAAGAGTTTATACTCATTTTGATGGTTTATGCTCAATACTGTCAATAATCAAGTCAAGAAATTCATACTTTCATTCAGCAAGGATGCATTAAATTGATTACTTAAAACTTCTATTTCAAATGAATGCTGTTTTTGAACTTTCTATTCATTAAAAAAAATCCTGAACAAATGTATCACGGTTTCCACAAAAATATGAAACTGTTTTCAACATTGATAATACTCAAGAAATGTTTCCTGAGCAGCAAATCAGCATATTAGAATGATTTCTGAAGGATCGCGTGACACTGAAGACTGGAGTAATGATGCTGAAAATTCAGCTTTGTCACAGAAATAAATTACATTTTGAAATATACTCAAATAGAAACCTTCAGTGACATTATAAGAGGACTTCAGGAACAAACAATTTCTTGTGGTGGTCTAACAGATGTCTATGTGACTTAACTATTTTGCGGTCGTAGAACTCTCCGCTGCTGTACGTGGTGGCGAGGGTGGAGGAACAGACCTCCAGGTACCAGGGCTTGTTGCCGTTTTCAGTGCTGCTGCTGACGGAGATGGTGTAGATGCTGTTGGTGTAGCCGTCGCAGGAGCAGTGATCGCCCTGCCGGCCCCCGTTACCAGACGCCCAAACAAAGATGGAGCCGAGACCCTTACGGCCCTGCAGACATACATGAAGGAAATGTTGAGTTATGCAAATATGAATGGAAACATGCAATTGTCTATACAGTGTTAATTTAGTATTTTTTATTTACTATTAATATTTTGAATTAGCTTGTATTTTTCTATTTCCAGTTTTCATTTTCATTTAAAAATACATGTTTATGTTTTGCAATTTTGTTAATGTGCTTTTGTCATTTTTGTTATTATTGTTTTTAAATGTTATTAATTTTGTTTTTAATATTTCTATTTAGATTTTTTTTATTTTCGTTTTAGTCATTTTAGCCCTTCCATTTTTTATCAAAATTTTTAATTTTTTCGTTTAATTTTTTGAAAAATTTGTAAAAATTTTAAAATGTTTAAAATTATAATTTTTTCCAATTACTGAAAATAACAAGACAATAACAACACTGCCTCTAGCAGACAGATCACTTAACTACTAAAAAAAGATAAATAACTACTAAGTATTGCGACAAAACTTGCAATTATTTTTACAAAATTAATTTTCTAAATATTTAAGCCACTAGATTTTAGAAAAATAGACATTAAAACATGGTTAGATTACATTTTAAAGCATTTTATGTTGAATCTCATTCACATTTCACTGTTACAGTGATAAAAAAAATCAGACTTATCATACAGCCCAGACCTAGACAAAACCATCATAACATACTAGTCCAGATCAGCTTAAGACAGCATTTTTTAACTTCCCTTCAAATGTTATGGTTTCAATTTAGTCTTAAATTTAACAACCTTGACAATGACAGTTACTCAATGAGAAATTCCCGTTTGTGTGCGAGTTTGAGACAGCAACCTTTTTAATTCCCAGTTCAAAGGCTTGTTTGGCCAGAGGCCCCGGCCCGTCCACAGTCTTCCCGTCATCATCGGGGCCCCAGCTGGCACTGTAAATGTCGATGTAGTCTGGCCTTATTCCCAGAGACTTGGCCTCCACCACATCAGTCACGTCTCCATCAAGCATTCTGACACCTTCGAGAAAAAGTTCATCCAAAAAAATGCACAAATACAGTCATTGTATAATCAACCCAGTGTCGTTCCAAACCTGTATTCTTTTCTTTTCTCTGTGAAACTCAAACTGAGATGCTAGGAATAATGTCCAAGCTTGCATGCCACATAAACAGATGGTGATTTACACTGCCAAGATACAAAATGCACCAGGAAAGTGTCATAAAAGTGGTCTCTTGGACTTATGAAAGTTTATGAAAAACTGTATTTTTGTGAGCTGAGTTCCCGGATAGACTTCTTACAAAGATAAATGCTATTCAGGTTTTCAAAACATGCCATTCTGTGGGCAAAATGCAAGAACCATCGGTGTTTTGGATCAGTGACTAAAAGTGCCGTTTTTTTATGTGTGCAACGGAGCAAATGGAGACGGACACACAAAGCCACACAGAATCATATGCCATATGCTCGTTAACGCACACAAAAATTGCAATTAAAATCTATTGTACTCTGCTGCAATGAGATGTTTCCAAACGCCATGACAATCTGCTGTCTTTCTCCTCATTCCTTTACTGAACTACAGCTTCATTCCCTCTTCTTGCTCTTCATTCTCTCTTCAGAGAACAGGTGGCACTAAAACTCGAGTATGCAAGTCATTAAGCTGAAAATGTTATCCAAAGCCTGTTACAGTAAACTTTCTAACTGCGAGATATAAATGAAGAATTGGGAGACGTTAACTGTGAGGTTATAGCTAGTAATTTTGAGAAACAAACTCACAATTCTAAGAATTGTCAAATTACCTTTTTATATTTCTTATTTTGTGGCTGAAACAAAAACAAAAAAAGACATACTCACAATTCTGAGGAAAAAAGTAAAAATTGCAAAATATAACTTCAGAATTGTGAGAAAAAAGTCAGAATTGAGAGTTTATATCCCACTATTCTGACTTTATAACTCGGGAATTGTGAGATACAAAGTTGCAATTACCTTTCTATTTTTTTATTTCATGGCGGAAACTGGCTTCCATAAGTAACACATTGAATTAAATGTGAAACATTTAAGTAGAAAGCCTGAAATGTCTATGGTAACACTAAACCGTAAAATGAGAGCGAAAATCATGATTTACAGATACAGGTTTTCACAAAAACAAAAAAAACATCTAAAATGATAAACCTCACATTTCAGCCTTTAAACCATTTTGAGCAAAGAAAGAAAAGGGATCAAAATTACATACATACCAAACAATTTTTTAGCAACACTATTATTATATTAATTTAATAATATATCTAGTGTCTTCATTGTTTAGATTTTTATAATGCATTAGCTTCTTTTCAATCCACCGGTTCACATTTACAACTGCATGTATGCGGCATAAAAATATGGGTTGATTTTCACACTGGTCTGAACAAAAATGTGGTTTCCATGGCTGCAATTTGCTGTGTTTTCCACAAACTGGCAACCCAGCGAGTCAAAATCCTATGGGTAAACTGGCAGAGAATCAAACAAAATCAAACACAGACATTCAGACACAGAAAACACATTTCAAAGTAAAATAACTGGCTGCAGCGTCGTTTTTCGGTGAAAAGTATGTGAACTTTGCAAGCATAATTTTTATGCTTAAAAAATTACATACAGCACCTTTAAGGCTTTCTAAGGACCCAGGGAAACCCTGTCAAGGGCACAATGATGAAAGTTAGGGTTCAAACCTACGACCTTTCAGCTACCAGCCAAGATCTTTGACGGCCTTCTGAAATGAGTAGGCAAAATGAATCAGCTTAATTCAGATAGCCCATAAGCCATAATATAATACCAAACGTGTGTGTTTGTTTTCCTATGTGCTCATATTAAGACTAGAAAAGAGCCTGATTGTATAGTGTGAGACGGTGTGTGCGTGTGTTATTATTTCTAACACTATATGCTCAACACTCAGTACGTGACAGAGTTTTTCTTCCTTGAAACACCTCTGAGGAAACGCAGGAGGCTCAACACTTCTCTATCATTCCTCTCACTTCTAACAAGCTGCATTACACCTCAAATTGATTTCTCGACTTCTCAAACAGCACCGAGTAAACACTTTTCTGAACCGCAGAGCAGAAGAACTAATCATTTCTGCATTTCTAATTACGGTTAAGGGACGTGAAGTTCTACATAGCAGCCGAAGCCAGGCCGCTTAGATTAGAAATGTCATTAGAAGGCGATGAAGTCATTGGCTTGAATCTGACACGTACTAGCTTTGGCGGCGTTTCAGTGATTAAGCAGGGAAAAAAACGTCAACTGTTGAGCCAAAAGACCTAAAGCACGTCTTTCATTGTGCTAATCTGTCTGTATCTGGCTTGGAAAAATGACCAACTCTCTTTCAAACAGCACTCCGCAAATCTTAAGAAGAATATTTTGCTGACAGGACTTTACAATTGAGATATATTACGAGATGTGCAGCCAACATTTCGATGAGGAACAAGTCAATCATATGTCCTCTTCAAAATGTGGTTATTATTGGCATTTAACCCTAAAATCCTTAGGTCATGCAGCTTATTGAGGAGAACAGACTTCAAAATGTTTACTTGGCAGATGATAAATTATGACAAAAATGTGCTAATCCAGTCAACAAACACTATCCTTGTATACAACAAACGATTATTTTGGTCATCGATTAATGTGTCAAATATATCTTTGATTAATCGAATAAAAAATTAGTTTCTGTATTTTATTGAAAAAACTTGCTACTCCAGTGTTGTCCTCCAAACAAGGTGTAAATTGAAGGTTATGACAAAAAAAGTGATTATATCCATGTAGACTATACTTTACATTATGTGCAACAACTGTTTAAAATTAAGCCTTACATGATCAAAAACAACACCTGGTCAGCAGTTTAAATGACTATTAAAAATTACAATTATAATATAACCCTATAATGTAAATTTTACACTGAGGAAAACATGTCTTAAGCACTATAAAGAACACATGCATCTGTCAACTGTATGCTTATACGTTTGTTTTTAGCTATAAATATAAAGCATGTCTCTTGTTCAGGACAACTTGGTTCATGCACCTTTCACGCAGCAGCTCATTTTGTCCTCTGCTATTTTTTTAGATGGTCTTTGCCCATAAATATGTTATTCTGTAAAGAGACTGGCAGATGTTTTTTTTTATCACAGAGCACGCAGGTCTTATTAATTGCTAAGCAAATTCATTGTGTTATCAGATTAATGGAGTACGTTTTACAAGAAAATACTATTTCAGTCTTTCTACTTCAACATTTTACGTTTAATTCTATGCGTTACTTGACGTTTCTTTTGTAATTCTGAATTTACTAGCAATTCCTGAGTGAAATTTGTTTCTGTTGTTGTACTGTTCTCTGTGCAGTAAATAAACACCTCTGTTATGTTATATTTTATGAGAAACAATTGGGCAGTTTGTACCTTGGGAAAAGCTTTAGAAATTAAAATGAATCAAATACATATTGATGCAAGCAGCATTAAGAGGCAAGATACAGAAGGGGTTTGATGCACTTCGCTAAAGTGGGATGGTTATGGATGTGGGATTCAAACCAAGAACCTTTTAATAACCAACTAAGATCTTTAGCGACTGCACCACAATGCCACAATAGTGAACACTACCAAAGAGACACAATCTGAGCCTGAATACGAATGCATAGCTAAGAAGATGCTGATGCTTTTTTTGGGTCTGATGTTCATCTTTGTCCGGCATGAACATCAGACCCAAATTTGACTATGAAGAAATTTGATGAGAAATTGTGTAGGAGGAGCAGCGGGAAAACAATGTGATCACTATGTGGTACATCCAAGATGGTGACCAATATAGTGAATTAAAAGAGGAGAAGTACTGACTGCTAAATTATTGATTTTAACTGGCATCCAACGAAAAATAAATCCGGGGACCTGTTACCACAACTTAAATAAATGCATGGTTGCAAGTTTAAAATTCTAATTTATTCACCTTTTTAGTTACATTAGCTGAACATTGTGTGTAATGTAAACTTAAAATTGTGCATTAATTGATTTTCTTAAAGGGGATGTCTAATGCTATTTCATGCATTCTGAGCTATTTACACTGTTAAAGAGTTGGATTCTTATGCTCATTCCCATCAACGTGCTTCATTCGTGTTACGGAAATCGTCGGCAGCGCTGCACAGGACTTGCTGGAGAAGAATGTCTCCAAAGAAGTGTGTTTTTGGATGTGAGGGAAAGATAACCTTGTTCAGCTTGCCAAAGAACCCAGCGTTATGTGAACAGTGGATGCAGTTTGTTTTACTGGGACAGCAACGGAGTTGTGTGAGCGTGTTTGTTTGTTCCAATCATTTCGGTGATGAATGTTTTATAAACAAGGCCCAGTCCGACGCTGGATTGCACCCATTTGATACATGAAAGTGGAGCCAGTCCCCAGTGAATAAAAATATCACCTGTCGAGCTGAAGCTCAGGCGGTACGTAAAACTGCATCAAATTTCTGTGTTTTACTGGCAATCGGCGCGTAAGTGCTTGTGTCTCTTTAGCTCCGCCTACGTGACTCTTTAGCTCCGCCTCCAGGAGCTTGGCTGTTTTCAGAGAGAAGTGTAAAGCTGTATCTCTCTTTTATAAATCTGATAAAAACTAAGGACTCTTCGGAGTATGAAGGCTGCAATTAACACTCTATAGTACTCAAGATTAACGTGTTTGGCAGAAACTGTGTGTAGGCCTCTTTAACAAATTAAGTTCAGGTATTTATCAAATTGTCTGTTAACTTTGGAAAGGGTATTAGGGAATTCTAGTTCCCAGCTGCTTTGTGTAGGACTTGATCCGAGAGTCAATGTGAAATTAAAGTGCCCCTTTTATGGATTTTTGAAAATTACCTTTCATTCAGTGTGTAACATAGCTCTAAGTGAATGAAAACATCCTGTAAATTTTTAAATCTGAATGTGCACCATGTAAAGTTATTGTCTCTCAAAAGAAAGAGTCGACTCTGAATCACTGAAACGAGTCATTTTAAAATGAATCCCAAGCCGTTTCATGGTGACGTCAACATGAAACATTAGCATATTGCCCGGCCACTTGCCTTTCGCGTTGGTCTGAATGAAAATGCAAATTCATTCTTTGCCACTAGCTGCCGCTTTTGAAGCGGTAAAAATAGCGGTTTCCCCGGTACCATTGTACACAAAGCAGCACTGCGCTCACAAACGCTGCTTTATCAGGCATTACAGACTCATGATGAAATTATAATGAGACCAATCAGACCAATCAGCGCAGATTAGCATCACGCAAAGGAGGGCTTTGGAAAAATGAATCGTTGAGCAAATCGTTTGGGAGTCGTTGGGAGTCGTTGAGCAAATAAGGTCAAAATAAATGCATATTATAAGACAATGAAAGTGTTTTTTGCCCTTGCATGCATGTTAACCTGTTGTTGGGGACTCCCAAAACCAAATATGAACCTTTCATTACCCATAACAGGGGCACTTTAAGTGAAGGGAAAGACCCTTTAGTGTTTAATGCTATTATGTTTGACATTTAAAAGATTTTCTGTTATGTTGAAGTTTTTGTGGTTTGTGCTGAAAAGTAAAAAGACTAAATGAAGGTAAACATTAAATTGACTCTATTAACAATTTATTTTGGAGTGTTCAACAGTCCAAATTAGTGCTTAAAAATGTTTAGCTTGTTAGAAAAATGTATAACATTTTAGCACCAGCTAAACAAACACCCTTAATATCTCAACTGTTGTGGATTTAAATATTGCTGAAGTGGGTCCACAAACAGTGTGGGTTATGAAATCATTCAAGTCTGAGAAACTCTAAAAGTCACATTCCACAACTTTCCTTCAAACTGCTGCCACAGGCTCCAGTGCCAGCGAGTAAAATGAATGAAAGCAAATGAATTCAACTCTCGCTTGGCTCCTAATAAACAGACTTGCATATGCAGCCCTATCCTCAGAGTTGCATCGCTGAACTTTATGCATTTGGCATATGGTGCGACTGGAACAACACTGACAGAAACCCCGCCAAGTCTGAGCAAAGGATGCATTTGTCAGTCCTGCCACCTGCGAGTACAATAAAGAAAAATTTGCATCTTTCAGCGCAGCTGCGGGCCTGAACAAAACGGCCCCAGATGGCTGATGGCATATCATGATATCTGCTTTTTGATTAAAACTGACCAGCCTTTTCATAGGATTAATTGCTGATGAGCGCATGAATGTCGGGCAGTTCACTGTCCACTAAATTAATGAACTCTCCGAGCAGAGGCGGACAGGAGCGCGGGCATCTCTCCGCTTTAATCCTGTGCACACATGCAGAATAATCCTGTCTTATCTGCTCCGACTGCGTCTGAAACCTGTTGCTTGATAAGGGTTTATCCACTTGCGGCAATTGGTCAGTTTTGCAGATCTGTGTGTGTGTTGAGTGTAGGCTGCAATGGGTCTCAAACTGAAATAGCATCTGACATTTCTGAGACAATAAGGCGAGCGGCA
This sequence comes from Sinocyclocheilus anophthalmus, assembly GCA_018155175.1. Lineage (NCBI taxonomy): Eukaryota > Metazoa > Chordata > Actinopteri > Cypriniformes > Cyprinidae > Sinocyclocheilus > Sinocyclocheilus anophthalmus. The sequence continues at coordinate 234,277 of JADLZN010008546.1, read as the reverse complement.
AAGTAAGCAGACTGTAAACAGACTCACACATACCTCCTATGCGGGCGTTGTAGGCTATACCCACAATGCAGTGCGAGTTGTTGGCTACAGCAGCGACTTCACCTGCGCATCGCGTTCCGTGCCTGAAAAGAAAAAAAAATGCAATCATAAATCTCACAAAGATTTAATATTTGAGATATGTTAGTGTGTTTGAGCCTGAGTTTGATCAGAATTTTGAGTCTTTCTTTTCTAAATACAGTATATAGTTATTTTGAGGAAAAATGTCTAATATTGTGAAATAATTTGATATCACCATATATATGCTCATCAAGACTGATTTTTTTTTAAAATATGGTAAACACTGTGCATTTTATTAAAAAATACAGTAAAAGGAGTAATAATGTGAAATATTATTACAATTTAAAATAACTGTTTTCTATTTTAACATATTGTAAAATGTAATTTATTCCTTTGATACAAAGCTGATTTTCCAGAGTGATTCAGTGTCACCTGATCGTGCATTAACAAAGTAAATAGGGTGAACTAAATTTTGGTAACCAAAAGCGAAAACTTTGTTTCTGAAGGCACATTTTCAAACTGATATGCGAGTCAATCCTCTGTCCACACCGTCACTGCGAATCCAGGAGCACAGGAGCGCTGCCCGCTGCATTAGAAAGGCATTCATTGCATTTTTATCTTGTGCATTGTTCACTCGCTCTCGTTCGCTCTGTGCACTTCTTTACTAAAGTCTCTTTCAATAGTTTTTTTTTTCCTGTCCTCACTCAATTAAGTTTCTGCTCCAGGAGGCACGTTCCACACTTCAAAAATGAATTGAACGTCGCATTGTTTTCCGGTTTCAAATGTCCTGATGAGTATTAACAAAACAGCGCTTTGAAGTTTTGCCTGAGCTCTTGGCAGAGTTCATTGGTAAACATGCAGAGAACAAGCATTAAATCAGGTCCTTATCAAAGACAGAGACGTTTTCAATTAAATCCACACCAGCCTCAATCCCACAGGATTGGATTGGTTTCAGTGCTTCGCCACAAAAGAAAGCCTCTTCATTCTTTGACATGCAAAACCACAAGAGTCCAGCGTTATGCCTTTATTTGCATCGCTTCAAATATCACAGCTCTTGAAGATGCCAGAGTTTCAAAACATTGCTCTATTTATCATAGATCCATCTATTGAGGTCCAAAATAGCCAGCACCGTAATACACCCTAACAACCAGTGTTGGAGAACCAAGTGGAGTGTTTAAAGGAACACTCCACTATTTCTGAAAATATAGGCTCATTTTCCAACTCCCCTAGAGTTAAACAGTAGAGTTTTACCGTTTTCGAATCCATTCAGCCGATCTCCAGGTCTGGTGGTAGCTCTTTTAGCTGTAGCTTAGCATAGATCATTGAATCTGATTAGACCGTTAGCATCTCGCTCAAAAATGACCAAAGAGTTTCTATATTTTTCCTATTTAAAACTTGACTCTTCTGTGGTTACATCGTGTACTAAGACTGACGGAAAATGAAAAGTTGCGATTTTCTAGGCCGATATGGCTAGGAACTATACTCTCATTCCGGCGTAAAAATAATCAAGGAACTTTGCTGCCGTACCATAGAGCGCCTGAAAATAGGCTTATTGGAAGTTACCTAGCTGGGACTATTTTCAGGCGCTGCGTAATATCATTGCGCCTGATGCACCCAAAGTTCCTGATGCTAAGTGTCTAATCAGATTCAATGATCTATGCTAAAAGTGCTACCGCCAGACCCGGGGATCGGCTGAATGGATTTGAAAACGGGAAAACTCAACTGTTTAACTCTAGGGGAGGTGGAAAATGAGCCTATTTCCAAACATAGTGGAGTGTTCCTTTAAAAAGGCAATGCATTAAATATTGCATTAATCCGTATCCCTAAAAAGGTAACTAATTGCGTTACTTAGTTACTTTTTAAGCGTTCCTTATTTTAAAAAAAAGTGATAATTTTTCTTGTAAATTAAAAAGTAATGCGTTACTTTACGAGTTACTTGAAAAAATAATGTTTACGTAACTCACATTACTTGTAAATCATTAACCCAACACTGCTACCAACTACCTAACACTCTAGCAACTGCCTAGCAAGACTGATAAACCTACAAAACTTCAGATCTCTCTTCAAACTAACCAGTTATTTAACTACACAAAGCTTATGACCTTCAAAATTCTAATCAATCTTCCAGTTTTTTCAGCTTGCAGGTGAGACTCTGTGAAGCCAACATTTCCAGTCTTCTGCTCAAAAATAACGCTGAGATTTTCCAAACTCACTTCCTTCCACACGAGATCATTATGAAATCCCACCGGGTTTATTAGATAATCTCACTGCTTACAGGATGTGACGGCTTTCACTTACCCACTGCATGATCATTCAGAGCCAGACACGCACGTGTTTGCAGCAAACGAGGTGCGTTTAACACAAGAGTAGTTTTGAGGACATCAGGACTCACTTGTTCTCATTGCTGAAGTCGTATCGTGGGGTCGGGTCGTAGTCGTTTCCGTTCACATCGTAGCTCGCCAGCTGGTCCTAAATAACGCACAAACACACAAATAAATCTTCTGAGGAATTTAGAGTGAAATTAACATTTCGTTTTCCACTGTAGTGATCTGGGGAAGTCGTGGCCTAATGGTTAGAGCGTCGGACTCATGTCCACATGTCACTTTTGTCACTAAAATATGTAACAAACAATTATTTTATAAATCATACTGTGTTGAGCAGTGCTAATATTGTTAACTAAAATATTAAAAACATTTACGTGAAGTGAAAAAAAAAATGTTATCGGGAAAAAAATTCAAGCTTTCAGTTGTACTGTCAGTAAATATCAGACTGAATAAAAATTGGTGTTAAAATATTGCTAGTAAATTTCACAAATAATTACATAAAATGGCAAGTAACACATTTAATTAAATGTATTTAATTAAATTTTTGAAGTAAAAATAGTGAAATAGTATTTTTTTTTGTAAAACCTACTCCAATAATCTGTCTTATTTACAACTTTGAAAAATCACTTTTTTACAGTGTAGTTGCCAAGGAAATATTTGTAATTTTTGCTTAGTTTAAGTTAAAGCTGAAACAGAAAACAACAAATATAAATCTGAAATAAAATTAAAAACTATAGACATTTAAAAATAAAACAGCATAAGATATTAAGAAATAAGACAAAGCCTATCAACTATATTATTGATACAAAAATAATACTCAAGACACCCCAAGTGAATAGGGTAAAACTAAAAAGCAGTAATACATAAAAATTAACTAATAATAAATTAATCTTATTTCTGATTGACTTCATTAAGAATTGCAAACATTCTTTTTGTTTGTGAATTGTTATGTTTAAATATGCAAATGAGGAATTATCTAATTAAATATGCACTAATTTGCAAACATTTCCAGAAAATAAAACTAAATATTGGATAAAGCCAGGTTCAAAATTCTTTGATTTTGTTCCATTTTAGAAAACAGAGTTTAAATAAGAAAATAATTGAAATCTACAGACAAAAAAGAGAGTATATATATAAAGTATAATAAAATAAACACTTAAAAGTGTATTTGGGAGTTTTTTCCCCCCACTAGTCTGAAAGAAGACATTATGAAAATCCGAACAATCTCAACAATTGACCACGGTTTCTGCTCTAGTGTCTTGCCATAATAAAATGCATTTACAGCAATAATGCATGACCTGCAACAGGAGATCAAGATAATCTCACATAATTCTGCGCCAGATCCGGATGGTTCCTCTCAATACCGTCGTCCAAGATGGTGACGACCACATTTCGACCGGTGTAGCCTCTCTGCCAGGCCGCAAGGATATTCATTTCTGAACGGCAGCGGCTGTTTTTATCACTACAGTGCTGCAAAACAGAAAGAAGTCATCAACATCAACGTACCTTCACTTGCTATCAGTTTCAGGCACACGCTTTTGACTTTGAAAACAGGAAACATTGGAAGACAATTAGGCTGAAGCGATATTCTCGGCTCTCCAGAAACACAAGCCTTTATTACTTCAGTAACCTTATGGCTCAATCTGTCTGAGAGGAGATATGTCATAACAAGCGGCCATGTGACCCTGTAAATTAAACGGGTAGATTCATGTTTATTCAGCAGCAGAGGTTTGCGTGTCCTTGAGGGTCTCATTTATGATTCTTTTCAACATCGTCTTTGAGGACACGATCAACAAAGACGTCCCAGTGCGAAGTCAACATCAGAGGACGGACTGAAAACAGTCTCAGATTCCTTTGTGCTGGAATATTAATCATACGAGTGCAAATAAACACAGAATATGCTTTAATGCTGTCTGAAAACATCGGCTCTAATGGATTAACCATTAATCGTCTAGTGTTTGATACTGATATATTGGAGACCAAAAGGATTTGCATAAAATTGACAAGGTCTACAGTTTTTCAAAGACACTTTGGAGGGAAAAAAATGATAAAAGAGCGACAGTTTACAAGGATCAAGACGACTCTTCTATCAGTAATCAATGTGAAGCTTGTTGAATAGGAGCAGAAGTACAATGCAAACAAACAATCATTATAGAGTGAAGAAGGACAATTCATGAAGATACTTTTGTGAGTGTGTGTGTGTGTGTGTGTGTGGTGTCTGTGGTGTGTGTGTGTATTTGTTCTTTTAGGGATTGACTGGGAAAGCTCAGATTCAAGCTCAGAGAAAAGATTTATATTCAGTAAACAGGCTGTTCTGCCTCTGCTTTCTGATTTTATGAATCATGTAACCCCCATCTTGGTTCCACAATCATCATACAGCAGATGCAGTTTAAAATAGGACATGAATAAATCACTGAATCTGAGGCGATTCACTGAATCAGAACTGATTCACAGATTTTCTTCTATTTTTTGTACCTGTTTGCTCTCAGTAAACCAGACTAATAAAGAGTAAACAGCACAGAATGAAGACAAGCGATAGAAAAAGAGGAATTCAGGAGGCTGTGTTTCAAATTTGAACTAATTCTAACTTTACAGCAATCAGTCAGTGTCACCTATAGGTCAGTGACAGACGTAATGACAGAGACATTAAACAAACAAAATATTGACATCTAAAGCCACTTAAGTGTATTTGTCTATAGCAGGGCTGTCAAACTCAATTCCTGGAGGGCCGGAGCCCTGCAGAGTTTTGTTCCAACACTGCTGCAACACACATACCATGTAGTTTTCAAATAAGTCTGAAGGACATGATTAGTTGGATCAGGTGTGTTTACCCTCATCCGTCCCTACCGAACCTGTAACAAAAGTGTCCCTCGTGGGTCAAAATGACCCGAAGGCCAAAAATGACACTAATTTTATTTTTGCTTATATTGGTCCATTTTTAAGCTTATATTGGTCAATTTTTATAATTTTCTTTCCCTAATTTTTTATGTGGGTTTTTTTTGTGATTTTTATTTTATTCACGGATATTTTTTGTGACAATTAGCATATTTTACACGTTTTTTTCACCAAAAAAAACAAAGACAGACAATTTCTGCATATATTTACTTTAAACATGATCATCCATCAGGACCTAGGTCACTGAGTGTCTCTGATGCCATCTGGTGGGGAAAGTTTACATAAAATTGCATTTTATGATTACAGCCACTAGAGGAGCCTATAGAACCCTATGGCGATTCTTAAATGAGCCAAACAAGTGAAATGTTTAAAACTACACCAACTTGAGGCTTCATTAAGCTTTAAGATATATATCAAAACATTAAAAAAACTTTATACTGAATTTCAATCCAAACACATGCATATTCATACAGTTTAATAAATATGTAATAAATGTAAAATATACATTTAAAAATATAAATATGATATAAACTCATTGGTCTCCACCCCATCACTCAAATTTAACTCTGTTAAGTTAAAAGTAAAAAAAAAATTCAAAATGACAGACATTTCCCAGCAAAAACATCATAAATGCTATAATGTGTTCAAGGGAGGTGTAGTGTCCTTGGGTGAGTTTGTGCCTGTGTGTGTGGATATGTGAGTTTTTTGTGCATTGAGGACATTCTGCAGTCTCAGCCCTTTGTTTGGGTATGCATCTTTTCTGGATTGTGTCAGATTTTGTATAGTCAAAATAAATGAAAAAATGCTTTTTCGGACATTCCATTCATTCCTATGGCTGGGTCAAAATGAATGTGATACTTGTGGGTGTAATACTTTTTTTATTACACCCACATAGAATCCTCGAATCGACTCCGATTTTTTTGTGTGTGCTCCATGCTCAAGTGTGACAAAATTATATTTAAAAAATCCGCAGTTTTTTCGTAAATTCCATGCTTTTCCCGTGGAGGGTCAAAACGACCCGTGAGGGACACTTTTAATACTTTTTTATAGCACCCACTTAAACTTCTCTAATTCTCTCAAATTTTTTTTCATGTATTCCCGGTTCAAGTGTGACAAATGTAGCAAAGTCTCATACCATAAAGATCAACGCTCGATTTTTAAAAAATCTTAAAAAATTAGTTTGGGGGCCAAAATGACCCGAGGGACGGATGAGGGTTTAATTAGGGTTGAATCTAAACTCTGCAGGGCTCCGGTCCTCCAGGAATTGAGTTTGACACCCCTGGTCTATAGAGTGCAGGAATGAGTCCTAAAACCTGGACGTAATCAGTAATACTTCCTTGTGGTTTTTCAAAGCTTATACTTGTCAGTTGCTAACAAGAGTTTAAATGGACTACAGATGTTGTCAGGGACATTAAATGTCCTCACACTGAACACGTAAACTCCCTCGTCCGCTTTTACAGCCTAGTTGTGTTCATTCTTGCACTTTTACAAGCTATTCTACATCAAACTTTCCTACTTTTATCACTTTTATCAGTTTATCAAGCTGTAGACAAAAACATATATTTAACATATCACACAATGAGTTGGATTTTAAAGCATTAGAGTTCCTGGAGGCACATTTAGGCACAAAGAAAACCTATCCAAAAGAGATGCATGTATACACGATCTGAATTTTCTCCAAAATAAAGCAACATAATAATGGAATCAGATTCATCCACAATAGCACAAAAAAAGAGCACAGTGGATCCTATGGACGTCAGTTTCCAAATAAAAACGATAACACTTTACAATAAGGTTCATTAGTTAACATTAGTCAACTACTTTAGTTAACGAACTAAGAATGAACCATACTTCTACAGCCTTTATTAATCTTAGTTAATGTTAATTTCAACATTTACTAATGCATTATTAAAATCAAAAGTTGTGCTTGGTAACAGTAGTTAATGCACTGTGAATTCACATGAATACTGTATTTTCAGTAACTGACATGAACAAAGATGAATATAACTAATGAAACCTTATTGTAATGTGTTACCATAAAAACCATTTTGAGTTTTTGTCTCATAATTCTGAATTTATATCATAATTTTGAGTTTAAATCTCACAATTCTGAGTTTACATTTCGCAATTCTGACTTTTTGTTTCCACACGGACAATACAAAAATACAAAAGATAGTTGCAACTTTATCTCACATATACTTTTTATCTCAACAATTGCAAGTTTATATCTCACAAATCTGCGTTTAAATTTCACAATTCAGACTTTTTTCAGAAAACTCAGAACTGCGAGATAAAATAAAAAGAGATAAAAAGTTGCAAGTTACATTTTAATCCCATGGTGGAAACATCTTCCATATCAGGAAAGGTGTTTTTTATATACAGATTGAAAGAGTTATCAGAAGCTGTTGTCTGGTGATGTAAAAGTCATGCAATCATGGAGTACTTTGTTTAGAACCTAACTTTAGCTTTTTACTTCTGACGGTTGTATTTAGGCTTCAAAATTAATAAAGGTTGTTCATTTATGAAGATTTTCTTAATGAACAAAACTTTCAAGAATCATAAACTGTGGTTGGTCACAGAGCTTATTTTCTGAAATAGCATTGGCCTGTTGAGGGAATTCTTGATTCTTGAACAACTATGTAAAATGACGCTTATGACTGTAATTTGGCCTGATGGATGCCAGCATTAGCGTTATTGTTCGTTAATTTCCTCCCGACATCACTGAACCTAGAATATAAATTCATTTGTGATTCAAAGGCATCAAGCTTGTTAGGGAAACAACTGATGCACATACACTGCTATTACACAGATCGGTTTTTATAAGGCAAGAGCAGCGGAAACAGCCCTGCTATAAAATAAATAAAACAACAGGAGCTACACAAACAAACTGGTTTAATGAAGCGCAAATCACTGGCCCTTTTCTCTAGGATTCACTGGAAACGGCAACGATTCATTTGCTAAATATCTTCATTTGGAAAAAAGGGTCAAAAGTAAAGACAGCGCAGATATGAAATACAGGACTGAATGTGTGAAATATCTACTAACAATGTACCACATGTTGGACCATTTGGGATCGTTGAAGTGGATGTAGCTCGGGTCGCTCCTGGCGTGGCGTTTGACTCGCGTCTTCACCAGCTGCTGCTGCACCCAGTCAACCTGCAGAAAGAGCCCAGGTTACACTGACTCACATCAAAGACTAAACAGTTTCGGCTCACCTTCATGCACATAAACACGGCTGTGAAACGTGCGGCCTGTATTTAGTCACGCTCTAGCTTTTCCATTACATGAGGCTTATGAAGTCATGGAGAAACAAATGGGAATACAGTACTCCGAGGCATGCTTCCCCAAATCCAGCCTGAGGAAAAAATATAGTCACATCATCCAAAATATTGAGAGATTTTCTTAATAATTCCATTTCATGAAACACAAGACAAATTATAAGTCTGTTCACTTAGAAAAGTAGTAGCACACCTCAAGAAGTCATGATTCGGGGAATCATTCATGTCATCTGCACTAAAGTTTTCGAAAGGAGTTTCTCGTGCTCATTTATTTTATTAAAAATACAGTAAAAATAGTAAAATTATGAAATATTATTAAATTTTGATATAACCGTTTTCTATTTGAATATATTGTCAAATATAATTTATTCCTGTGATCAAAGCTGTATTTTCAGCATCATTACTCCAGTCTTCAGTGTCACATGATCCTTCAGAAATCATTTTTTTGCGGAAACCATGATTTGTTTTTTCAGGATTCTTGCTATTAGAAGTTCAAAAGAACAGTAGTTATTTTAAATAGATTTTTGTAACAATGTAAAAGTCTTTACTGTCACTTTTGAACAATTTTTCAATGCAATAAATAAAAGTATTTCTTTCAAACAAATCTTACAAACCTCAAACTTTTTAATAGTAGTGTGTATGATGAATACTTTTAGGTGTTTGCTCTGCGAAGTATGAGCGATTTCATTCATAATCTTTACATTTGGGTAGTGGAATCATATTTCATCTTGAATACTTAATATAAACCAACAATGAATGTGTGTGTGCTGTGCTAGTCTAAAAAAATTAGTGCAGCACTGGGCACATTCTATCTAGATCTCTCTATCATTCCCTTAAAATGCATCATCTGTTGTAAATAAGGGATGTGCACTAGTCTTCTAATTAAGAAAAGTGACCCAGCCATGCTTGTAAATTTATCTGTCCCTGCAGCAATGCCTGAATTCATGGTTCCCCTCAGAAGAGCTTAACTTTAGAACCACTAGCGCATATGCTTTCTTGCTTTCATTAAAAAGGTCCAGAGGGAAATGTAATGAAAATCACATTCTGCAATAATTAGGTTTTTCTCTGTTACAGTCCTAGCGCTATAAATGCATGGATTGAGTTGGGAATCAAGTACATGTTCTTATTCAAAATATGTTCTATGAAATAAATCAATAAAAAAACAAACAGAACCGAATGATTTTCATGACATTTGGTTCCATTAAAGATCCTTGAATCTTTGGATCATACTGAAAAACTCCTGATCCACTAATGAATCTCCAGCGAGCTGTTTGGAGGCTGTATTGAATGTGATGAGAGAAAATAAACAGACAACTCATCTAAACCATCTGCATGACCAACTGCAGTTGACCATTGTTGAATCAGGCAAATGATGAACAAGTGACTCCTATGAGCCGGTTCTTTTGAATCAATCAGCCGAAAAGACTCAAAAACATGAGTTACTGGTTTGAATCGGTCGAATAGCTCTCTCATTCCCTCACTGATTCAGAAGAATCGGTTATTAACTTGTTCAGATATATAGTTAGGATGTATAATATAAATCACTAAAAGACATTAAAAACATAAATGTGACTCTGGACCACAAAACCAGTCATAAGGGTCAATTTTTCAAAACTGAGATTTATACATAATCTGAAAGCTCAATAAATAAGCTTTCCATTGTTGTATGGTTTGTTAGGATAGGACGATATTGGGCCTAAAATCTGGAATCTAAGGGTGCAAAAAAAACGAAATATTGAGAAAATCGCCTTTAAAGTTGTCCAAATGAAGTTCTTAGCAATGCATATCACTAATCAAAAATTAAGTTTTAATATATTTACAGTAGGAAATTTACAAAATATCTTCATGCAACATGATCTTTACTTAATATCCTAATGATTTTTGGCATAAAAGAAAAAATCGATAATTTTGACCCATACAATGTATTTTTGGCTATTGCTACAAATATACCCCAGCGACTTAAGACTGCTTTTGTGCTCCAGGGTCACAAATAAGTAGTCTCTAAATAAATATGAGATCATGAAAACGGCATGTATTAGAGTTATACACAAATGAAAACATCAAAATTAGTTGTTTAAGCTGTTTAAAATGAATTTATATCAAGTACGTCACACACCAATTCAACATCTCATGTACGGAGTAACAAGAAAATAAACTATGCATTTCACTTGATTTGTAGTATGTACTGTTGTGTACACTTACGTATTATAAAATGGATAGCCGATAAAATGCACAAAAAAAAAAAGCACCTGTAAATGCACATTCTGCATTAATGAATCAAGTCGCACCATTTATAGAATGATCTTAGGTCTCATGAACTATATTACTTGACCTTCCCAATTTTAATTATTATTATTGGGCAGCTAACTTAAATACTTTAGCGTGGTGGAGGAAGATTGGTTCAGTGGAGTTAGGTGACAAGCCAGAATGTGAAAGCACCCCCAATCTGGCACGGATTTTCCACGTCTCTTTGGGTGCCTTCTATCATTGATTACTTCAGTTATCAGAATCACTGGCATTAGAGCTTTTACCTTGTAACCCACCAGTATGTTTACACACATCTCAACGGAATCTCTGTCACCCCTTTCCCCTCTTGATCGACAGGTGCTTCCTATTGTTGTGCTAGAATAGAAGTACTAAACATAGGACCAGAAATACTTATGAGAGTGTAGACATACATTAGGAATTTAAACATGAGAGGATGATATAAAACTAATACTAATATATGAAAAAAGAAAAACATTGATAATCTGTAATTATACAGAAACTAGAGTCATGGAGGAGAAAATGTAGTTTAGATAAAATGTAAAAGATTGTTATTATGTTGCAGATAGAGATCGTGATTTACAAAGGGTGCAGTTTAATATAAAACTATACTATTGTTAGTGTGATGCGATGATGTATAATTATGAACGCTAATTGTAAGACTGAGAGTATAGCCTGTGGGAAAAAAACTGGTCTTGTGCCTTGCTGTTCTGGTGGTCAATGCTCTGTACCGCCGACCAGAAGGAAACAGTTCGAAGAGAGAGTGGGCTGGGTGTGGGGGGTCCAAGGTGATTTTTTTAGCCCTATTCCTCACTCTGGAGATGTAAAAATCTTGGAGGCTGGGCAGAGGTGGCACCAATAATCTATCATGCAGCCTGACTGTCCGTTTAGTCTCTATGATGTTGATTCTTTTTTTTCTGGTAGCTGAACCAAACCAGACAGTTATTGATGTGCACAGAACAGACTCGATGATGGCTTAGTAGAACTGTTTCAGCAGCTCCTGTTGCAGGTTGAATTTCCTCAGTTGGCGAAGGAAGTACAAACTCTGCTGGGTTTTTTTCACAATGGAGTCAATGTGAGTTTTCCACTTCAGGTCCTGAGAGATTGTGGGGCCCAGGAACCTGAATGACTCCACTGCAGACACAGTGCTGTCCATAATGGTGAGTGGGGGGAGTGCAGGGGGTTTCTCCTGAAGTCCACGATCATCTCAACAGTTTTGAGCGTGTTCAGCTCCAGATTAAGACTGCACCAGACAGCCAGTTCTTTAACCCCCTATCTGTAAGCTGACTCGTCTCTGTCCTGGATGAGGCCAATGACTGTAGTGTCGTCTGCGAACTTCAGGAGCTTTACAGAGGGGTCTTTAGAGGTGCAGTCATTCGTTTAGAGAGAGAAGAGCAGTGGGGAGAGAACACGTCCCTGGGGGGCACCAGTGCTGATGGTGTGGGTGCTGGATGAGAATTTTTCCAGCTTTACTAGCTAGTGCCTGTCTGTCAGGAAGTTGGTGATCCACTGACAGATGGAGGTGGCACAGAGAGCTGTGTGAGTTTGTCAGAGAGAAGGTCAGGCATGATGGTATTAAAGGCCAAACTGAAGTCCACAAATAAGATCCTAGCGTAACGCCAGGTCGGTCGTAGGTGTTGCAGGATGTACTGCAGTCCCATGTTGACTGTATCATCCACATACCTGTTTGCTCTGTAGGCAAACTGGAGAGTATCCAGCAAGGGTCCAGTGATGTCCTACAGGTGGGCCAGCACCATTCTCTCAAGTGACTTCATGACCACAGCTGTGAGAGCGACAGGTCTGTAGTCGTCAAGTCCAGTGATTTGGGGCTTTTTGGGGACAGGAATGATAATGGAGCGTTTGAAGCAGCAGGGGACTTCACACAGCTCCAATGATCTGTTAAAGATCTGTGTGAAGATGGGGGCCAGTTGGTCAGGGCAGACTTTTAAACAGGCAGGTGAAACACCATATGGGCCTGAAGCTTTTCTAGATTTCTGCTTTCTGAAGAACAGGTAACCATCCTCTACACAGAGACATTAAACACCAGGTGACGGCGTAGGGGGCGGGAGGGACCCGGGGGGGTTGCAGGGGTGGTAGGTGAAGGTGTGAAGTACAGATCAGAGCGGATGGGGGGTGGTAAACTATCCTTTTCAAATCTGCAGTAAAACACATTCATATCGTCAGCCAGTTGTTGATTCTCCGCAAGCTGAGGGGGTGGTGTCTTGTACATGGTGATGTTCCTCAGACCAGTCCATACTGACGCTGGGTCGTTTGCTGAAAGCTCTTTTCTCAGATTTTCAGAGTAGTTTTTTTTAGCCACTCTGATATCCTTTGTTAGTCTGTTCCTGGCCTGATTATACAATATTTTATCCCCACTTCAGTAAGCATCCTCTTTGGCATGACGAAGATGTTGAGTTTCCCAGTAAACCACGGTTTATCATCATTAAATGATAAGAATGTCCTGGTAGGAATGCACATATCTTCACAGAAACTGATATATGAAGTTACAGTCTATGTGAGCTCGTCCAGATCGGTGGCAGAAGCTTCAAAAACACTCCAATCAGTGAAATCAAAACAAGCTTGTAAATCCTGCTCAGCTTCATTAGTCCATCTTTTTACAGTCCTTAATAAAGGTTTAGATGATTTCAGTTTCTGCCTGTAGGTTGGTATAAAATTAACCAAACAGTGATCAGAGAGCCACAAAGCTGACTCGGGGCCGACCGATGGTATGCTATTTATTGCTGTGTTAACAGCTGATCTCAATATAGTGCTCCCCCCTGCTGCTCTGGGTGGGACACCGTACATGTGCGGCTTGCTATTTGGCGCTTCACGGCGAGGAGCATTTGATTTCATATTAAGACTTCCATAACAGCTCTGCTTAAAGGGTATTTCAACCCATAAAATGAAAATCAGGCTGCGTTTTACGACCCCCGCGCATCCAGGGTCATGACTTTTTATTTCAGACGAATCCAGTCGTAGTTATTTTAAAAATTGTCTTTGATCTTCCAAGCAGTTTAATGGGAGTCAGCGGGTGCTGCATGCATCTGTCCAAAAGTTGTTAAATAAAAAGCGTCCATCCATAAAAAATTTGTCTCACACGGCTCCGGGGGGTGAAACAAAGGCCTCCTGTAGCGAATCGATGCGTTTTTGTCAGAAAAATATCCATATCAAAACTTAATAAATCACTTGAATCTAGCTTGCGCTCACTGTTGTCACGGAGCAGCGCCCGGGGGTATGACGTATGAGGTCAGCGCGCGAATCGCGCGCTCAAGAAGTGACGACACGCCGGACGAATGCGGAAGCGCAGCGGTGAGATCAAAACAAAACAACGGTCACTTTATTAGAAGTACAAAATGAGGATTTGTAAAGAAGAATGTCGGAGGATTTCGATATAAGCCAAGGGGAAACTGGTTTTCAAGTAAGGAAACTTTGCTTCCTTTGAATCCTGTAAACAAACGTTGGTTTTCACAGGACCTCCCGAGCGCTTTCCCCCTTATGAGACAACCCAACCATAAGTCATCCGCCGGAAAACATACACGCCTTACTGTGTAAAACAGTGAGCGCAAGTACATTAAAGTGATTATTACGTTTTGAATATGTATATTTTTTTACAAAAACGCATCGATTCGCTACAGGCACGCGCCTTTGTTCACCCCCCAGAGCGTGTGAGACACTTTTTTTAAGGATGAGAGCTTTTTATTTAACTTCTTTTGGAATGAATCAATGCAACACCCGCTGACTGCAATGAAACAGCTTGAAAGATCAAAGACAATTTTCAATATAACTCAGACTGGATTGTCTGAAAGAAGAAAGTCATATACACCTAGGATGCCTCGGGGGTGAGTAAAACGCAGCCTAATTTTTATTTTTGGGTGAACTAACCCTTTAACAGTTCCATCAAAATTGAAGTCAAAAATATCAATGGTAACGTAGTTATTTCAAATCTAATTAAAGTATTGAAACAAATCAATGTACATTTGAAAATTCCAGATTTATATCTAGATAACCCAATCTGTAATAATCATGCTTTTCCTCCGGGGTTACATGATAAGATCTTTTCTCAATGGAAACATATGGGTATAGTAACAATACAAGATCTTTATAGGGAAGGTACATTTAGTTCTTTTGAACAACTAAAACAATACTATGCTCTTGTTTCTGCTAATTTTTTCCGTTATTTGCAAGTCAGAGACTTCGCTAGGAAGCACAGTTCAGACTTTAAAGCTTTGAATTTAAATACAACTTTAGAGAGTATTGTTAATGTACACCCTGGTGCGAGTGGTACTGTGTCAAATTTGTACACATTTTTGGTAGAAAAGGTGGACAATAACACTCACAAAATAAAACATGATTGGGAAGAGGAAATGGGTTTTAATATTCATGAAAACATGTGGGATGAGTGCTTGAGGAATGTACATACATGTTCTGTAAATGCTAGGCATAATTTGATTCAGTTCAAGGTAATTCATAGGCTTCATTATTTTAAATTAAAACTTCATAAAATGTATCCCATGATTTCCCCACTCTGTAATAAGTGTAAAACGTTAGAAGGCACCATTGTTTCGTTCTTTATGGTCATGTAGTAAAATTAAGCCATTTTGGAAATGTGTATTTACATTTCTTTCTGAAGTGTATTCTGTCGACTTGGAGCCTGAGCCTTGTATTGGACTTTTAGGTGCAGAAAATGCCTTTTGTAGTAAATATCAAACACAGGCCATTTCGCTCTGCACGTTGCTTGCAAAAAAAATTATCTTTTAGGATGTGGGCAAGGGAACTGGGAAATATGTTACATTTGGAAGAACTGAGATATATATTAAAACATAAATTATCCATTCTCATCAAGATCTGGAAACCAATAAGACTGTTCTTACAGGCAGACTGAATATATTGGATTACATCTCTTTTAATCAAACTGTCTAAATATACACTATTTGGATAGCTGTTGTTGCCGTCCATCAAGATAAAAGATTGTATATTAACACTCTGTTGCTCATGTAAACATTCCTGATTGTAAAGCCCTTTGTATTTTTTGGGGGGTGTTCTAATATAAAGCTTTAATGTTCTTGGCTCCAAAGTCATGTATTGTACAGTGTTACAGCTAAGGGTGCTTGATGATGTATTTTTCCTGAATAGTAGCTATTTTGTGACATTGTGTGTGTTGTTTCAAGAAAATAAAAATAAAGAGATAAAAAAAAAAACTTAAATAATCAGTAAAAAAAAAAAAATATATTCCTTGACTAAAATTGTTTCTTATTATGTTTTACAGTAAATATACACTACCGTTTAAGTTTGGGGTCAGTAAGCTTTAAAAATGATTTGACAGGTCTGTTTGTCACCCAAGGCGCAATTTATTTGATCAAAAATATGAAAATTCATTACACGTAAAAATAATGTTTCTATTTGAATATATTTCAAAATGACTGATTTACCGGTGATGCAAAGCTGAATTTCCAGCACTCATTCATCCCATTTCAGTGTCACATGACACTTCAGAAATCATGCTGATTTGCTGCTCAAGAAACATTTCTGATTATTATCAATGTTAAAAAACAGTTGTACTGCTTAATATTTATTTTTTATTTTGTAAACAGGGAGACATTTTCTTCAGGATGTTTCGTGAATGAAAGTGTCAAAACTAGATATTTATTTGAAATAATAAAAAAAAACTTTTGTAACATTATAAATTTTATGCATCCTTGTTGAATAAAAGCATACATTTCTTTAAAAAAAAAATCATACTGACTTTTGAACGGTAGTGTAATTAATTATTGAACACTGGTGTCTTTTTATCTCAACGCAACAAAAGCAGGTTGAACACTGCATGTCAGATATGAAAGATAAGAAGTGTCCTTTTGTAAGGACACCAACACATCTATTGGAAGAGTATTTTTTACATTCTTTTCAGGCTTGACAGCTCTTTGCTTGCGGTTACAAAACATTTCGCGCCGCCTCGTATGGCCTCTGCCTGTGGCCTGACACTGATGAAATGGGTTATTGGGCATTTGCCATGCCGCACCATTTGTACACATGGCCCGGGGCAGGATATGATCAGAGGCCCTCCGTCAGATGCCCTCCAATAGACCTGGACTGTTTTATTACTCCCGAGATGCCGGCTGTCGGGAAGAGATAATCTTAGCAGGAGAGGGCCGCTTTCCAAACCCTGGAAACAGCTTGACTTTGAATGCCTGGCTGCTCTGTCAAATGAAGTCTTGGACAAACACGGCTGCTCGTCATATTGATGCGTCCAGGACCGATGTGATTTAACGTGCAAGATGGAGAGGCTGAACAGCCATGTGAAAAGTAGGGAGGGCACAATTGTAACAGAACTTAACAGCTTGGCTCATGAATATTCATTGGGCAGTCTTAATTAATATTCAACAGCAGTCTTGGTTCTCCTTCCTGATTTGCTGAAAGGCATACAATGGTAAATAGACACTAGATGTAGTAGGATTGTAAAATAGTTTACATTTATTAAAATAGTTTGAAATAGTTTGTGTGTGAGACTAACTACAATTTTGCCCTTAGTAAAGTAAAAAAGAAAATTACCTAAAAATTGTCCTCCATATAATGGTTGCTACAGCTCCTAGGAAATGTTATTATAGTTTAGAAGGTTTTACTAGTTTTATTGTATTTTGCATTTTTAGTTTCAGTAAAGTTTTTACTTCATTTCGATGATGCATAATCCAGTCCATCAAGTTGGGAATGCAACACAAATTCAACCAATTAAATTTATATTTATGCTTTTAGCAGACGCTTTTATCCAAAGCAAATACAAATGAGGACAATAAAAGCAGTCAAAACATATATTTATAATACAAAATGGCAGATTTATTAGACAACTAGATTATGATTGCAGCATTATCTTGCATTTTCGTGTTAAAAATTGTTTTACTTGAGGTGGGGGTGGGGGGGTCTGATTAATACGTGTTCAGCTGCACATTTTTAATATTTTGAATGAATGCAGTTGAAGACAGTATTAATGAAAAATAAAAAAAATATTACAACAATAGAAAATAATATAACTGGTATGTTGCCAAAGCATGAAAGAATATTATAAAATCTTTAAAATACAAATGCAATCAGTGACAGTATGCAAGCATCTGTGTGTCTAAAACAATTCTGTATTTTCAGTGAAACAGAATTATGAATATTTCTATACTGGTGTCACCATTGCCTTATGCAAATCCACACAAAAAAAATCCAGCAAATATCTAAATTTTTTCAAAAGTTGCAGCCAATTTAAATAATTTTGGGCTTGCAAAATTCTGGTGGGTCTGAAAAAGTTATATACATATAACGTTTTTTTTTTTTGTAATTACTTTTCATAAAGATTCAGATATAGTTTTACGGTGGTGAATTTCAGTCATTGTACATGGTGGTGGGAGGGGGGTCCATCTGTGCTACTGCTTAATTATGCAAAGTCACACTGTACAGCGTTGAAAAAATCAGACTGCAAGAGGGGGGGGGGGGGTTTGGGGGGGGGGGGGGGGTCCCATTAACAATTATAAGTAACAGGAAAAAATTATGCCATAACTCAACCCCAAAATTACACATGAGGCCTCTTAGATAATAGGTGAACTGAATTTGTGAAATGTTTACATGACTACTTGAATACTCATCCACCCTTTAGTTTTAGTCTGTTTATCCTTTGGACACCATTTTGTGCCTTCTGTCCGTGATGACGCATCAGAAATTGCACCATATTGAAAATAATACCACTAAAGTCAAAGTTAAAGTTTCATTTTTTCAGATTCACTACAACACATGAATTTACTGCAGACATGAGGACAATTGAAACTGCTATGAATGCACCACTGCGGCACATTCAGCTGTAAATTTAACTACATCCCTGCGGCATCAGCGGGAATGTTTTATGATTCAGCAGCAGAACGATCGTGTGTCGAGGGCCGCACCCCCAGTGCCAAGGTTTATGAATTACAATTTTTGAAATATATTCACTGTATGTTGGATGTGAGGCCTTTAGATCAACTAAAATGAGGACCTTTTAATGGGAGACACGCAGCTTGCAAACTGACATTTTAAGTTTGTTTTCGTTTAATACTACACGGTATTATTAAAAAGTGGGGTCAGTACGATTTTTAAAATGTTTTACACAAAGAAGTCTCTTATGCTCACCAAAGCTGCATTATTTGATGTAGATGAGTTGGTTTCTTCATGGGAACAGATTTGGAGAAAATTAGCATTACATAACTTGCTCACCAATAGATCATCTGCAGTGAATGGGTGCCGTTAGAATGAGAGTCCAAACAGCTGACAAAAACATCAAAATAGGGGAAAAGCTGCATGCTGTGTAAAAATCAAAACAATCATCAAAATATTAGTCCATAATCAATAATAATGCTTCCTCCACTGAAAAGGTCCTTCTCCTGTTGTCCTCTCACATCAAAATTATATTTGTTTAGAACTGTTTTGGACTATTTTCTTAACTTGTAAACGGTGCTTGATCTGTGCATATTTCACTCCTGATTCAGATAACTTTTTCAACTGGAAGACTGAATGATGGATTTGTTTCTTACAAACACAGAGCTTTTCCCTTCAAAAGATGTTAACTGATGGACTGGAGTGGTGTGGATTGCTTTTGGATTATTGTGATGTTTTTATCAGCTGTTTGGACTCTCATTCTGACGGCACCCATTCACTGCAGAGCATCCATTGGTGAGCAAGTGATGCAATGCTACATTTCTCCAAATCTTTTCCAATGAAGAAACAAACTCATCTATATCTTGGATGGCCTGAGGGTGAGTACATTTTCAGCTAATTTTCATTTTTGGGTGCACTGTTGCTTTAACTTGTTTGTTTGGTGATGGTAATGTGGCCACAGGAGGGAAGGCTTACCTTCGGGTCCATGTGAATGAAGCTGTGAGTGCCTCTGGTGGCAAAGGTGGATCTGCGGACCACCCTGCTGTGATGGAAATGGTAATGGTGCTCCAGTCCTCCGATCTACAGAACAAACAACCATGAAAAACAGCAAGGGAAATCACAGTCGCACATTTGAGAAAGGCATGAAATAAACTTTTATCAGACAGCTTTGGTGGACAGAAATTGCATCTTGGCAGGGACTCGCCTACCCAAAAAGAACCAATATCAACACAGACTCCAGTATAAAACCTTCATGCACATGGATTGCTATTCGGTAGAATGGACATATGGCACACAGTGGGTGGTACCATGGAAGGTGAAATCTAGCTGGCACATGCCTACTGCCCTCAAGATCTGACTGTGATACACAGTACATCTATCACACTCCGCTTCTTCTGAGACAAATAGTTACAGTGATAGTTCAGTATTTACTCACTCTCATGTTGTTCCAAACCTGCATGCTGTTATCTTGTCAATGAAAGTCATTTTATTTTGATGGCTTTGCACGAGGAATGTAATTACTTAAATGTCATAATTACAACTACCATTCTCCTTCCAACATATTTAAACTGTCACATCATGATTGCAATGTTCTAAATGCATTTTAGCGACCATGACATCAAACTTGGAATGATGTCATTTTTGAATCGGAATTTTGGAACTCTGGTGGAACATTTCAATGAATAAAGACAGAATATATAGCACAAAAATGCAACTTGTGTGTACTACTTAAAGCAACTGTATGTCATTTTTTTCTTTTTACCTCGAAATATCAATTTCAACATCGTTCTGATGGTACACTGATTTCTAATAAAGCAAGTGGCTACTGTTTCTTTCCACGCTCCCACCAAAATATCTGTTCTGAATCTGGGAGTATATAACTTTATTGAAAATGGCGCAAAAATAGCAGATTATTTTACAGCAGCAGCAAATGCAATTGTAGAGCCAAAGCTGCTTGACGACAAGCCTCCAAGTTTAGCAAAAAAAAAAGCGTAATGCTGCATTACACAGGAAAGGAGACCAGAGGCTGTTTTTCTTTCTTTCTTTTTTTTAAAAATGGATTTCAGTGGAGGAGCTTCAATATGCTGAATAAACAGCTTTTGTGGGGGGGGGGGAGGCAGCTTATTATTTAATGAATCTTTAACACATTTGCCTTCAAGCATTCATATTGGATTGATTTGGATTTGATTGTTTACACTGAACAAAATGCTATTTTATAAGATAAGTCACAGACAATTTGCAACAGGTAGGATTCAGTTTAATGGCTCTTCTCATTCATTTCAATGCTATCCACAAACAGTGATTGACTGTCGCACAACTCTGACAGAAATTCAGTGACATTAAGGCCGTGATCTGATGGATTATCAAGGCACACGTGATCCAAGTTGACCGTTATGCTTTCTCTAATGGTAGATTCACGGACCCTGGTATCTCCAATAATAAGACCATCTCTGGTAAAGTTATTGACTGAAATTACGACAGTGATATATTTACAACAGTGAATTCCCAGGGGTTAAAGCAAAAAAAAAATCCTGAGCCTGAACTTTTTTCCGGGGATTGGGGGTTGCGGGTGCGGACACATACAAAGGGTTATTTGGCAAACAAAAAAAGAAAATGATTTTCCTTGAAACTAACTAGTAACGTATCTGCCATTGCCATTAGCCCTTGACAGGCTCAGACTACAGATTATGGTGGGATATTTGAAACAGCAATAACAAGAATGGTTACTCACTATAGCGCAAACACATGTAACATTTAGGATGCTTTTGATATCAAGTTTCGCTGGTTAGCTATGACCTACAATCTAAAACATGAAATTTCTAAAATTGTTTGGTTCAAAAGAATCATGTAATTAAATACGGAAATGAATATAAAATAGGAAATATACAAAGACAGTTTACTTCAGAAAACTACTGTTCAGTTCAATTAAAAAAAAAAAAACATTCAAATGGTCCAAGAGCTGGTAACTTAAAGGTCACACCTTTAACACCTATCTATTTTACACCTTTCTGGAGTTTTATTTTTGGTTTTGATGTCCTTAAGAAATATATATTTGTGGTAAAGTATTAATATTCATGAAGCCATCTTTCTGATTGGCCTGTTGTGTTCTGAGTGACGCATGGCCAGGTCAACCACAGGTAACTAGGGTCAGTGACGTCACAGTGCTAGCTGGAGGCAGCAAAACAAAGGAAAAACTGGAGGCGGCCAGTTCAAACCAGCGCAGATTCGGCTACATGAGGAGCTTAAAATATCATCTTGTTGTGATGTTGTGTGCCAGAATCTACGTAATACAGCATATCTGCTGCCACTAGGGATGGGCGATATGGGCTTAAAAATATATCACGATATTTCTGGTATTTATTACGATAACGATATCAATGACGATAATTCAGGGAATCCTGTTTCTTTTAAGAAAAGTATTAGTCTTTCCTATTTTTCTACTCAACCTAGGTGAGCATTAACCTCCTGAGACCCGGGGGGGGGGGGGGGGGGGTGGGGGGGGGGGGGGGGGGGGGGGGGGGGGGGGGGGGGGGGGGGGGGGGGCGGGGGGGGGGGGGGGGGGGGGGGGGGGGGGGGGGGGGGGGGGGGGGGGGGGGGGGGGGGGGGGGGGGGGGGGGGGGGGGGGGGGGGGGGGGGGGGGGGGGGGGGGGGGGGGGGGGGGGGGGGGGCCATCCATCATATGAGGACATTATATTGTAGGTGAATTTCTCTGAGATATACATGCCCAGTCTGGAGTCCTGTAAGGAGCACCTCAGGGCTGTTCAGAGATACTAAATGTTGGATGTTCACAGACCACCCCCTCTCCTTTGGTCTTCAACTATGTCTGATATTACTTTGGTGACCTCTTCTGTCAATATCATCATATTTTGTCTTTGTCTTTTAAATCAGACACATTTTAGCTGTGTGTCATAATCAACATCTCAGGAAAATTTATGGGGTTTCAAATCAAAATTAACTTTTTTGAATAGGGACAGAAACAAATGAATAGGGAAAGAAAATATATTTCAATGTTCCTATGAAATATTATATATTATTATGGAAATCTTGTCAATTATTACTCTCAATATTACACTTATTTTTCCATTACATGTTGCCCCAAAAACACATTAATATGCAAATTAGATTTAGTTTATAGATACATTATATATAATGAGAAAACCTGTTTGTTGCCATTTTTACACACATTTTGCATGAAGAAAATGGTATATCAAATCATTCTGTTTTAACATAGTTGAGAATTATCTTTATACAAATTTTGGTTAAAAAAATCCTGAAACCCAAAAAGTTATTGGTGATTGAAAAAAAATCCCATTGTTTTTGCCTATGCATGTCTACTCTTGTCATTTTATTTTTATTTTTAGAGAATTGAGTCCGATGTCCTCTACCAAGACGTAGCATACTTAATGAAATATTATTATTATTATTATTTTTATTTTTTTTGAATGCTCTAAACATGTAATACATAAAAAAAAAATGTTTTTGCCGGGTCTTAAGAGGTTAATGAGTTCACACGTAATGTAAAGACGGTTTAATTCATACTGGAAGCCTGAGGGCGCCCTTGCACAGAAACTCCACATATCCATAGCAGAAGAAATACTACTGACGATGCTTCAGGAAGGTGTCCAGTTATCGCTGAATAAAACGCACAACGGAGGTAGAGGCATTTTAACTGATGAAACTTGAGGAAAATAAACATACGACTGCACAAAATATAAGGTTTATCGGTGTTCTTCAATCTTGGGTATTTTTATAAGGAAAGTATATTTATAATGCAATGTTAATCGACATGGCCTTTATCACTGTATATAATACTATCATTCTGTAATATGAAACCACGTCTGGTCACAAAAATAAGTATTTCAAACACTCGACTATGTCATTAAGTTAATTTGGAGGAAAAGCATGTCAATAAATTATATCTTTGTTGGATAACAGTTTTGTAAACAGGCTCATACACATGCAAAACTGTATCGCACGTGCTACTGTAGTACATTTATTCAGACCGATTTTTTGTGCACTGTACAGCCCTAACCAAACCAGTTACAGCCTGAGCTCCTCATTTAGCGATATAGTCTACTCCTCCTCAATTTCACGTCCGCTTTCCATGATGTCGCACTGTCACACACAGAAATATGTCAACAACTAGACTTTATCGTTATTATCGCAGGAAGACTAATTCTTATCGTGGGGAGAATTTTTACCGGTATATCGCAAACGATAGGATATCGCCCATCCCTAGCTCCCACTGCCAGACAAAAAACCGACGACAGCTGTGGTTAAACATGATAAAACGAGTGGACTGGACAGAAACAATCGTCAAAAATGCTCGTTTGCTGCGCACACTTCTTATCAGAAAAGGTTCAATAAAGTATTGTCTTTTGTTGTTATGGGCGTGTCTACAGATTTCTTGCCATATGTCTATGTTTCTTGCATCTCACGACTATGTCGTGTATGAAATAATGTCTGTGTGCATGTGTGTAAAACAACAAACTGACGATTTATATATAATCATTTGTAATTGTATATACATTGTTGTGATTAATTGTGGCTGGAACAATGCTGTAAAAATAGTTGCCTGCTGAAATTGAAATGTATGTACATCTTCATCATGACTAGATAGACACGGTGAGTTTGTCTTTACTACACACATTAGATGTGATCCACCTCATAGTAACAATCCTGTCAGATCGTCCATCCTTTGAGTGAGAGTGTAACGTTACAGGTCGGCCGATCTGGTTTCGTGGTTAAAGTTAACCTTTTCAACATGTTTCCGTGTTGTCATTGCTCAGCAATAGCATGGACGTGATGTTGTCTGGGGGTTTGGCAAAAGGAGAGTGGGACTGTGGGCGGTGCTTGGGGTGGTGACTGAAGGTGGCGACTGTGTAGTTCTGACGTCAACTTTTTACGGACGTCACAACGGTTCGTGAAAAATCACAGCTACTTTATTCAGGCTGTGTGCATTTTACTGTGGACTGACTGTTTTGAAACTTATATGGTAGTTAAATAGCCCCTAGACCTCAGTTATCGTGAAAAAAGCCAGGACATTTTTTTATACAAAAAATACAGTTTTGACAATAAGGGGACCTTTAAACAGGGTTCGTACAGATACTGCAAAATAAAATTCCAGGACTTTCAAGGACTACTTTTTTGGTTTTCATAGACTAAAATCAGATCTCACTTATCAATCAATATTGTTGTTATTATCTTTCAAATTATAATAAATAAACTAATAAAACAAAATGGTACAAATAAGTGCAGCACATGCAAAGAATGCAATGACTGGCAACTTTTACATTTGAAAGGATACTATGGCAAAGTTATCGCTTTCTTTATTCAAACTGATTTTTTTTCATGAATATATGATTGACCTAAAGAATAAAGCTATATCATACACTTGGAAAATAATGACTTTCATCACGCTCATATACACTAGGGGTGTGACAATACACTTAACTCATGAAATGAGACAAAATGCAGATACTTGGTTCACAAGAACGAGACAATGTTTTAATAATAATACTTTAAGAAATGTTCAAATTACAAAATATTTGTCTTTTAATCACAAAAAAACAATGCAGTTGTATTTTGAAATATTATAACTAATCTAGGGCTGTAACTAATGATTATTTTGCTAATCAAGTAATCTAATGATTATTTTGACAATTGAGTAATCTCATATTTTTTAGTAACACAAATAGACCCAAGTGAAAACCAGGCTTTAGTATGACTATTTATATATAAACTAACAATGAGCAATAATAAGTTGGCCAATCAAAACCAATTAGTTTTTGGTTTTTATTGACAACACTGGTTACATACATATGTAATATGCCTAATTATAACAAATACCTGCAGAGGGCGCCAACGGCCTGGTGATGTTTCATGTGATTCAACGACGTTTAAATCCATTTAATTTTAATATTTGGCCACATGCAGGAACTTTTATTTTGAAATTGTGATGTACAATAAATCACATGTTTAGAAATATGTTTATGTATTCTCCTGTGTAGGCATATGTTTAAATGATTTACGTTACAAATCAAGTGAGATTTCCCAGATGAACGTTAAGCAACCCAAACTCACAGCATATGCAGAGGAATAGTTTAGCCCCTTTCACACATACAGTCATTACTGGTAAATTACCAATCGTGTGTGAACAGGACCTTTTCAAAAATCCTGGTAAATTTGTTCTGGCAATCATATTGTTTTATGGAGATGACATGATTACTCATCTGTTTACAAAGCTCCGCTGCTTTTTTTAAAGGGGTCATATGATGCTGCTAAAAAGAACATTATTTTGTGTATTTGGTGTAATGAAATGTGTTTATGCGGTTTAAAGTGCATTGCATCGTGCCACGTAAAAATAAAACCCTGTCTGCATTTGTGATCAGAGAAATGACAAACAACAAGCCCTACTCTATACTGCCCAAAACTCGCGTTTGAATCGTCAGTGACGATTTCTTTAAATATGAAAACGTACTTACCTGAGTCAGAACTGCTGGCATTTTAGTCTAACGTTACTCTCCCAGGATCAGTAAACAGTCCTCCATAAAATTTGCTGCACACATCTGGATATTTCGGTTAAACTGTTCTGGAACAGTGTGTTGTAAATACAACTTAACCACTGATTTGTAGTCGTGTCCTCTTTTGGAAGACCAAACAAAGTAATTTCGCTTTCACAACGAAAAACACAGCGGCCTAGCGTGAGCGGAAGCCCCGGCTTAGCGTGAGCTGAGGCCGGGCTAGAGTGAGCAGAGGCGGCAGGGTCGAGAACGGCGGATCCGACGAAGGAGCGGCAAGCACATGTGATGACCCCGGGCTGGACTCCTCTTCGTCCATGGTGAAAGCCGATCCGGCTATCCACAGCACTAAGTTGATGTATTTTTTCAGCGACCAGCACGGATCAGCTCTAATGTAGGGTGGCTGATTATTGTTATAGATTGAAACAAATGTGCTTCAGCCAGGATAAAGAATATGAAAGTGCTCTGAGTTGCTGCAGAAAAAAAGAACAACAACAAAAACATGCTGCTACAGACTGGCTTATTGAAAATGCAAACTGATTCTCCACCAGCAGGAGGCGCTTTGAGAATAGTAGAACTAGCGGTTTCTCCAGTAACGGCTGTAATCAAAACAGCTCCGCTCATGAACGCTACTTTATCAAATCAAATGAAAATGCCATCGAAACTTTTCTAGACAGTCGGTTCCCTTTCAAAGATACATTCATATAAAAACACCAGTGCTGTGTTTTGATTTTGAAGCGTGCAGTGCTCATGTTTATTCAACGAAGTCAAACGGCACAAATGTATGGGAAACACTGGTAATGTATATCGAAATATCGGAAATGTGTTTAAAAATCATATCACCGTTATTGAACAGAATTATATCGCGATACATATTGATATTGAATTATTGTCCAGCCCTACCTGGGGGCCATTCCTTGTAACTCACTTAAAGGAACACTTCACTATTTTTGAAAATAGGCTCATTTTCCAACTCCCCTGGAGTTAAACAGTTGAGTTTTACCGTTTTCGAATCCATTCAGCTGATCTCCGGGTCTGGCGGTAGCACTTTTAGCTGTAGCTTAGCATAAATCATTGAATCTGATTAGACCGTTAGCATCTCGCTCAAAAATGACCAAAGAGTTTCTATATTTTTCCTATTTAAAACTTGACTCTTCTGTAGTTACATCGTGTACTAAGACTGACGGAAAATGAAGCAGAAGTTGCAGCAGGCGCAATGATATTACGCAGCACCTGAAAATAGTCCCAAGCACGCTCCCTGTGCAAGCAGGTGGTCACGTTGGTTACGCTGACGGAAGTTAGCCTATTTTCAGGCGCTGCATAATATCATTGCACCTGCTGCACCCATGGCACGGCAGCAAAGTTCCTTGATTATTACGCCGGAATGGGAGTATAGTTCCTAGCCATATCGGCCTAGATAATCGCAACTTTTCATTTTCCGTCAGTCGTTTACAGCATAATTCGAGTTATCTTGTTCCGTTACTAAGGAATCCTGCAGATTTCCAATAAACATTTGTAAACCCTTGGGAAACGTTATCATTTGCATTATGAGGTTGATTGGGAAACAACCACATTGATATCCGCATGTGCGCTCTGTTTATCTTAGCCTTGAGTCCACAAAATTGTAAAAATAATCGTCTCTTCATCACTCGAATCACTTGCGCAATTTCTTTGCTGAAACTAAAAACATGTGCGTAAAAGTTTCTGCTACTGTACATGTCTCATGAATATCTAATTAGCCAAACGTTGAAACCGTTAATGGTTGGTTGACTGTTGCTACACAACTCACAGTTTAATTCTAGCACTGGATTGTTAACATTTTGCATAACGATTTTTCGCTGCCTTCAGTTTTCAAATTACAACTGCGAACCACTGCGTGCAAATGTAGTATTAAATCCCTGAGCAATGTATTTCAGTGCGCAAGTATTTGCATAAATTATGCATGACCTAACTTGTTAGTTCCCTCTCGAGCTTTCACGAGACATCACGGAGACATTTCTCCGTTATGGGAACTCCTTTCCTTCCAACCTTTCCTGAAGTCCTATTGGCTCACACCAGTTCAAATGACTGGCCAATTGTCGCGAAGTATGCAAATCGCATGTAAATACTGACACGCTCGAGGGGCAGTATAAAATGCGGTGCACGCGACAATTACTTCAAAATCTTCTCCTTAACTTTGCTGAATAACCTAAGAATATGGCTTATAAACTGTTAAAGCTCACAGTTAAGGTTCACTCATCAGAGGGCGGTGCCTGGATTGCCGCTCCTCTGCAGCGTTCAGGTGAGTATTACATTTTTCTTCAGATGCCAGATGAGTCTGTCTGCCCTCTATCAGTGGTGGACCTTAAGGACTCTGGTGATGAGCTCAGTGGTGGACCTTAAGGACTCTGGTGATGAGATCATGCCGACAAAATGTCCGCATTCCTCTCACCCATCGAACCTGCAGAACATCAGCCCGGCTTCTCACGTCCCCCTTCCATGGCGGAGCGGAGAGCCGAGTGCAGACACTGGAGGTAAGGGTTCTCATGTCGCCGCAGATGCCGCACGACCCACTGTCTAATAAGTGTGCAGCTCCCCGCCTCAGAGCGGCGTTCTGCCGTGTGCAAAGCACAATCACTGGCTCCTCACTCGTTCACACGATACCAGCCCCTCATCAGCGTCTGCCGTGTTTGGAAGACACTGGTCTCTCATTCACATGATACCAGCCCCACATCAGCGGCTGCCGTGTGTTGAGGACTCCGCTCTCTCACTCATTCAGGGCGATATGCAGCCCCCGCTTCAGTGCAGCGACAAGCGCTTCAGTCGCTTACCCATTCACCAGCAGTAAAGCGGCAAGGAGTCACCTGATGCCCCTGCGCGGAAAAGCGAGGAGTGACCTGATGCCCCTGCTTGGAAAGCGCGCAAAGGCAAGGGGTCACCTGATGTGGTTGTGCGGAAAAGCTCGCGAAGGCGAGGAGTCACCTGATGCCCCTGCGTGGAAAAGCGTGCGAAGCCGAGGAGTCAACTGATGCCCAGGCGCGCGTCTTATCAGCCTTCCAGATTTCGCTGGACTATTACGTCAGTTGTTCCCTACGTAGTGCACCCTACAAAGTGGTGTTCAACTAAGTCATATAGCCATTCACAGTCTGTAGTGACAGGCTCAGATGCCGCCGCCCATACCGGTTAAAAAGCTTTCCAGCAGCAGGCCGCGAGATCAAGGTCTTCTTTGGCGCAAAAAAAAAAAAAGACGGCTCATGTCAGTCAGGGAAACATGCCCACACCAGCTGCAAGGGCCAGATGTGTGGAGAAAAGTGTAAAGGGACCCGGGAAGAGGTGCCACGGCAAGCGTAGGAGCTCGCGCCATGACTCCCGCCCGCCGCCAGCTGCCAAGCCATCATCCTGACAGCCAGGAGAGGAGGGAAGAGTAGCCTACGTGATCAGCCCAGCCCCAAAGCTGTCTCAAAATTGTTCAAATTTGTGTTTGATGTGTGTGTGGGATCATTAAAAAATGCATACATGTGCACAAAAGAGCTCTTTCCTCCTCACTCAGTCAATGCGGTGCCACTCACCCCGCCTCAGAGCAGTGCAGAGCCGCTGCTCACACATGTTATAGCAGCACTCGCCTGATAAAACAGATAAAACAGATCCTGGCGCAAATTCGCTCCGGGTACTGGTTGCGGCCATAAATTTAAAGGACGCATACTTTCACATTCAGATAGCAGCGCATCACAGATGCTTTCTGAGATTTGCTTTCGAGGGCACAGCGTACCAGTACTCTGTTCTCCCGTTTGGGCTGGCTTTGGCCCCACGCACTTTCTCGAAGTGCATGGACGCAGCTCTCGCCCCCCTCAGAGCGAGCGGGATGCGCGGTTCTCAATTATGTGGATTACTGGCGACATTTTTTTATTTTTTTTTTGTTGTTTTTTTTTTTTTTTTAATTTTTTTTTTTTTTTAGCTCAGTCACGGGACCACTATAGACAGCCATATAGACAAACTGTTTCGTCACTTGGAGTTCTTGTGGCTGTGTGAATGTGTGTAAGGGCATTCTCGCCCCGAGTCAGTCTATAATGTATCTGAGAGTGTGCTTCGACTCTCTCGGGAGTGCTCGGCAGCCATTTTGTCTTCCGTGCACCATTTCAGTATGGGCAGCTCTATTCACTTGAAGGAATGTCAGAGGCTGCTGGGACTCATGGCAGCGGCATCAGTATGTCATCTGGGTTTACTACACATGCGCCCGCTGCAGTTATGGCTGAAATCTCGAGTCTCTTGGACGGCGTGGGCTTCGGGCCGTTGCGCATCACGGTCTCCCGCGGCTGCATCGAAGCCCTGGGGCCGTGGCGCAAAGATCACTTCAGCCGGGGGGTTCGCCTGGGCTTGATGACGTCACGTGTCGTGGTCAAGACGGACGCGTCGACTCGCGGATGGGGAGCAATGTGCGAGGGCATGCCGGCTTCAGGGCTGTGGTCAGAACCTCAGAGCCGTTGTCACATAAGCCGCTTGGAGCTGGAAGCAGTGTTCTTAGCTCTAAAGGATTTTTGGCCGCAGTTGGATATAGTATTCGCTTTGCACTCTCTGGCCGAGACCGAGCTACGTGCCTAAATCACTATCTACCCCCTTCAGAGCGCAGACTGTTTCGCTGTCTGCCCTGTCTTCTGAGTTACCGACCTCGCGTGAATCGGATGCTCAGATTTCGATGGGCCCCGTCAGGGCTTTGAGGATTTTCATTGACCGTTTGGCCAGCTTTCAGCAATCTGACCAGCTTTTCGTGTGCTACGGTGGTTGTGCGAAGGGCCGGGCCGTGTCAAAAAGGAGGCTTTCACACTGGATTGTGGACGCTAACACGGCTGTTAAACGAGCCATGGTTTGGAATGCCCTTTTCACATTAGGGCCCACTCAACAAGAGCTATCGCCTCCTCCTGGTCGTGGTTGAGAGGTATGTCTATTCAGGATATATGCTTTGCAGCCGGCTGGTCTTCTCAGAATACCTTCGCCAGATTTTACAAGCTGAACGCTCAGTCCGTAGCCTCCCAAGTGCTGTCGGTGAGTGACTGTTTCACGTTTATGCTACCTCTATTCATGTGTGTTTGCTGCCTCGCACAGTAATTACTCTGCGCAGACCTATATGCTATTGTTGCTGTTGTCTGCCCTGTACTCAGTGCAGCTCCTGCTATTCAATGTCTAATTCGATTGGTGTACCATCATCATGTTATGTGTTATGCTGCTTAATACAGTTATCTCTGTTCAGCCCCCCTCTTAATATTGTTGTTGCTTCTGCCCTGTTTCTCAGCGCAGCATACGTTATCACTGACCAGATATGCAAATTTCGTATAACTGGGCTTTTTCATTGGCTTGTCTCCACTTATCAGCTGTGAGCCCACCTAACAAGCGTCACTATTGGTTGTGGGAATTGTGTGTTCTGTCTTCGCTGAGTATTGGCGCTTTTCCACTGCATGGAACGGCACGGTACGGCTCGGTATGGTTCACTTTTGGGGGGTTTTCCACTGGGTACAGTACCTGGTACCTGGTACTTTTTTAGTACCACTTCTGTTGGGGTTCCAAGTGAACCGTACCATTACCAAAATGTGACTTGTAAACTCTGCTGATCACTGATTGGCCGGAGAGAATCGTCACTACCTGCATCACTGAACTTGCTACACAAACACAAAAGAACCGCTAGATTTAACTCAGCACAGCCAGCGAAGGATCGAACGCAACTGTTTTGAACGAGCTCACCTTTTTTAACAACCAAAAAGTTTCGTTGTCTGTTGAGGTAGTACAGACGTTCCTCTCGTTGATAGCAGAGGAGCGGATCCAGCGAGAGCTTGATGGGGCTACGCGGAATGAAAACGTTTTTTTTAGGAGTCGTGGTAGTAGAGGCGGCGCAACTATAACGACATGTGAATAATCCCGCCCACTCTAAAGCAGTACTGAACAGCAGTGGAAACGCAAACCGTGCCGAGCCGAACCGTGCCGTGCTGAGCCGTACTGAGCCGTGCCGAGCCGAGTCGTACCACGCAGTGGAAAAGCGCCATATGTGACTTGTACAGGCTGCTTGTAGCCTCTCTCACGGCGGGATTGAATATCATTACCATAATGGAGAAATGTCTCTGTGATGTCTCGTGAAAGCGCGAGAGGGAACGTCTCCGGTTACTACCGTAACCTCGGTTCCCTGAGAGCGGGAACGAGACGTCATGGAGGTCGCCACGTTCGCTGCTCGACCAGCTAACGGTACATTCACACGGGGCATCAGCGTCGACGCTTGATGGAGGGTGTTTCTGAAGCTTGGTGTTGACGTGACCATCATAGTGACAACAGCCAATCACATTAGTTTTCTGGTGTTGCATGAACGCGATTGGCTAGCATCTGCACCAGCGCATTTCCATAAGGCGGTCTGATTGGCTGACGCCTGTGTTGGCGATTGAAAAGTTTTCAACTTCTGCAGCAAGCAACGGACCCAACATGACGCGACGGACCCACAATTAATTTCGGCAACGCTTGACATCACTCCATTCAAAGTAAAGGAGAGGCGTTGCAGCGTAAGCAGCGTTCAGTATCCGATTCTGACATAATTGTCGCCTGCACCGCATTTTATACTGCCTCTCGAGCGCGTCAGTATTTGCATGCGATTTGCATACCTCCCGACAATTGGCCAGTCATTTGGACTGGCGTGAGCCAATAGGACTTCAGGAAAGGTTGAAAGGGAAGGAGTTCCCATAACGGAGAAATGTCTCCGTGATGTCTCGTTCCCGCTCTCAGGGAACCGAGGTAGTAACCGGAGACGTTTTTTATAATAGTCTCATGCCAGTGATGCTGTATTCTAATGGACATGTAACTGATATATGCGTTAAATGCGCATAGTGACCAGGAAAATAAATTAAAAACAGAAAAAATATGCTTACCTGACCCAAATTAGTAAAGCCATATTTTGAGGCGAGTTTATCAGCTTCTGCTGGTCCTCCAGGGATCCGAACAGCCCAGTGATTGGTGTAAACGCGAGAAAGCGACGCTTCCCATAGCCAAAAAGTTGACAAAACAAAACCAACCAACAACCGCATACTGCTCGTCGATAATCCAGCCGGTTATCTTTGCGGTAAATGATTCACGCAGGAGCGTTTGCCTCCAAACTCATCAAAACACGAGCCTGTGGATGGGCATCAAACCTTCAGTCCTGGCACGCGATGCATCCAAAACATCCCTGAGTTACTCCCGCATTAATCTCTCTCATTCACAGCGCTGCATCCCTTCTTACCGCTTCATTCGGGAGCTCAAGTTCAACAAACCTGAAATACTGGTTCCGTTTCACGACAGATGGCACGCCAGCCGATTTAAGTGTTGTCATGTAAGCCTATATGGCAGAGCGAGCGCGCGCTACTATTGAGGTTGGCAGCACGAGCTTATGGCCGGTGTTTGAGCGCGCTGCACTTGGCAAAGTGTTTCAGATAGACGCCAATAAAGGCGTTTTTATCCAGACAAGTGGCGTGCCAGTAACTGTATGAGATGTGCAGATCGTTTCCTTTGAGCTGACATGCAGCTTCACACCTCACAGGTAATTCACTTTTGAACGAGTCTTGCAGTGTGGTCGGTGATGATCCCTAATGATGGCTCACTAAAAGCACAAGTAGGCTATATTTCTAACCGTTTATCAGTCTCTTCTCATGACACCTGTGCAAGACCGTGTCCGTGTCTTATATTACAAACCAAATTGAAAAGACAGAAGAAATTTTATTCAGCTTAATTTTTGACTCCTCTCTTTAATTCTTTTTTTTTTTAGTTTATTGATTGATTGAGGTGTAAAATATTACATAGACATATGAGAACTGTATCCAATAGCCCCAAAATTATTTGCAAAAATGTAAATGCATTTGATGATAAAATATAAAGTTTTACAAACAAGGTTGAACTGTCGTTGTAAAAGAGCTCTTTGAATATTCTTCAATAATTCTCATTTTATGTTCCACTGCAAAAATAACCGCATAGGTTTGGAGCAACATGGACCCAATATGAGTGTGATTTTCAATTTTTCATTAGTATCTCACTTTTTACACTAGCTCACAAAAAGCATGAATCACAGGTTCACATATATGAATAGAAACCGAATAGATCTCTGTCTCCACATGTGACAGCAGTAGAGGAAATGAAATGTTAATTGCATTCAGTCACTGTAATCGTGCTGAGACTTTTCGGAAAAAGACAGGAGCAATGCTCTGAATCTAGAGGAGGTGTTTGATGAGCTCAGTCGACATCGTCCTGTTTTCAATATGCAGTTCTGATGAAAATAGAGCACATTGCAAACAAACAAACATATACAGGGTTTTTTTTTTATGTAGACCTGAAAGTAAATGTTTTGTTGTCAGCTGTCAGCTTGAGTGCTGCTGTATTGAGAGCAAAAGATAAACCAAATACTAAGTTATTTTAAAGGGATAGTTCACCCTCATGCCACCCAAGATGTAGATTTCTTCATCTGAACAGATGAGGAGAAATGTAGCATTGCATCACTTATTCACTAGTGGATGCTCTGCAGTGAAAGGGTGCCGTCAGAAAGAGAGTCCAAACAGCTGATAAAAACATCACAATAATCCACACCACTCCAGTCCATCAGTTAACATCTTGTGAAGTGAAAAAAAATCCATTGGTGATGGATTTGTTTGTTTTTTTTACAAAAATGCAGCTTTTCACCTCTCAAGATGTTAACTGATGGACTGGAGTGGTGTGGATTACTTGTGGATTATTGTGATGTTTTCATCAGCTGTTTGGACTCTCTGTCTGACGGCACCCATTCACTGCAGAGGATCCATAATGGCCTGAAGGTTCTTTTTTGGATGAACTATTCCTTTATTTAAATTAGAAAAATGCAAAATAGAAACATTTTCACTGATGTTTTCAGACTTTTAGATCCCACTGTAAATCATTTGCATGATGGCTGCTGTTGTAATGCTAAAAAAAGAAAAGAAAAAGATGTCTATGTTATGTCCTTCTTTGTTTTTTTATTACCTCGAGCTAATATAACGGCACTGACACAAAGTGAATTCAAAGCCAAGTTCTGTTTCAGAACGGTGATATAAAGTTCGATCAACGGGCAACGACACCAGTTCTACTTCTATCCATACCATCTGTGCCTTCCCTGCGGAGTTAGAAAAAAAGGCCAGACGCACTCCGTTTACCACTTGTTAATGATCAGAATATCTCTGTTATGAGAAACAACACCAGTAGTCTAAATTTAGACGCAGCAGTGTCAACACTGCTGAATTTTTACATTTTACAAAACATACAACCATGGCAAATCCAAAAGATCCAACCGTTATGTCTTCCCGTCTCTTCCTTCAATGTAAGATTTGTTTGTTTGCCCATTTTATCATCCACCAGGCAAAAATAATAGGTCTGAGTGCTTGAAAGTAATAGCACACGTCTCTTCAACAAGCTGCAAGATTTGAAGTGGCACAAACAATGCCTGATGAGTTCCACGCTTAAGGTTAGACGAATGTGCGCAATGGTAATAGTGATGCTCGCCTCAGCAAACATCACTAATAAAACAATAGACGACCTGAAATGAGATTCTGTTAAGTAGCCGGAGCCCATTTTAAAGGAATATAAGCTCTGTAGCGCCCGACTGCATATATGCATAGCTCTCGTTAAACCTCATAACCTCAGAAGACGTTTATAGGATAACAGCGGAGCGCAATCCTCCTTGAAATATTGTTGAGCATTATCTGCGCTGAAAGCTGTGCTTTAAAGGAAAACATTTCACAGTCTGGAATGGATTTATTTCATGGGTATTATGCACGCCTGATCAGCCTCGGTCTTCGTTTGGCCTCCCTGAAAATAGAAACCCAAGTTTCTCGTGAAAAACGGCGTCGTGTCGCGAGAGGTAGTCAGGCGTGCCGCGTGTCTGAGTCGAGCTCATTATTCTTCAAGCCGATCATTTGGCGGAGAGTGACACATCGGCGCGGCTTTTAGCGCTGGCACTCAGCATGTTTTTACTTGATCATCCTGAGCAATGAAGGAGAATAATAAGAGCATTAGGCCATTTGAAGCGTGCTGTCGTGTTCATTCTTAAAGTTAAACTTTATCTCGGAGGGAAAGCACCGCGCTGTCACCTTTACCCAGATGTCCTTTGTGATCTGAAATGAGGCTCGCATGACATTTCATTTACAGTTATTCATTCAGCAGACACTTTTATCCAGAGTGACAAAAAATGAGGAAAGCATAAGCGACCCATCCTAAGGAGGCCATTGCATGAGAAATGCTGCAATACACAACGTTACAAAACACAGCGAGTTTCAGACTGCGCATGTTTGTTATAGAGTCTCGTTATAATTTATGACTTAATCCACCATTTTGAGTAGTTTAGGGTTTTTTTGTGAGCTTTTGCAGTGCATTATGGGATTGTCTTCTTTGCAAAGGATGCCAAATAATGAGTCTTACAACTTACAAGGCAGCATAATCTTATTGTCTTGCTTTTAGGTGGGAAAAAACCTTTACATCTGAATCAGATACTTAAAAGCGAACATGCTCACAGGTTTTGGCAGGATGGTACAGCTCCAGTCCTTTCATTTAAAGGGGTCTTAGGATGCTACATGCACTTTTACAAGGTGTTTGAACTGAAATGTGTGTTGGCAGTGTTTGTACACAAACACCCTATAATGATAAAAATATTAAATATGATAAAAATCCTCCAGTTTTTTTTTTATCTGGTTAAATGTTTTGCCCTTTCTCAAATCGAGCCGATCTCCAGATGCCTGTCTGTGTGACGTCACAAAAACAGGCCCCGCCCACTATAGTTTGATTGACAGTTGTGTTTCAGCACAGACTGGACTGGTGTTTTACTTTAGCTCCGCCCTGAGTGAGCTGTCATCCAGTCCACCATTGTTTCACCGCCAGAGCAGATGCAGACAAGAATGACTCCTAAGCGATTGAGGGTGTTCTGTTGTTGGATGTAATAATGAACATAGCAGTCGTCGTTTACTCCCGACATCTGAGCCGCTGAAGACGCAGTGGATTACATTGTTTCTGAAGGGAGTGCGCCCCCAATCTACATAAATGCATCTGTTCGCGCAAATCATTCGTGATCCAGCTTCACCTACAGAAGAAGTGAGTATAAAGTTATTTTATTTATTTTTGTCCTTGCAATGAATCTTTGTAAATCACCTTTCCTAATAATGTGCTAAGTCTCAATTCATGATGAATGCGGCTAAAGTACACAGTCTCTCTGAGAGCAAAAAGAGAGGGGCGGTGTCAGCAGATCTTTCCCCATTTAACATTGTAAAGGAAAATGCTACAAATCTGCGTGTTCTGAAAAGAGCTGTTTTGACAGGGTAAAAAAGGTGTTTTTTACACTAACATTTTGAAATTTTAACCAAACTATGTTACAGACTTTTCATTAAGACCCTAAAATATCATATCAACTTGTGGAAAAGGGGCATCCTATGACCCCTTTAAGGAATAGTTCACCCATAATTTACCCACCCTCAGGCCATCCAAGAAGTAGATGACTGTTTCTTCATCAGAACAGATTTAGAGAAATTGCATCACTTGCTCACCAATGGATCCTCTGTTGTGAATGGGTGCCGTCAGAATGAGAGTTCAAACAGCTGATAAAAACATCCCAATAACACCAATTAATATGTTGTGATGTGAAAAGCTCCGTGTTTCTAAGCAATAAATCCATTATTAAGATGTTTTTAACTTCAAACCATCACTTCCGGCTAAAATAGATAGTCCTCTATAATACTGATTTCTCCAGTGAAAAAATTTTCTCATCTGAATCAAGAGAGAAATATCAAGCACCATTTACAAGCCAAAACAGTCCAATATGTTGGTGGATTTTGATGAGAGTCGACAACAGGAGATGGACTTTTTCTCTGGAGGAAGCGTTATTATGGATTATGGACTCTTTTTGGGGGGGGGGGGGCAGAAGCGATGGTTTAAAATGAAAGAGCCTTAATAATGGATTTGTTTCTTACAAAACATGCAGCTTAACCTTAACTGATGGACTGGAGTGGTGTGGATTACTTGGGGCTTATTGTGATGTTTTTATCAGCTGTTTGGACTCTCATTCTGACGGCACCCATTCACTACAGAGCATCCATTGGTGAGCAAGTGAAGTAATGCTACATTTCTCCAAATTTGGTCCCATGAAGAAACAAACTAATCTACATCTTGGATGCCCTGAGGGTGAGTACATTTGCAGCAAATTTTCATTTTTGGGTGAACTATTCTTTTAAGTCACACGCTGTGTAATTACATTGTATATCACCAGATTTTGTATGTAAAAACATCCGCTTTAGGATTTGCCATTTTTTCAAAGTTTGCGCTCGGGGTCCATACTGTACGTGCTGCAATTTAAATGCAAGCACATCTTTATCCTGTATTATTTTCCTCCAAAATCACTTTAAACTCCAAATGGGGTGGTTGCATAATGTTTTTTTGCTGCCCACAGAGCAGATTTTGGCAGGTAGAGTTGGCTTGCGTTGCTCCAGAGATCTTGGCCAGCTGAATTTCTCATGATTTCTGGCAGGTATGTTCGTGTTAGAGGTTAACAGGTGGATATGTCAGTCTGTCACTAACCTGTTTATCATAGTGCTTTTTTGCACAGTTGGAAATTTTTCTGCATAAAGCTTCTTCTGTATGTGGCCATCACAGCTTCGCATGGCTACTTTTTATTTTGGCATTATAAGATTAAAAACTAAATCCAATTTAGTGTGCTGGATTTCTCTGTGGTTTGACTAAATAGAGACCTGTGTTAATGTCATATCTGCATCTCACATCTGTTGTACATCTTGTTGAAAAATACAGAAACTTGAGATGTCTTGATGCCAAAGTGTACTTTCAGAAGGTCACAGAAGAAACAGCTCAACTATAAACTATCAGTGATTCTCTCCCACTGATCGGGATAGTAAATGAAGACATGCTAGTAAATGGTGCTTTTAAAAGCAAAATATTATTTCACTTTCAAGGAGGTGAAAGAAATATATCTCATATGATTAAAACATAAACGGACACAGTAGAAAATGTTA
The DNA here is from genome assembly GCA_018155175.1 of Sinocyclocheilus anophthalmus. Classification (NCBI taxonomy): domain Eukaryota; kingdom Metazoa; phylum Chordata; class Actinopteri; order Cypriniformes; family Cyprinidae; genus Sinocyclocheilus; species Sinocyclocheilus anophthalmus. Next base: position 195,065 of record JADLZN010008546.1, on the reverse strand, counting down.
TAAAATATATCATATGCATCTAAAAGTATTAATGGAATAATGTTGATTACAAATATACCATTTATATATATTTATTAATTTCTCCTGCTATATATTTATATAAATATACTTTCAATTTACACCTATATAATTTCTTATATATAAATTATTATATATAATATAAATAACATATACATTTATATAAGTAATACTTATAGATTGCAAAAAATCTGTATACAGTTCTATAAAATTAGATCATGATATATAAGATTTCTCAAATAAAATATCTTATTAATTCTCCAACTTAAGTGCTTATTATAAGTATCATATTAATAAGTCAAATAAGTCACTATTAAATTAAGTCTCAAAACAATATACTGTGTATATATATCTCGTTCTGGATTTATTGTAAATTATTGGAATATGTCTGATTACACATTTGTCTTCATTCTATTGCAATATAGATGTTTCTGATGCAGAATTTGATGATTTGTCAGGAAATTAGGTTGTAATTGTGAGAATGTTGCCACCTACTGTTTGAACATATTAATGAAACTCACTAAAGTAAAAACAAGTGAAAAACAAAAACAAGTGATTGACATCATACATATTATTATATACATCATTATGCATATTACTGCAGTGTGTGTGTGTGTGTGAGAGAGACAATAAGACAGAGAAAACTAATAGTTACATAATTCTATCATGCACATAATTATAATAGCTTTTCAGGCAAATGTCCCAAATGAGTCATTATCATAAAATGAAGTCAGCCATGCAATCTCTGTTTAAATTCACAGATGTCCCTTTAGATTTAGATAAACATGATTACATTTTCTCTAGTTTAACATTGCTCTGTCCCAAGTACAAGACTTGTGTTCCCTGAATGACTTATTTGTCTTGCTCAAATTCAACCCAGCTTTCTTTTGATTGGAGTCATTTACAATGCATTGCATAGCACTGGCATCAGTTTTGTGAAATCCCAGTGCAAACGTGAACCTTTCTTGGCACAAGCCACCCATTTCATACAGATTAGTCCTAAATGAAGTTGCAGCGAGCCGACCACAGCACAGCACCACCAGAGGGCTTTCCACAAGTTAATTAACTCCTGCAAACCAGGGTAAAATCCATAGGAAATGTCATGCAAGGTCAATCAGCGATTATAATGGACATGAGTTTGGGAATAAAAGTCTCCAAATTTGTAAGCAAGCCAACCACCGAATACTTGTGACAAGTGTTTGGTCCTCAGAGCAATCTCATGCAATGTGAAACACTGCTGGAGATTTTTTTCTGGAAGCCTCCTGCTCCTTAGACCCTCTTTAAACGTATTTGTAGTTTGTCTGGGCAGTGGTACAAACAAGCCTGCGGTAACAGGGAGTCTCTTGAGCAGTGCCCAGGTAGGTGAAATCTGTTGGCCCTTGTGTTGGGACCTGAGGCCAGAATAAATCGAGACAAATGTACTAATAGGTTCAAGCGATCTATCTGTTTCTAAACATCATGATTTGGGATTCAAACCACTCATGTCTTCAACAGTTTGAACACGGCTAAACTAGCTAAAGAATCAAACCCTTGATTTCGTTTTGTTTGCACTGTTCCAGAACTCTGAACACATGTCCAGAACTCTTTAAATGTTTCTTTATTTTCACATGCATATTAAAAATGTGTTGACTGATGTGTTGATTTATGACTGAAGTTCCTGGTGAATATTTGAGGGTCACTGTTCTGAATTGTTTGAGAATGTAGGCTACGATCCATTGCCTGATCATTTACAAGTACAAATGGGTCATACAAAAATATTTTAATATAAGGTTTGCCAGGAGCTAATCACAATGTGTTTTCACATTGGAATGTTTCAGTAAAGTATCGATGGCAAGGCTTTATGCATTTTCCAGATATTTTATCCAAAGTAACTTAAGATGCGTCAGAGTAACGGAATTCGTGGGCAAAAAATGTCTTTTTTCAATAGAGACGTAAGAAGCACTGCTCACACATACAGTAAGTCACTATCAAACCAAACAGCCTTATGTTTGTCAGCATGTGACCAACTTGAATGAACACTAAGGAAAATCTGCATTGGGAGCTTTTTCCTCTCTCACATGAAACCCCCGATCGTGGGGAATCCTATTTAAAGGTGATCTATTATACAAAAATCACTTTTATAAGGTGTTTGAACGGTTGTGTGGACGCAGTGTGTGAAAACAACCAGCCTAAAATCCACCCACTCATTTTTTTATAATCCCAATAAATCATAAACAGTCTCTCCAAACAAGCGGTTCCAGATTTCTCCCTATTATGACTTCATATGAGGAAAAGTCCCACCCATTTGTGATGATCTCTACCCTCTTGCATAGGAACACAGCCCCGGAGTGAGAAGCAGCAGTCCACCATTATGTTTCTTGTAGTGCTGGGTCGTTCTTGAACGATTCGTTCATTTTGAATGAATCTTTAATGTGACTCGGGAAGAACAAGTCGTCTCAGGGAGTGATTCGTTCAAACAATACAAAAACTGCTCTTTCCGGCTCAGACTGCACTGGTTAAGTTTAAGGGGCTGTCACGTGATGAACAAACGACTCAAACCCGAAGACTCGAGAGATGAAATAATCAATTCTCTTTCCGGCTCAGACTGCAATGGTTAAGCTTATGGGGCTGTCACGTTATGAACGAACGACTCAAACCCCAAGACTCGTCAGATAAGAGGTGAGGTGAGATAATCATAGACTGAAGACCCAGGTCAACAATGAATTAATCTTTTCTGTTTCTTATAGTAGTTTTTTATTGTTTGTAGTAATAGTGTGATCAACGTTTGCGTAAGTAGTAGACATATTAGGTAAGTAACACGTAACATTTTAATTATATTTTGCTAAAATGAACGAAATGACTCGAAAAAAGATTAGTTCATTTTGCTGAACGAGATTCAAAGATCCGAGTCAGTAAAATGATACGAACTTCCCATCAATATTTCTGCTGATTTGCTTCTGAAAATGGACGATGCCAACGATTTGTGCGCGAACCTCAGCCTCCAGGACAAAGATCATCGTGCATATTTTGTTTCTCAAAGAGCTTCTTGGCACTCTGTAAGGCTAATGTTGCTAAAGCTACAATCGTCTCTGCCTGTTTTCACTGATGCTGCCTTCAAGTGCTACCAGAATGATCGTAAATAGGAATGTGGTGAGTCGATACGCTTGAATTTGTCGAGCTTATAATGTGATAGCACGTGAAGGCACCATGAGTTATTTTTATCGTGCCGTGCTCCCAGTCTGTGTAATTCATAAATGCGCATTTACTATGCACAGTACAGTCAGATTGTGTGATATTGTCCTGTTTGGTTGCTGTCGGTATTCTGGAGTATGAGCTTTGAAGCTCCGCCTTTTTCGGAAGAGGGAGCGGGAGCACAGCTCATTTGAATATTTAAAGGGACAAACACAAAAAACGGCGCGTTTTGGCTATACCTACAAAGTGGCACTATGCCTATTTTTTGTTCGGCGACCGGAAATTTCACAGGACGAAGCCAGTTATTAAAGGGGTGACAATTTTTACCCCTTTTTACAGATGTAAAATAAGTCTCGATGTTCCAAGAGTGTGTAGTCCAAGTTTTAGCGGTAAAAGATTGGATGACCAATCATTTTTCTCCTATTAAATTCTGAGATATTACTTATTGGACCAAAAAAAAGTACACAGAATCTCTTGGATTACAATTTGCAACTAGACGGATGTACGGTTACTTCCTCTACAGTCAAAAATCTGGGTGTTATATTATACAGCAACTTGTCTTTTGAAAATCATATTCCCATGTTACAAAAACAGCATTCTTCATCTTAGAAACATTGCCAAGTTACGAAAAACATGTTACCTGTTTCTGATGCAAAAAAAAAAGCTAGTTCATGTATTCATGTCCTCTAGACTGGATTATTGTAATGCACTACTATGTGGTGATCCTGCATCTTCAATAAACAAGCTACAAATAGTCCAAAATGCAGCGCCTAGAGTCCTTACCAGGTCAAGAAAATATGATCATATTACCCCAATTTTACAGTCTCTGCACTGGCTACCTATTAAGTTCCATATCAGTTACAAAATATTATTACTTACAAGGCCCTTAATGGGTTAGCTCCTGCATACATAACTAGTCTTCTACCACGCTACAATCATCACGCTCCCTAAGGTCGCAAAACTGGACTTTTGGTAGTATTTGGTACCAAAACTCTGGAATAGCCTTCCTGATAATGATCGGGGTTCAGACACACTCTCTCTGTTTAAATCGAGAATAAAGACACATCTCTTTGGCCAATCATTCAAATAATACATCTCATAATCTTTTACTGCAGTCAAATGCACATTATTATTCTTTAGTTTGGGTTAAACAAATAAATTTTGCTTGGTTGGAACAGCAGAAACGCTAATGTCTCTATTTGTTTCTCTGTTTTTTTTGCCACGGGATTGACATCCCGTGTTAACTAGGATTTACACAAGCTTCAGTCTGGATCCAGAACACCTGAGAAGAGATGATGCAAAACCCCTCAGAGGACCTCAGATGATTCCAACCCTGAAACAACTTACAGAACTACCACGTTTTGCTATAAGTTTGATTGCAACATATAATCATTGGTTGTTAATAGTGTTCATTGTCTGTTTGATTGTCTTTAATTGATTTTCCCTATATTTCTGCCATATGTACATTAACTGAAAGTCACCACTGAAGCTACCACTAAATATATTGTAGAAACTTGATTTTCTGTAAAGCTGCTTTGCAACTATTTGTATATTGAAAAACGCTATACAAATAACCCTTGAATTAAGGGAATGCTGAAGCCTGATTTGTTCATGTTTGTGTAGCTGCATGAACAAATGGCGTTTCAAGCCGTCATAAGGGGAGGAGCCGACTGCTTTATAAATCAGCTTTGAGCACCATTTTGTCAGAATTTTTCTCCTTCAGCATGAAGATCATCTCCCCGGTGGACTCTGAAGACGAAGCAAGAAGCAATGGGACTCAACGTTCGTGCTCGAGTGATTGCACGCTGGTTCAGCTCCCGCATGCTTCACTCTCCCCGCAGCGCATCGACTCACCGGTGTATTTCACACATGAGAATCAGTGCCCCTCATCAGCTGCGAGCGGCTTGATCTCTTTCAGCGGATCTGAGGAGGAAGTTGTCCCTGATGGCTTTAATTCTGACTTTGCTGAAGAAAGAGGTTATAGCAAGCTCCCCCTCTAGAAGAGGCAGTCGCTGCTCATCTCTGCCCTCCATCGGCCCTGGGTTTGAAAGCCCATGCAGCGCACCCATCTAAGCCCTGCAGGACCACCTCTGCTCTTGAGGGCAGGGCTTATTCAGCAGCTGGCCAGGCTGGCTCTGCGCTTCACATGATGGCGGTGCTCCAAGTTTTCCAGGCCAAACTTCTCCTCACAATGGATGAGTCCGGCCAGAGTTCTGACGCCTTCACGGAGCTCCACACAGCAACTGACTTGGCTCTGTGAGCTACTAAGGCCACTGCGCAAGCAATTGGCAAGGCCATGGCCAATCTTGTGGTGCTGTAGCCACCTTTGGCTAAATCTAACGGAAATCAAGGACTCTGACAAGATAGCCTTCCTTGACTTCCCCGTCTCTCCCAAGGGACAGTTTGGCCCTGCTGTGGATGGGTTTGCTGAGCGGTTTACAGCGGCACAGAAGTCATCGCAGGCCATGCATCACTTCCTGCCAAAGCACTCCAGCTCGGCGGGTGGTACAAATCGCCAGGACGCTCCATCCTCTCAGCAACCTGCAAAACCCGCACCGCCTCTGACCCAGCCTAAATCTGAGCCTGGGCTTCAGCAGCACCCTCAGATGGCTAGAAGGTCCCCGCCCCAGAGTAGTGCTGGAGCCTGAGCCTCAGAACCTGTCTTGATCCAAGAGCAGAAAGGAAGAGAAGAGGGTCAGTTCCCGCCGAGGCCGGACTACCCTCAAAGAAGTCTCGCACTCACTCTCTATTCCCCTGCTTGGGCAATGGAAGCTCTGTTCAGGCTGGGCCCATCCTTCCCATTCAGCACGCATCCATGCAAACTACCGATGTGATCGCGGACCCACATACTCAAAAGAGCACTTCTCCTCTTCCCACTATCACGAGGGTCAGTTACCTGTCTCCTTGCGGTGACCTGCCACTCGAAAAACTGCCATCAGGCTCCAGGCTTGGAAAGCCAATCCGGATGTGTCAAGCTGGGTTCTAAAAAACATAGAAAGAGGTTACTCACTTCAGTTCGCTTGCAGGCCACCTTGCTTCAGAGGTATTTTTTCAAACTTCGGTACAAGACAACAATGCTCACGTTTTCCGATCCAAAGTGCAAACTCTGCTTGCAAAAGGAGCCGTAGAAATGGTTCCCCCGGCTCAGAGCAACTCAGGCTTCTACAGCCGCTACTTCCTCGTTCCCAAGAAAGATGGCTGGCTCAGGCCCATCCTCGATCTCTGCCATCTGAACCACGCACTTATGAAACAGCCTTTCAAGATGTACGGGTGCTCTGGGACTGGACTCGCAGAGTGGTTTCGTTCTGCACTTGCTTATTGCACAGCGCTATTGGATGCTTTCCCCAAAGTGTTCAATGCAATGGGAGAGACCGTTCGAAAGGGAACACTCTGTTTACTAACGTAACCTCAGTTCCATGAGATAAGAGAACGAGCGTTGTGTAGGCTGCCATGCTATAAGGCTGCATGCAAGTCGATGACTGTCACTATCAGTCGAAAGATTCTGACGAAATGGCGCTCAGAGGCGACTAAAATAGATAACATCAGAAATACAATAACAAATGTAGATTCTACAGTGTATAATACTTTAGCTTCATTCATCGCACCAAAAGATAAACTGCAGTGCTTTACAGCTATAGGACAGGAAGAGCTAAATAAACTTATCACTGCATCTCAGAGGCGGACAGTAACTAAGTAAATTTACTTAAGTATTGTACTTAAGTACACTTTTTGAGTATCGGTACTTTACTTGAGTATTATTTTTTCTGGAAACTTATGACTTTAACCACTACATTTGAAAGACAACCCAAAAAACAAATATTGTACTTTTCACTCCACTACATTTCTATCAAGATCCTCGAAGTAGAAAGTTGTTATTATGTAGCAGCTTTGAAAGTCAGTGGGTGATTTTTTTCTTCTCCAAAACATGACTTTCTTTTTTTCAGACAGTTTATCAGTAATCACTCTTGTAGGACTACATTAACAATGATTTCCCAGCATTTTTTGAACACTGACTAGTTGCAAATGTGATATTTCTTTACAACAATTCAGTAATAATTAGTTAATATTGTGGAATATATTAGACACAATATTGTCTGATTTTGCTAAAGTGTGTAAGTGAAAATATTAGCTATAAAACTGTTGTGCGTCTCCTAATAAAACAAAAGGTGTTGGACTTGAAGCAGCACAGCACAGACCATTCTGTGTGTGACATCAAAATACTGTTTTTTTGTTGTTTTGGATGTCAAAATAAGCCTTGCTGTTTGTACGTTACACAGCTAAGTTGTGTGCTGCACTGTAAAACAGACTAATTTAACGGTAAAAGACTGTTGAAAATGCTCCAAGTAAAAACCTGTTAAATGGTTGTTAACGGTTAAATTCAATATATATACGATGAAAAATGTAGTGGACCCATACTTTTTTGGACAAAATTTTTGACAGGTAGTATTACCGTTTTTGGAGTGAAACAATACCTATAATTACAGTGATAACCGTTTAAAATGACATTCCCAGAATTCCCTGCGTTACATTTCAAATTGATGTTTTTTTTGTTGAAATAACTATGTTTCTATCAGTTTTGTATATTAGGGGTGGTGGTACACCATCTAATGTTGTTAAATTAGTGTTTATTGCATTATTTCAGTGTCATGTGTGTTACCATGATGGTGTTTAGTGTTTGTGTGAATGACGCTGTGCACCTTCTATATATGTTATTATTTAAAATCTGCTTGTGATGGGCTTTGGTTCATCATGTGACTTTCTCATCACCTCCTGCATTTGGTGGTTATCAGTGTATTACACAGCTACAAAACAGATTTCAGTACTTCAACAAGGTTGGTATATTAACATTATATCAATTAATGAAATTACGGTATTTAACTGTAAAGTTAAGTTAAAACCTAAAACGTTGCTAACGTATCTTTTATGGTAAAATTCCGGCAACCACAGCTGCCGTTTTTTTACTGTAAATTTTACAGAATTTTTTTTACAATGTGGGTTTTAAAGCAGGTTTGATGTTTTATTTTCTTCCTTATCACTCTGTATTTACAGGATTTCACTGTCCACTCTGTTCAAATGTGGATGAAGGGCTACACATAGATGTGTTCACACTGTCAGAGCTGTGAGATCACTACCATACTGCTTTTGTGGGGGTGGGTAGGGGTGTTAAATATTTTTTTGTTGTTTTGTTTATTTTTTTCCCCATAGGTTTTTAACATTCTAAAGCTCTTGATTATTAATTACATTTACATTTACATTACATTTAATCATTTAGCAGACACTTTTATCCAAAGCGACTTACAAATAAGGACAATAGAAGCAATCAAAACTAACAAAAGAGCAACAATATATAAGTGCAAATGACAAGTCTCGGTTAGCCTAACACAGTACATGTAGCAAGGTGTATTTTTATATACAGTTAAATTAAGTATACTATTAAGTATTGCAAATATTACATACAACAATAAAACAGTGCACTGACATAAAAAAAGGAAATTTACTTTTTGGTACTTAAGTACTTTTAAAAGCAACTACTTCTGTACTTTTACTTAAGTAAAAATCTATTTATTTTGTTGCAACTGTTACTGTAATGGAGTAATATTGGACCAGCAGTATCTGTACTTTCATCAGTAATGGAGTTGAGTACTTTGTCCGCCTCTGCTGCATCTAACCAACACATGCCTGTTAGATCCTGTACCCACTAAAGTATTGAAAGAGTTGTTACCTGTAGCAGAAGAACCGCTTCTCGATATTAACTCGTCGTTGTCTTTAGGTCACGTCCCAAAACCATTCAAGTTGGTGGTTATTAAGCCTCTTATTAAGTAACCACAACTAGATCCTAGTGAACTGTCTAATTGCAGACCCGTTTCAAATCTTCCGTTTATGTCTAAAATTTAAGAAAGTTGTCTGCACAATTGTGCTCCTTCCTGCAAAAAAAGGATCTCTATGAAGAATTTCAGGGCCCCACCATATCACAGAAAACTGCTCTTGTTAAAATTACAAATGAATTTCTTCTTGTGTCAGACCAAGGCTGCATCTCATTGCTAGTTTTCTTGATCTTAGTGCTGAGTTCGACACTATAGATCATGACATAATAATAGATCGATTACAAAACTGTACAGGTATCCAAGGGCAGGCTTTAAGATGGTTTAGATCCTACCTGTCGATCGCTACAAATTGTTTATTTAAATGGGGAGTCATCTCAATTATCACCAGTAAAATATGGAGTGCCACAAGGATCTGTCCTAGGTCCTCTGCTATTTTCGATATACATGTTGCCCCTTGGTAATATTATTAGAAAATACGGGATTACTTTCCACTGTTATGCTGATGATACTCAACTTTATATCTCAACAAGACCAGATGAAACTTCTAAATTATCTAAAGCTAACAGAGTGTGTTAAAAATGTAAAAGATTGGATGACCAATAATTTTTTCCTATTAAATTCGGATAAGACAGAGATATTACTAATGGGACCAAAAGACAGTACGACGAATCTCGTGGATTACAATTTGCAACTAGACGGATGCCCGGTTACTTCCTCTACAGTCAAAAATATGGGTGTTATATTAGATAGCAACTTGTCTTTTGAAAATCATATTTCCCATGTTACAAAAACAGCATTCTTCCATCTTAGAAACATTGCCAAGTTACGAAACATGTTACCTGTTTCTGATGCAGAAAAGCTAGTTAATGCATCTATGACCTCTAGACTGGACTATTGTAATGCAATGCTAGGTGGTTGTCCTGCATCTTCAATAAACAAGCTACAGATAGTCCAAAATGCAGCGGCTAGAGTCCTTACCAGGTCAAGAAAATATGATCATATTACCCCAATTTACAGTCTCTGCACTGGCTACCTATTAAATTCCATATCAGTTACAAATATTATTACTTGCCTATAAGGCCCTAAATGGGTTAGCTCCTGCATACCTAACTAGTCTTCTACCACGCTACAATCCATCACGCTCCCTAAGGTCGCAAAATTCTGGACTTTTGGTAGTACCTAGGATAGCAAAGTCTACTAAAGGAGGTAGAGCTTTTTCGCATTTGGCTCCCAAACTCTGGAATAGCCTTCCTGATAACGTTCGGGGTTCAGACAAACTCTCTCTGTTTAAATCTAGATTACAGACACATCTCTTTGGCCAAGCATTCAAAGAATGCATCTCATAATCTTTTACTGCAATTATACCTGATCAAATGCACATTATTATTCTTTAGTTTGGGTGAAACAACTCATTTTTGCTTGGTTGAAAAGCAGTTACGATAATTATGTTTTGTATTTGTTCTCGGTTTTTGCCAAGGATTTAACTCGGATTGGACACAGCTTCAGTCTGGCATCCGAACACCTGAGAGAGAATGATGCAAACCCTAGCGGACCTCAGGATGATGGCCAACCCTGAACAACATACAGAAAACTACCAATTTTGCAATAAGTTTGATGCATCATATAAATTGCTGTTAATATTATCAGCGTCGGTTTATTAGCTTTATATTGATTTTTCCCGTTACTGCTGGTCGTTTGGGCAGAGGAACTGGTCCCCGACGAGCATGGTTTCTCCCAAGGGTTTTCTCCATTCTGTCACCGATGGAGTTTGGGTTCCTTGCCGCTGTCGCCTCTGGCTTGCTTAGGTGGGGACACTTCATTTCCAGCGATATCGTTGACATGATTGCAAAGATATTTAAACTGAGCTGGATGTTGACATCACTGAATTCAATGATGAACTGTCTTTAACTGAAAAATAGTGGTTACTATTGTTCATTTGCATTATTGACACACTATTTTCCTAATTAATGCTGTTCAGGTGCTTTGACACAATCTGTATTGTACAAAGCACTATATAAATAAAGGCGACTTGAAGTGACTCCTTGACATATAGTAGTGGCTCCTCCCCTTTGGCTGGTTAAGGGCCTTGCTTGTGCAATACAAAGCAGTTGCAGGATGTAGAGTAAACATGAGTTTACCCACCATAGCGTTCAAACAACTACGTTGTTTCCCTTATCTCCGGGAACCTGTTACAATTAGTAACCAGAGCACTTTCTAGACAAATCCAGCCGAAGTATGGAAGAAGAATATGTAGTGATATTCAATTTGGAAATGTAATCGGCCTATGCAAAAATTGCCAATGTAAACTGTGTATAAGTATATAGTAAAATGTCAATTATTTCTGTAAAATAAATTAAATTATATAATTTACATTTGCCTTTTCCTACACTAGCTTTAATATGCAAATTAAAAACTTTTTAACACTTTATAAGTTGCAAAATTGAAATGAAAATGTATTGATTATATATGTTTAACATGTAAAAAATGCAGCAAAATTATAATTTAAATGATATGTTGCCTTGTTTTAGTTCTTACATAAACTTTTGAACCTATTCAGCTATTTCAAAAGACACAAATAACAAGATACATATAGTCAAAGACTTAAACTATTCTGTAATCTTTTAGCTTAAGTCTATTGCCCAATCCTGAAGTTTCATTTTGTTAAGCACTTTGCTGAAGTCTGGGCAGGCCATCACTTTCATGTTCACCTCCATGGAGCCCGTTGAGGAAAGTCACTTTTCAGAGATGCTCCAGTGAGATCAAGACAGCATTACTCAGCTCAATGTATAATGCACACACTCACAGAGCATCAGCCGTATGACATCCCAATTACAGCGTCTGCCAGAAAGAGCTAATCGCTGCATCTCAATGACACTATCTGACTCACGGAGAGAAAGATGGACAGAGAGAGCGATCATGAGACCATGTAAATCAGGCTGAATTGAACAGCAAAGCAAAGCAAGATGAACATAAAATAAAGAAAAAAGTCATCAAAGGCAAACGTTAGTGATTATCCCACAGATAAGGAGTGCTCTTAGGCACAGAGAAGAGTGGCTTGTGACATTATATACTAAGTATTAATTTGATGTGTTTTGGCACGGAGTGAAGGATACTGACCTGCTTGAGGACACAGTATGGATTCCCCTGTACACATTGGCAGAGTATCAGACATTAACCATCAGACACCCACTATAACTAAACTGCAACACATTTAAAATGGTTTGAACAATAAATAACATATTTTTATATTAGATAAGACTTGGAAAAATACAGCTGAAATGTATAAAAGCTAAAAGTTTGAAAAAAAAAAAACTCCAATCATGCCAAAGCCATACAAAATTATTTTTCATGAATGTGACCTGTAGTTATTGTTTTGCACATGTTTGCTCATAGAAAAATGGTAATAAATTACGTTTCTTTCCCCCTGAATGGTGCATTTCTGCAACAGGGTCACCCATATTCACAAAACAAGAAATTCAATAGGTAATGGAATTATAGTAAAAATTCGTCCACACTGGTCCATAAAATTAAAGTTAATTTATTAATTATAAATAATCAAACCATCAATAATTAAATAATCAAAACCAATCAAACCATCATTCAGATGCACTTCACTTAATTTACTTCTTCACATTTAAATTCTAATTGCATTTCTGCAATCTATTAGCTACTTAAGTTTGAATTCCATTTAGATTTTCAAATTGGCATTAAGCATTCTCATTTTGGGTTTTGAATGGTACACGAATGAGTGCTTGTATTTTTAATTGTTGAATAGTGTATTGACCTTCAAAAACATGTGCTTCCTCATGGTAAAACATAACTATTTCATATGAATTCGCACAGAACTAGTATGAAAAGGAAAGCATGAAGGTCCATCCCTACACATAACTGTCACCGAAACATATCAAATGAGACTGTATGAATTAATACAATTTAGCTACCAATTTGCCAAAACGTATGATTTTGCCATGAGATTGTGTTGGTTTCCTAATACCTAAATGAACCTTGTCATTTAACATTACAATGCAAAATCCTACAGAATATCCCTGGTTGGTTTAAAGTTAAATACTACAACATGAAACTAAAAAAATGGGAAAGAAATTTCACCAGAATTGGTTAATATCATTAGTCAGTTGCCTAAAAACCCTTTTCTTACGTTGGATTCCCAAAAAACTCTGAACTTCCTCCACAGGCAGCGGCTGCTCTTATGCGATACATCTGCGGAATAAATATTGAAAGATTTCTAAAAACATATCCTGTAATGAGAGCTGTAACATGAAGACATCTGCAAGATGGACCTTAAAAAGAGCTGTGGACAATCAGAGCAGAGGGAAGCATGTGCTACTCAAAGGCCACCAGAAGGGGGAGATGAAGGCCAGTGAAGCTAGTCTGCAAACATGGCAGCAAGGATCTACCAGACACCTGCTCCATGTGAAGCACATACAGCAAGTACCGTCACTCTCCTCTGAGCCTCCTGCTTTGGACCTTAATGTCACTAGCTGGATTCACCACACAGTGCGCTCTGTAATAGTGATCCTGGAGTCTTTTCCAAAGTTCACAGCATCTCAACAGGGTACTATTACCTAAGAGATAACAAAAAAGGGGACATTACATATGTGTGCATAAGTGCTGGCATGAAAATTTAGAGCCAACTTCTACACAGGACCTCTGGACACTTTAGCCACATGTAAAAATGACTGCATGCCATTGCATTAGATAATGAGATGGCAAACCAAATGGCATTTATTTGAAAGAAACATAGCACAGGCAAACTTCTAAAGCAAAACATTCACAAAAAGCAGCATGTTCAGTTTGAAATGGTAAAACAATAGATCTAGGTTTGAAAATGAAGAAAAAAGTATTGTGTCGCTTTGTGTTTGTGAAACATCAAAGGAATAGTTCCCCCCAAAATGAAAATTTCCTGAAAATGTACTCACAATCAGGCCATCCAAGATGAAGATGAGCTTGTTTCTTCATCAGATTTGGAGATATGTAGCACTCCATCACTTGCTCACCAATGGATGCTCTGCAGTGAATGGGTGCCGTCAGAATAAGAGTCCAAACAGCTGATGAAAACATCGCAATAATCCACACCTCTCCAGTCCATCAGTTAACATCTTATGAAGCCAAAAGCTGTGTGTTTGTAAGAAACAAATCCATCATTACTTGTGGATTATTGTGATGTTCATGTTGTGTTTCACTGTTTTGATTCTTTGAGGACCGTTCAATGCCCAGGATGATCCATTGGTGACCAAATCTGCTCTGATGAAGAAACAAACTCAAATTTTCAGTAAATTTAATTTTTGGGTGAGCTATTCCCTAGGACATGTTTGCAGTAGTGAGGAAAGATCTAGAATTTGATATTTGATCATTTGATTCATAAGACAATTACATTTTTTAATGTAGATTTTCATGGTCACTGTGAAAAAAATTTTCACTGCTTACCCAGAATGCACAGTCCATCCTGTGCACGAGTTATGGCAACATTGACCTGATTTGGATCAGTGATGAATCCAAGTCTTTTTCCAAGCCAGGCTTTACTTGGTCTGTCGCTTTCTATATCAGATATGGAGCAGGAGCGCACAGTAGAGACGATCACATACGGCCACTCACTTCCTGTACACAGCGATTTACATTCAGAGCATTAAACTTTCTGTTTTGCCAATCATTATTTTCAGAAACAAAGTTTAAGGGTGGGAAGGAGTCTCAAATACAATAAAGGCACTTATTTGATTAAAATTAAATAAAAGCTTTTCTAAAAATATATGGTAAAATTTAAATAAAGACTGGATAAAGAGACTTTAATTAGAATTCTAAAAGGTGAATAATCAGAATAACACACCTTGGCTTTTCATAATTGTGCAAACAGTGACATTTGCAATACCCCTCTTCTCTGCTGTCTTTTTGATTTCTGATACCTGTGCGTTGTAAGGGGTCAGAATTGCAATATGCTCAGGTGCCACACCTGACTGATTAATCAACAGATCTGCCACACGGACCTGGGGGGGGGGAAATGATATATATACACACTCACACACAAGGGAATACTGTCTGGGAATATGATGCACTGAGTGAGAATGATATGTTTCATCATTACAACTCATGCTGCCTTCAAGTTCTCCTACGTAATTCCTGCTTATGATGTGACATAAATGTGTAATTTTATGTTTTATCACTGTATAATATGAATTTTGTCACACAAGCCTGTAGCCTCTTAAACGGCTAAATGACTAGTACTTTCTGTCAGATTTTACGTTCTTCATCAACTGCACAAATGTTTGTATGTATGCTTCCACCATAATTAATTATCAACACATCACAGGTGAACAGGGTAAAACACCACCAATTTACTTGCATTCAGATTTGCTGATTTGTATTACAAGTTTTCTGAAATGTTATGTTTAAATATGCAAATGAGGCATTGTATAATTAAATATGTGCTCATTTGCATACATTTCCAGGATAGAAATCTGAACACTGGATAAAGCAATGTTCAAAACTCTTATGTTGTATTGTTGACATTAGAGGTTTTTACAGCACAAGAACAAGAGAAACTCACCCACTTTTCTTGACTGAATGACTTTTTTTAATAAGGCTTCATCTATATTTAATTCATACAGTGATTTGAATTAATATGTATTATTTTTAAATGGCTGCTATGCCCCTGCTTGTATCATTCTGAGGTGAACTGAAGGCAGCATTAGGCTCTGACTTACAGCTTGCTCTGCCTCCTCAGTGTTGGCCACCGAGTTCTCATTGCCCTTTTCTGTGGATACAACTAAACTGTGTTCTTTTCCTTGCACATGGCCAAACAGGATCGCCGTTGGCAGTCCGCACTTGTTAAGCAGGTAGCGGGGTCCTCGTTCAGCTCCGGTTTTCAGTATTCCTTCATAAAACTCTTCTGAAGGAAATCTGCAAATTTCTTCATGCTAACAAATGTGTGCATTTGTTAAAGACAAAAGCAAAATGAAAACTTTGTTAGACTTTTTACAGAATGTTTTCTATTGTTATTTGAGGGAGGATCTTTTATCAGCACATTTATCAGTTATTTTACCATTCTGTACTGTGTGTCCAGCATTGTGGCCAGATTCATGTAGCGTTTAAACAGAGACTGCTGCATGCCCATCTTTTTCACGAGGGCACACTGCACTATCGGCCGTATCTGTTGATGATCGCCCAGCAAAACAATCTGAAAAAAAAAAAGTGACAATGAGTTTTCTTTTGAAAAGATGCATGTCTTTCATTCCTATACACAGTGGCTATACACTGTATATTGTCTTACGTGCCCTCTAGAAGCTTGCGTTCTGCAAGTTAATGGTGCATTATAGTGCACGAAACCACTTTCACAGACTTTTACATTAACTGTTCCCTCCTGGTGGAATGACCTGCCCAACTCAATCCGAGCAGCGGAGTCCTTAGCCATCTTCAAGAAACAGCTAAAAACACATCTCTTCCATATTCACTTGACTTCAAATAACACTTGATTTCACTAACACTTGCACTCGCTATTCTTTTTCTATTGTTTTGACTTGTTTTACTTTTATTTTAAAGGGGTGGCTGATTGCGATTTCCCTTTTTTAATGTTAGTTAGCGTGTAATGTTGCTGTTTGATCATAAACAATATCTGCAAAGTTACGAAGCTGAAAGTTCAATGCAAACGGAGATATCGTATGTTATAATCTGGCGTTTAATTCCTACAAAAACGGCTAGGTAAGGACTACAACGAGTACTTCCGGGTCGGTACATCAAGGAAACCCAGACTTTTACATAAACCGCCTCCGGGAACACGTAGCAAGGGGGAGGCCATGCCTTCGCTGTTTAGAGAAGAGGAAGGAGAAAACTGACAGCGGTGCACGTAAACTATCTTTTATATATGAATCGCGATTCGGTCTTTTAACGATTCAGATTACACGTTGTCAAAATCAAGTTTAAAAGAATGCGTTCTACCTGTTCTGGCCTAGCCATGCTTGCACACACTGCTGCATCCTCATCTCTCTCCTCGCTTCATTCAGATCACAGCCTCAGGGAATCATTATTCACATATAGAGTTATGAGGAAGCGTTATTACATGATTTGCCGAATGATAGTAAAGCTTTAATCAGAATAACCATTATTAAAAGCTAACGGAGGAGAGGTAGCATTTACAAATAACACCATATCTAAGTATGAGACAACAAACAAAAAACATAGGGCTACTATTAAAAGTTGTGCTTGCACAGGTTCTGCACGATCTTCTTCAATAATATCCTCTGCGTCTCAATTGGGCTCAAACTGATAAGTGATATTAACAACGTCATTGTTTACAATACAACTGGAGCACATGCTGCTGAGGTAAGGGGCGGGACATTTAGAGCACGCTAGAGGCGGTTTAGCCAATCAAAACACACTGGGCTAGCTAAACAATCAGAGCCCATGTGTATGTCTGAGGGAGGGGCGTCATAAACGCAGGAAATGATCATGGCGTTCAGGAGGAGAGGGACAGAGAGGTGTTGAATAAAGTTAAAATTATGGTGAAAAACAAGGAGTTTTTAACAAAGAAGCGATACACATGTTAGATGCCAACCATAAACACAATCAAGGCTATTAAAAAAAAACCAGTCAACCACCTTAATAACAAAGACCCTCTAACACTGCGGTGCACTATTCTTTTTTCCAATTCTCTCGTACTTGTTTTTGTTTTGATGTATAAAATAAAACCTGCATGTGTACCCTGTTAGGATAACCGGGACTGTCACAGCCACTGACATATTATTGCCCTCTTTTGTTGGTTTTATTGCTTTATTTGTCCCATTGGAAAACGGGCTGCTAAATGACTAAATGTACATGTAAATGTCTTGCAGAATGGATTAGTGTGCACATCTGTCCATAAGTCTTCTGCTTACTTCATCTAGATGTATATTACCTTATTATTATATAATTTTTTTTAAATAAAATTTATTGAACATTTCTCAATGTACTGATAGTAGGTTAATTGCCTACAAGTGAAACAGTATGCATTATGCAAAAAACATTAGAAACAGTAGTATGGTGCTTTCTTGTTGGATAATCTTTTTTTTTTTTATTCCAACTTTGTCTGAACAAAAGATTTGTCAAGAAAGACACATTCAAGGATGTTGTTGATATTTCAGACAGGAAATAAAAGGCCAATTTGAGCACATTACATTGTGGGATTCAGTCTTCATTGCAGCGAGGCATCTGTATTCCAGTGCACGCAATACTGTATATGTGCTATGCTATTCTTAACAAAGCCATTGTTTTTGCTCTATAGATTATCAGAGTGCATTGTGGATTATAAAAATGGCACTGTATAGGGAATTACATTTTTCACCAAATAATTGGACCAAATGGCTAAAGGCACTACATAGGGAACAGGGGCAATTTTGGACAGACTTTGAGACAACCTGCTGCAAATGGCACAAGTCTCTTCCAGCTGACAGAAACTCTTTGGTTTTGTTTGAAAACTGATGATGATGATGATGATGTCATCCCAGCACTCACCTGCTTTGGATTGTAGGAAACTAATGGGATGAAGGCCTCTGGTTCTGTTGCCATGGCACATTCATCAATGAGTATCTGCCGGAAATCCATGACCGCCAGGATTTCGGGTTTTAACGCTGATGAGCAGGTGCACAACACTACATCATACTTCTGAATCTCATGCTTATGAGCTTCCTTCAACAATTTCCTGTAGCTGCAGTCACATTTACCACATTACCAGAATGAAGATAGCAATGACAGAAACACTGCGTTGTAGAGTAATAGCTCATATAGGATAAATTCAATGCTCTTACTTTTTCTGGCATATCTTTATATTGGATATATCGCTCTGATTTTTTCTTAATGCCTCACAATAAATGATCTTACTTTTCTCATTCATGCATCATTGTGGCAAGCCTCTGAATGCAAAAAAAATACAGAAATTTTACTCACGTCTCTACTTCATCCTCTGTTAATTTGTACTTTTCATATTTTGTAATTTCTTCCGAAAAAGGATTCTCAGGTTTACGAACAAGGTACATTAGTGTAATATTCCTGCAACAAAAATCAGACGTTTAATGGGTATATTCACACACTATTTGTTGTGATGTCTGTAATGTGGGTTCAAAGGTCCACCACTGGTAGACAGTATCACTTTCACATTCAAAGATAATTTATGCCTTCCATAAGTTGTGTAGATGTACATTTCTAAAACCCAAATGTGTAATAAAGGTATTGCTCCAGCTAAATAGTCATGTTTTCCTTATTCTTAATAAAAATGAATATTTAGCCTCTCAAAAATCAAGATATTGACATTATTTTTTGATGTGAATATGTAAAGAAATGTAAATTTGATGTGAGAATGTAAATTTCTAGGTTTCAACATTTTTTGTTCTACAGACTATGATAAGTACATATGCAAGTACTGTATATATACACATTTGGTTTTCAACCACTAAAAATGGGTCAAATTCAACAACTTGCATGTGGAGCCACATTGAGGTCCCCATATATCTGGGATTGAACTATATGTGGTCTTAAAAATGAAGACACCAAAAGGAAAAGGATCTAAAGGATATTGAGATATCTTTAACATTTCTTGAGTTACAGGCATGCCATCTTTGGAAAAAGAACACAAAAAGTTTTTTTTTTTCTTTTCATTTTTGAATGGTCACCATTGGCATATAATACAACAAGGATTGCTGAAACAGATTTTTAACAAGTTTTACTAATAGACCTAGTAATCTCTGTGTAAAAAAATAATAATTATGCTGCCATCTTTCTAAAATCATTTACCGCTCCCAAATCTTTTGAACCAGTCTACAAAATAGTGGCTCTTACTTGAGCTCCTCTTTTGGTTTTTCATCCCTGAGGGATTTGCGGCAAAGCTTTAGTTCACTGTCTGTATAGGGAAATTCACGCATTTCCATCTGGTCACAGTAGATTCTCAGAGGCTTTAGGACTCCCTTGAGTTTCAACAACTGCTCTGGGACACAAGATCAATAGGTCATGTAAGTACAGTTTATCAGGTAAAACAGAGCCTGGAATATACTCTATTCATGCATGAAAATGCCAATGCTTCAAACAAGTTTGATTTTATTTCTCATTGCACTTGGTACTATTGTTCCCTTAGGAACTGAGTTTTATCCCCACCAAAGTAAAACAAGAATGATGGAACTGCACTGGCCAAACATTTGTGCCTTGTATACAGTAAGTTTCTGGCTTCCTTATAAAAACTCAATAATTCTACAATTGTAGAAACAATCAGACTAAGGTATATGCTATATATTAAAAAAGACCACCAAACACAATTCACCTGCAACAATGTCCACAGACTTGTTGGAAGGTCCACAGTAGAGGATGGCAGGCTTTTTGAGGGGTTTCTGATCAGGGTTTGCTTTGAAAGAGGCCAGAAAGTCTTGGTTCTTCTTGAAATACCAGTTAACAATGTGAATACCAACCACTGTTTTCCCAGTACCTGTGGATGAAATATCATATGAGTAAATTTCTTCAGCATTTTCCACAACACATCTCCATTCCCAAGACTGCAAATCAGTCGGATTATTAGTCAGTATAGATTTTTGCATTTTCTGACCCTCTACTCACAACAGTGAACAAAATGAGCCTGCAATGGACAAATCTGTGAAATCAAATATCAGTTTGTGACATTTAGTGAATTGCTTAATACTGAAACTAAAAAAAGTGACCTTGCAAAGTTCTACAACAATTACTAAAGCAACTATATTATTACTACATATGTATTTTAAACAGTACCTGGTGGGCCCTGGATCACAGTGAAAGGTTTCTTCACAGCCTCCTCAACAGCTTTCTGCTGGCTCTTATTCAGACGTGGCAGGTTCAGGCTTTCATCCACATTGTCCAAGTTGATATTTTCATATGCCTCTAAGACAAGAAGGTTTCCACCACATTAAAATAACAGTTACATAAGATATCCATAGACCAGACCAGACACAACAGTATTGTAGAGGTTTTCATTCATTCCAATTTTTTTTTTTAATTAATAGTAGGTTTTGTAAAGAAATTAATGTGTAGGCAAAATTTGCATTTTACTCATGTCTTTAGTTCAGTTCATTTTTACTGATATGCATTTAGTTATGTGACATATGTTTACGGGTAAGTAAGTATCATGGAGCTGCATTCAAACATTTTCTATAATGTATTTCTATAATAAAAATACATGTGTGATATTAATTAGCATCCAACAAACAATATAAATCTTATTCTCTGTGATTAAAGATTAAATGAAAAATGATTGTATAACCACTAAATTAGATGGCGATGTGCACTAAGTATGTAAATGCCCATTGACAAAAAGAGAAAATAGTAGTATGGCTTGCTTTTTCTTAGTGTTTGTTTCCATAGTTACTTGTCAGTTCGTTGCTCTGTTGAGAATGTCTTGTGTGTTAACCGTGAACATACTCTGAATTGACTGAACTTACTCCCGGACACATTTTTGGAACCAGCACACCTCAAGTAAGCAAGGTTTGGGTTAATCAACCGAGAGTTCAGGGTAGATGTGATGGTAAATTAACCTTGCTTTCTGGAATAATGCAGAATAATCTGAACAATGAGGTATGTTATGAGGTGTGGTAGCTGTAGTATAAGTGTAATAATTGACTCCAAGCCTTGATGAATACAATATTGTTTGTAATTTGCTTCTAATAAAAAAAATATCTAGAATGTGAATATATATCATTATTGTGAAATATGATTTTGGGGCATATCGCCCACACCTAGCTGCCATGTTGCTGCACTTACTAGCATTCAGTTCTTCAAGTCGTTGATTAGTGGCGACATTCTTCACCAGGTTATTAGCCCGTTTTAAGTTTTCAATCACATTTTCTCTGACCCTGCAAAAAGACTGCATTAGCATATGTATAATTATGTATAAATCTGAAATGCATCAACAGGATAAACATCACTCACAAATACGGAATTTTTTTGGGAATGACCTCAATGGTGAAGTTTGTTCCCTGTTCAAAAACCTTGGGTGGAATGTAACTCATAGATATTTTCGTGATCTGAAATGTAATTTTGTTTTGATTGTCTTCATTCTTTGGTTTCCTTGGTTTGGTGGTTACTGCATGTGCAACCCATGTAAAAGGTAGTGAACCCTGCAGGTCTAAAATTTCAGAACTATCCAGATGTTTTGGATCACTCTTACTGTTCTTCAGTTTCTGATCTCTTAGTCTGATGCACAAGAAGCAGTTACGAAGGTCAAACTCCAGAGACCACTGTTTTTTCTGAGTCTTTGTCAGATAAAAGAACCCTTGGAGATTTGTTTCATCTCTATTCCATGTTATACGAACACCCTCTAAGATGATGCTGTTATTTTCTTCCAAAGCATTGTAAGCGGTGTCTATCTGACATAGTTGGCTCCAGATGTTCTGGTACTCATTGTAGCTTTCATATAAAAGCTTTGATGCATTGCACACTGTTTTGGAAAAACAATCAATAGGGTTTCTCGTGTGCTCCAAACAGATCTCAAAACATTGGTTAACAGTGAGAAGTTGAACTACAGGAACTGGAAAGCCATCTTTGAGTTCAGTCCCAAGCTGCACCTGAACAACCGTGCCTAACTTCAGCTCCATGGTTGGTTCCTTATAATGGCGTTGTTCTGTTGAACAAGCCTCATTTGTCACACTTTCCTTTTCTTCATCCTCCCCTTTTTTCATGTCTCGGAGGCATTGCTCAATCTTAACCCAATCCTGCTGTTTCACAGCAGATACCAGTCTTTTCCACAAGTTGCTTGACACTGATGTCACATTCTTCATGGGCTTTAACGGATACGAATTCTTGAATGATTCACTGAATGAATACACTCTTCTCTTCCAATGAAGGGTCATGGCGTTCTTTTCCTTGTTGTAACTTGGCTGATCCACAACTTTAAGTTGCTTGTACATGATGGTGATGACGTCTAACTTAGAATGTAGTGGGAATGATATTGTGAATTCATGCCCCTGTGGAGTGAGCTGGTCCACCACCGCAAGCTTAACCACATCTTTGGGTTCAAACTGAACCTTTTTTAGTCTCAACACCAGAGCATCATACTTCTCTTCTGCATCCATGCCAGTTTGGCAGAACCTATTGATTTCAACTT
This sequence comes from Sinocyclocheilus anophthalmus, assembly GCA_018155175.1. Taxonomy (NCBI): domain Eukaryota; kingdom Metazoa; phylum Chordata; class Actinopteri; order Cypriniformes; family Cyprinidae; genus Sinocyclocheilus; species Sinocyclocheilus anophthalmus. The sequence goes on along the minus strand of JADLZN010008546.1, from coordinate 171,953 downwards.
GAGTGTAGTCAGCTTGCTTTAGGATCTTCTTAGACAGCATGGTGTGCAGAAGTCTCTGCAAGATAAGGTCCAGATAACGCCTCATAGGAGATGACGCCCAGGTGTAGGCGTTCAGCTGTAAATCATAGTGACCCAACCTGGAATCCATTGAGGAACATGACCGAAGGATGACAGCTTTCTTCTGAATGTCACGAAACTCCCGCACCATAGGGATAAGTGTCGGATGGATTTCATCCGAAAAAATTAACTGCATCAGATTATAATAGTCTTTGCTCTGTGCAAACTCTTCCATCTTTTGAAATATGGATGTGAATATGTTAAATGATATGCCATTGGGCTCCATATTTTCATATTGTGGATTGGACCAAACATGCTCTTCACTATGTTCAGTATCTACTTCACAGATATTTGAAAAGTAAGGCGACATGGGAATTAGCTCAACGTATTTCTTCTTAAACTGAGTTAGTTGTTCTGAGTCCGGCTCCCTGTGGCACCTCAGTGGTGTGAGATCTCTTGTGACGTCTGTAGATATGAGTTCTTCAGCTGCAGCACTATTGTAGAGATTCATTAGTTCCTCCACCATTGCATGAGAGCAACTTTGCCCTGCCTGCCTCCCAAACAACCATCCATCTTCCAGCCTGCATTTTCGGTGCTCTTCGGAGAAACGGTAAGCGACAGCTACACAATCCTCCACGCAAGAGAACCGCAGAGGCTCAGTGTCATCCAAGCAGTACTTCTGAATGATTTGGTCAGCCTCTTCGTATGACATCCGTCTGTCAGATATAATCACGGTTTCAGCAAAATCAAAGTTTAGTATATTGCTTGTTTTCTTGTCAATGTCTATCAGCAGGGATATGGCTTTCCGTTTCTTTTCAGGCAAAACACTCAAGTGGTCATTGCTCAGCTCTCTTGAAAACATGAAGGTCACGTCTCCCTTCTCTGGAGTGTAAATTGTTTTGCCACGCAGTCTAGCGAATTGGTCTTGCTCGCTATCTTTGGAAATGCAACTTGCGACGTCTGTAATGTGAATACCAATCTGATAGCGATCACAGTTAATTTCACTCACACTAATGGCGTCATCCAGGTCTTCAGCTGTAGGTGGGTCAATGGTGAAAGTGATAATGTCACACAAATCCATCCTGTCTGAAGCCTTATCATCTTCAGGTTGTAGTTTGAATGGTGGAGGTGTGTCTTTACAGCCAAGTTCAATGTCTAGCATTTCATCCAAAGCATCACACTCTGGAATTACATGTGTAACCACTCCGAGAGGGTATGTTTTCCCATGTTCCCATTTTATAACCTTGACTATCAACATTTGATTCTCAGCAATATTTACAAATTCCTTTCTGACCCAGAGTCCACACTTGTATTGTCGTAGTTCAACTATCCCCATGTCAGGCTTTGTTTGAACTGTTCGTATTCTGGTCATGTGTTTGTTAACAGGTGTAACAAGTTTTGGGTTGCCTTCCACCATCTTACAGATGAAGGTTAGGGAGTTTTCATCTCTATTTATTAGTCCGACAACCCTCCCTTTTAACACTTCACCTTCCTGCGGACACTGTTCTCTGTTCAAGATCTCTACACAGACATCATCTCCAGGAAAAGACCTGCCCACATTTTCTCTTCCAGAGATTTTGATACAGAGTGTTGGTTCGTTGAGAGGCCTGGCATACACCTTATCGTGTCTTTCCATTACAAGTTTACAGTGTTTGAAAACATCTGGATTGGTATTCAAATGTTCTTCAATATCTTTCTTGCAGAGTTCCTCATCAAATTCAGAGTCAGACTCCAGACTTGTGCATTCATAGAGGGTTTTGCAAACGGTCTTGGAGTGATTCTCCTCTGCGTTGCTGCTGCTAGCAGAGTCACTCTCTTCTGATACAGAGGTATCCATGTAATTCTGTTTGGATGTGCACCTGCAAACAGAAATTGAGATATCAGGCACTTAATGTCAGCATGAAATGAAAATGTACCATTATCTTTTCTGTAAATGCATGATTTTAAGGTTTTTGACCAGGGAACGTACTCAGTTACTAACATAACCTCGGTTCCCTGAGATACGGGAACGAGTAATGCATCTGCTAAGACGCTAAGCCGCTTTTTGTCTGAAGCCTTTTCAATATCGCAGTGTAACTGCATGGCCATTGTTTCGTGCAGTGAAATAAAAAACGAACCATTGGCCGTGCAGTTACACTGCGTTATTGACAAGGCTAGTCATAGGAGAAAAATGAGTTTTCCCCATACCGTCTTAGCAGACGCAGTACAAGTGAAGTATCGATAGGGAACAAACTTCACCATTAAGGTCATTCCCAAAAAAATTGTGACCTATTCCTCCATGTAAGGCCAAGTTTTTGATGTAGTAATGATTAATCAAAATTAGGATGGAGCCGATAGACGATGCCATCGTCCATCGCCGATGGCTGACAGACATCACGATGTTAAGTTGACATTGTGATTTCCCCCCTCTCCCCCCTCTCTCGCAATCCGCTGCATCCCAGTTCCGTGTTCGGAAAGGAAATTAAGTGTACTACGGAAACCCTAAAGGGAATAAATAGCCTACGAGATGGGAGGATTAAAAAATATTTCAATACTTTTTCTCGTAATTATATCGTTGGGTAAGTATAGGCTACTGTATATAAATTGCGGGCATCAGGGAGCTGCTATTGAAACCGCTTTCGATTGCGCTCTCTCATTTTACTTTCACTTTCACTTTCGAGATTCGCGATCACACTGACTCTATACTATGGAGCGGCAGTACACACATTTGACAAGGTTAGATGTTTGTCATTGGTGCTCAGGATCCACAAATCATTCGCTATCGTCCTATCAGACATTTCTCTTTACTCTGTTGTAGCAAATCAGCTCATGGGAAATATGAATAATTAACCATAACTAATTATTATTAATTATTAATATTTTAGATCCACTTTAGATATTTAGCTGACCACTCAGGGTCAACCGTCATGTCAATTCTAAGAACGTTAATTTCCTAGTTAAAGGAAATAACTTTCTTACTGTCCAATTCTATAAGTTTGTAACGTAAATCCGCATGATTATTGACTCCGGTTATGAGCAAACAATGACACGTCAAGTGTGATACAAGTAAGGTTTTATTAACTACACAGACATTTAAACTAGTCTAACATACTACATAACACATTAAGCCGGTCTAACATACACATACACACACACACACATGCATACAGTTGGTATAGGAAAGGTTTAAAGTTTAGCACTAAAGAAAGAGACCTAAGGAATGACATTTATGGAACCATTTTGCATATTCAGCAGATCTAAAGCCTGAGGGAAACATCAGTTTCTTATTTCAAACACACCTTTGTAAAAAGGTGTATCTGATACTTAATGCATCAATTAAATCTACTAAGTTTGATACTTGCGTATGTCTGAAAAAGCTTCCTGATGCAATCTTAAGGCCCAAGATCTTGCTGAATTTGGTTGATGAGAAAGAGCTAGTTTGATTCAGAATCACTTGATGAATGAAAAGGTCTAGGCCGGAGCCTGGCACGAGCTTTTGTATCCTGGAGCGTTTCTCACATCTTCTTTTTAGCATCTCCCTGAACCACCGACAGGGGCGGGTCACATGGAGTGTGGCCTTTTAAAAGCTGCAGAGATTCACGCCTCTCAAGATGGGCTTGTCTAATGAGAAAGGCTGAAATTCCAAGCGGTAGGTTGGAAATACTGGGGATTTTTATTACTCTTTGTCTGTAAGCCTGGTATTTTGCATATGTAATTCGCTGGAGTGTTGAGGCACGAATTAGTACAGATTCTTAGAACATCAATATTTTGCATAGGTATCAGCATATAATATACACACTTGTTTCGATCATAAAAAGGCGAATTCATAGATACTAGACTGAAATATTTTAGTTATATTAACTAATTGGTCTACATAACATGAATACAACAGGCATACTACTACACAGACAATATACAAGACAGTATGGATAACAACAATGACCCAAGGATATGCGGTATTCATCAACTAGAAAAGGTTTCCTATGAATTATATAGAACAGTACCCTTTCTCTGTGCAGTGTGTTTTTTTTTGTCCTTTCTCATGATCATGAGGAGTTCTCCCCTACAGTCCTTTTATGTCATAAAACAGTGATATCAGGATTAGGTTTCATGGTGACCAAGTTGGGGGATGGTTCAGAGCAGATTCAGCCTAAAACTAACATCCAGTATCTTAGAGTGAAGGGGACTGTGACTATTTTTAATCTAATGAATACTTGTTTGGGGTTAAAATCCAAAATACAAAATTAGTGTGTCAGATTGGCCGAGACGCTACATATTTCCCCCCTTTAGAGCGTTGTTGTCCGTAGAATAGACAAAAACGAGCGATGTCAAGGTGCAGAACAACCAATCGAAAAACAACAAAAAAGCACACCTGGCACTAACGGCTGGGAGCCAGTGGTGGTTTTTTGGCTGTTGGTGCCGTGTTGGATGCTGTCTGGTGGTGTGCTGTGGTGATGTAGGCTGTAGCAAGGTGTGGGTCCTCGAGCTTATGCAGCAGGTGTCGAGGCTGTGTCACCTGTCATCCTGAAGTGAGTTAGTCCGGGTAGGATGTTTTTGTTGATGCTGTTAGCCAGTAGGCTATCTGTGGTACCCACGATGTGGAACAGCCGGGTTAGACTCTCACTGGTGAGAGTGCAGGTGGTTCCAGGGATTGCAGGTAATTGTTATGGAGATTTTGTAGTGTGCAGAGAGTTTCAGACTGACCTAGTGATGATGGCAGGAGAGCAGCAGGTGGTTGTTAGCTCTCTGTTCTGCCCGAACGTCACTAGAAATCTGATGTTTGCGGTGTCGCTTGGCTCTTGTGGCGGCACCGACTTGAGCTTGCCTGAGTCGTGTTGGTAGAGCTTTCACCGTTGGGCATGTGGGCCCGCTGCTCAAACCAACGTTGTCTGGCTGCTTCTAGGGTGTCGACCGGTTTCAAGGGATGCTCCTTCCCTTGGAGGGGTCTGATGCTGTGTTGCAGCAGGCATGGAGTCAGAGGTTTGTCCTTCTCAGTACTCCTTAGTTGAGTTTTGTTCAAGGAGCTCTTTTGCGAGTGTCAGCAGCTCCTGTAACCCAGAGGTAGGCGTGTCCAGCTGTCCTTGTGTAGCCTCCGTTGTGTGGAGGAGGATGTTGTGGTGGACTGCTGTTGGACATACCGTGGTGTTTGCAGGATTTTCCATGGCTTCTCCCAGTGGTTGGTCTGGGACTTGGGTCTGTTGCCATGGTGATGGCTCTGTCCTCTTCTGGCTAGGGGCTTTCTGTGGAAGGGTTTTGCATTGTGGCGATGCTGGGTGCCTTCTGGTGCCCGCTTTGGATTCTGAGTTGTGAAGTTCAGACTCAGTGGGGTTTGACAAACACCTTTAGTGGAGGCCTTGTGCTTGTTAAAGGCCTTCTGTGTCAGGTTACGCAGCTGTTGATTAGGCATTGTGCGGCAGGCCCTAATGCCTAGGTGCCTTCTTGCAGCTGGTGTCCTCCGCCATCCCAGGGTAATTGTGAGCTTTGGAGTAAGTTTGTCAAAGTCTGTGGTAGTAAGCATGGGGAGTTTCACGCCGGCCCTGCTTGGTGTCTGGGGCAGCGATCAGTCCGTGTTCAGACTCTGGGTCTGAGAGTATTTAGGTTGCCAGATGTGTTGTCTCTGGCCAGCTCGTTGGGGTCTGTGGGGTCACACGGTGTGTGTGTCTGCAGTGATCCTCTGGAAAGGTCCTTGCCCCACCCCCTTGTGGCTGCTGATTGGTGACGTGTGAACAGTGGCTCTCGCCCCCCCCTCGCAGGTTCAGACTCTTGGCTGAGGGGGTGGGCCTGCTGGCCAGGGGAAGTTCTGTTTCGTGTTTTCCCTATCTGTTCGCCTTGTGGTCTGCAAGCATATTTCAGTTCATTTGTGACACTGAATTCACCTCGTTGCTTTGCTTCGGTTAAGCCGAAATTTTTTTTTTTGTTGCAGCGCTGCAGGAAAAACAAAAAGGGTTTTCAGGGAGCTGACTTGTGAAGTGTCAAGCAGAAGGCTTTGGCTCCCTTTCCCCCCTTTCGTAGCTGTGCACAGGCGTGGAGGGCTTGCACTGCTGGCGACGGATGTTCAGCCGGCTGTCTTTTGCTTAAGTCTATGCGCAGTCGGTAGGACTGTTTAAATTCTTTCTGAACCAAGTCAAGCTCCTTTCTAATTGCTGAGTCAGGGTTTGGACCTCAGCTCTGTCTGTATGCAGGTGGCCTTGTAAGGCCTAAGATGTGGTGTCTCTCTCATTTAGTTCCACATATGTTGTTTTTAAGAGTGATTTTGTGTGAAACAGTTCTCTTTTCAAGTTCTGTGTGATGGCTTTTTCCAGTGGCGCTTGGTGTCTAGCAGTTGTTAGAGCCTCTGTGAAGACTGGTGTTTTCCTTCTGTCGCACCATTCTGTGAGGATCTTTGCATACGCTCTGTGCTTTTTCTCTTTGAGCAGGTGTCAGTTCTCTGTAGAATTATGTGACTTGCAGTTTCAGCTCGTATATTTCCTGTCTGAGGCCCTTGAGGGTGTGGCCGAGGAGAGGATGATGCTGGTCAAGTTTTCGCTTATGTCGCAGTCTCGCTGTTCCTTTCTTTGCCATGGCAGGTCGTTGGCTGCTTTGAGCTGAATGATGTCCATTACAGTGCTCTACTGAGTGTCCAGGTGGTCCTGGTGAGCTGCCAGGGCTGGATGTCTGTGGAATGTCTGCGACATACTGGCACACTTGTGGGAACACCAGAGAGAGAGTAGACACAAGGCAAATGCAGGTAGGTACAGAGGTGTTAAACTATCTCTAAGGGGGACGGCTGTGTAGGCCGTGTAAGGTATTACTAGCTGGTGGGAGGCAGCTAGTGATGTAGGGTGCTATGTTTTTGTGTTCGTAAACACAAAGGAAGAGTTTGAGTAACTTTTTTGAGGGGGCCGTAAGCAGGGGTCAGCTGATGACCGGGCTAATAACTACTGATGGTTCACGGGTTTTTGGTCACTATGACGAAACTGAAATAAAATAAGATGAACTCAAAAAAAAAGGAACATTTTTACCTATTTTAGTTTTGTTTCTAAGAGATATGGCTAAGCAGGTTTCACTTGTGTGTGATGCTGCAATAGACTTCATAACCCTAGGGTTAGGCTGTTAGCTAAACTAGCAGGGACCCACCAAATACCTCGTCAAAAGAAAAAGAAACAGTGGGAATTGTTTCTAGTTTTATGTTAGCTACTTGGTGTGCAATGGTAGCTGCCTTCAAAGATTAGGCCTTTCACTGAGCGTGAGTAGAAGTAAGAGGAACAGTGCATTATGCTCTAATCACCTTATAACTCGCTAAGGAAACCACAGTTTGCTCGAACTACTGACTCACTTCCAAAAAAAACGACGATGGTGATGTGAATAACTAAAATAAGGTACAGTAAAAACACCAACAACCAAAAAAAAAAATAAATGAAATAAAATAAAAAAGGGGTCCTAAGAGCTGTAGGAAATTAAAAGGGGAAAGTAAATGAACAAAATAAAAATAAAAATAAAAATGGAAAAAAAAAAAAAAAAAATTGATTAAATTAAATCTCAAATTAATACAAATCAATTTCGCTGAATTGGTACATTTGTGCTAAACAATGTAAATAAATGCAATAAAATAAAAGAGTGAATAAGTCAAAAACAAAACATAAGAGAATATAGGAAGAGAGAGAGTGAGAGAGAGGTGTGGTTAGAAAGTTACGCTTTACAGCCTATCTAAGTGTTAGTCAGATGCTAACAGCTAGCAGTTGAGGTAAAGGGCTTAGCTTAAGAGTTAGCGTTAGTTACACGCAATTCTTTGTTGACACACAGGTCTGTGAAGTGAATGCTGTTGTCAGATCAACCGGAAGAGTCTGCTCACACTTCCAGGGTCACGTGTTGCTAGAAGACCAATGCAAGCTCACAACAGGTGCATGTGGAGCAGACTTGCACTGCTGTGAGCATGCATGGGAAACTCATGTATGTCCCATACAAATTCATTCATTAATTAAAACAGCACATTCACTTCACAGGCACTGGTGGATTCGTAGTTAGCTACGCTAGAATAACACCATTAATTTTACGTAAATGTTCACATGAACGAATCAAAATGAAATACAATGATATGTTACACATAATAAGGCCTTAAATCAGTGTAATGAGGAGCATCGCTCAGATCACCTGCATAGTGCTGAAAAAGGGGATTTCTTCGCATAAGATCAGACCGATTTATTCTGGTACCTTTTATATGAGCTGCTAATCTGAGATTGCGTCGTCAGAAAATAGACTTATGCTCCACTAACAACAGAGATTAGGATTTCTTCGCTAAAATCAGGTTAGTTTCTTATCGTACGATTTAAAAACATTATAGCACTGAAACTTTCTAATACCTGTAGGAAGGCACCTTCAAGCTATAGTTTTATCTGATTATATTCAGAACCTGGTGCGCGCATGTATAAGAGTTACGTAAATGTTTCACATGAGTGGGTCGATATGAATACAATGATACATAACACATAATAAGGCCTTAATCAGTGAAATGAGGAGCATCGCTCAGATCATCTACACAGTACTGAAGAAGGGGATTTTTTCGCCCAAAATCAGACCGATTTATTCGGGTACCATTTATATGAGCTGCTAATCCAGAGATTTCGTCGTCAGAAAATAGACTTATGCTCCACTAACAACAGAGATTAGGATTTCTTCGCTAAAGTCAGGTTATTTTCTTATCGTACGATTTAAAAACATTAAAGCACTGAAACTTTCTAATACCTGTAGGAAGGCAACTTCAAGCTATAGTTTTATCTGATTAAATTCAGAACCTGGTGCGCGCATGTATAAGAATTACGTAAATGTTTCACATGCGTGGGTCGATATGAATACAATGATACGTAACACATAATAAGGCCTTAAATCTGTGAAATTAGGAGCATCGCTCAGATCACCTACACAGTACTGAAGAAGGGGATTTCTTCGCCCAAAATCAGACCGATTTATTCTGGTACCATTTATATGAGCTGCTAATCCTGAGATTTCGTCGTCAGAAAATAGACTTGTGCTCTACTAACACAGAAATTAGGATTTCTTCGCTAAAGTCAGGTTAGTTTCTTATCGTACGATTTAAACACATTATTGCACTGAAAACTTCTTACTGCTTGTATGAAGGTGCATTCAAACTATAATTTTATTTGGTTTTGATCAGGAACTGGTATGCGCATGGAGAAGAAGTTACTAACTTATGAAACAGACACATAAGGTTGATTATTGGGCCTGCTTGCAAGCAATGTTTAAAACGACTCCACCGATCTAAATTACTTACTCCTGCTCGTACTGCATAAAGTAGGAAACTATTGTTTTATGGTTAGCTTGTCAAAGTTTCTGGGGTCGCATCATGCGCTGCTGCAGGAATGCTTGGAAGGGACCCCCTCCTCTCTGTAGTTGCTGGAGGTATTATGGTTCTGTCTGCTGAGTTGTTAAGCAGAAAGTGTTGGCTCCCCCTTTCGTAGCTTCGTGCCCCTGAGGGAGTTTTGCACTGCTGAATGAGGATGCAGGAGTAGGGTGTTTCTCCCACTGTGTTTCCTTTTGCAGCCTATCAGAGTACCTGAGTTCTCTTTGGACCATGTCAAGTTTGTCTTGAGTGTTGTTCAGCTGCTGGATCAGAGTCTCAATTCTGGCAACTTTGTCTAAGAGCTCAGAATTTGCTGCTTTAATAGTAATTTTGTGTGGGTGTTTCCTTTCCAGGTCCTTTCTGGCTACCTTTTCCAGGTGCTCTTGCTGTTCAGCAGCTGTCAGAGCCTTTTTTAAATCTATTGATTTCCTCCTGTAACTCCATTTTGCTGGGGTCCTTGTGGCTACCGCTGTGATCTGTTGCTTGAAATCATTTACCTCCTGTTTCAGACCCATAAGGTTGTGGCCACTGAGGGTGATGACCTTGGCGAGCTTTTTGTAGCCACAACTCTCGCTTGAGTCATGAGTCTGAGGTACTCTTCCCTCAGTGTCCATTTGCTTTTGGCTCAGTAGGTGGTCGTCAGCCCTGGGTAGAAGGGTGTTCTTCACAACGCCTGGCCAGTCCTCTTTGTTCTGCATTCTGGGCAGTTAGTCTGAGCATCTGCACCGTTTTGACACACTGGTGTTGAGAGTAAGGGCTAGAGACTACTACAAGATCAAAACAGAGTGTGAATGCTAAAATAGTTTTGGGTCAGCATATGTTTTCTGAAAAGGGCGTAAACAGGGTTTTGATTGTTGACTTAAGACTACTCTTATTGTCAATTTATCACTCAGAATTTGCTGACGGTTCCCCAACAGGCTTAATCTCTGAGGTATGAAGGAGAAAAGGGAAAAGCAGAAGGAAAAGGAGAGCATTTCTATTCAGATTATGCTGATTATTTTTGAAAATAAACAAATCAAAAATAGAAATGTCTCTGGTTCCTTTTGAGGTTCAGAGAGAACATCAAGGGGGCATAACATGTAAATGGATTTGAAATTAGCTGACTTCTATTATTAAAAAAGGGTAATCAATCTGATATTAGGAACTATCAGTAGCACTCGTGATTAACTGATTTGTGTTGGGCAACACACCATGTCTGGTCTCAGCTGCTGCGTGTTCAGCTCCCATGCCGTTGCCATGCCATGGGTGTGCCCTGCCCTCCGTAGCGCTTTATTCACTGTGCCACTAAAAACACCCAATAACTTAATGATTCATCTCTAGATAGACAGTTAAAATGTAATTAAATTTAGATTTAATTAACTAGTAACTGAGCAATAGCATTCAGGAAGGATACATCTAGATAGTTAAATTCGCTGAGATGAATTGAAGATTGAGAAACATAGAAAAAGAAGAAAAAGAAGTGAAAAATCAGAAACCAGGGTTTAGGTTAAATTCAAATTGCTTCACACTGGACACATGCATGCTGTATTTAAGAGCTTCAATTAAAGAGTGTTAACCCCTAATTGTTAAAGCTATTTGAGTAGCTTAGCCTAAAATGAAACTATGCTAAGTCGTGTTAGCTTAGCTGCTTCAAATGGTTTGTTTACAAACATGGCGTGTTGTGCTATGTGACGTTAGCACTTCCTGTGACAAGTTGTTGTCACGGTAACCAATGCATGCCAGTGTAATTAATGCAGTTTAATGTCTGTCTATGTTAAACAGTCATAGTTTTAGAACGTGGTGCTTTCAGCCTTCAAGACTTGTTGCATTAAATAAGCACTTCTGTGAGTGTTTCTCTAATTTAACAATAAACTTCTTGCACTTGTTTAAAGAATTACAAAACGTGTTTACTGTAAGTTAAAACCGGTTTAAACATATATGTAGTTATGTTTGCCTCACATATGAGTACTAAAGTACAGTATTACACCTTTAATTTCACTCAGCGAGTGAAACACAGTAATGACCACCAGGTTGCTCGGCTTATATATATAGTCAAAGTGTAGATGAATTGCTTCAATCTAATTATAAACTATAAGGCCTTTATGCTGTAGAAAGGGGAGCAGCGCTCACATCTACCTTGATATAACTGTACTGAGATTTCTTCTTCAAAGAAACAATTTAAACAATACTGCAATTTTGTGATTTCTTCACTAAAGCATATTACATTATGGTACAGTTTTGGACATGCCGCTGAGCTGAGATTCAGACTTACTCTTTGTCAAGACAGATTTATGCTTTAAAACTGAAATTAGGGTTCCTTTGCTAAAAACCAGATTAACCTTACACTGATACCATTAAACATGAAATACATAAAGACTCTCACAATTATAATAGCAGTACAAATTCAAACCCCCACTTTATCTGCATCTAAACAAGCCAGTAAATAGGGACACAACAGGGCATCTGAATTCACGTCCTATTTTAACCTGGGCTATCAAGCACACACTTTTAAGTTGCCAGTGTTTAAACTCATAACTTTCGTTTTATCACGCCCGCATTTTCTCCACCAAAATCTGTGTAGCGAATCAGCTCATGGGAAATATGAATAATTAATCATAGTTAGTTATAATTAATTATGAATATTTTGGATCCGCTGTAGATATTTAGCTGACCACTCAGGGTCAACCGTCTTGTCAATTCTAAGAACGTTAATTTCCTGGTTAAAGGAAATAACTTTCTTACTGTACAATTCTATAAGTTTGTAACGTAAATCCGCATGATTATTGACTCCGGTTATGAGTAAACAATGAACACGTAAAGTGTGATACAAGTAAGGTTTTATTAACTACATAACACTTAAACTAGTCCAACATACTACATAAACAACATTAACCGGTCTATACATACACATATATACACACACATACAGTTGGTATAGGAAGGGTTAAAGTTTAGCACTAAAGAAATAGACATAAGGAATGACATTTATGGAAACATTTTGCATATTCAGCAGATCTAAAACCTGAGGAAAACGTCAGATTCTTGTTCAAACACACCTTTGTAAAAAGGTGTAATTGATACTTAATGCATCAATTAAATCGCCTAAGTTTGATACTTGCGTATGTCTGAAATAGATTCCTGATGCAATCTTAAGGCCTAAGATCTTGCTGAAGTTGGTTGATGATAAAGAGCTAGTTTGAGTCAGAATCACTTGATGAATGAAAAGGACTAGGCCGTAGCCTGGCACGAGCTTTGGTATCCTGGATCGTTTCTCACATCTTCATCTTAGCATCTGCCTGAACCACCGACTGGGTGGGTCACATGGAGTGTGGCCTTTTAAAGCCTGCAGAGATTCACGCCTCTCAAGATGGGTTCGTCCAATGAGGAAGGCTGAAATCCCAAGCGGGAGGTTGGAAATACTGGGGATTTTTATGACTCTTTGTCTGTGAGCATGGTATTTTGCATATGTAATTCTCTGGAGTGTTGAGGCACGAATTAGTAAAGATTCTTAGAACATCAATATTTTGCATAGGTATCAGCATGTAATATGTACTCTCAATTAGATCATCCGAAGATGATCGGATGATCTAACATGATATAGGTGAGGTTATATTATCTAGTGGTCTATGATAACATGAATAAACCAGCATACACTACAACAGACAATATACAATACAGTAATGGTATACACAATGACCAAAAGATATGGGTATTCAATCAAAGAAGAAGGTTTTCCTATGAATTAATTAGAGAACAATCCATTTCTCTGGGCATTGTGTGTCTTTCTCATGAGTAAAATGAGGGAGTTTCTCCCCTACAGTCCTTTTAGGTCATAAAACCAGTGATATCATTATTAGTTGTCATGGTGACCAAGGTTGGGGGATGGGGTTCAGCCGAAAACCTAACATCCAGTATATTGAGTGAGGGGACTGTGACGATTTTTTAATCTAATGAATAATTGATTTGTTAAATCCCATAAAAATTAGTGTGTCAGATTTGGTCGAGACGCTACACTGTGTATGTGGTAAGTGAACTTTCATGTACTGTAATGCAACAGCCTACCGCTAGCAAGCGGCTAAACTTTTAGTGGCTCAGTAGAATGGGTTATTTGTTTCACGCTTCGGGCACAACCCTAACCCCACCCCCCGATGTCATCGTCCATCACGATGTTTCACTGTAGACATCGTCCGATACCAATTTGGTAGACATCGCCCAACCCTAATCAAAATGTCATAATGGGACCTTCCGGTGAAATGAGACTTCTCCTCTGTGTGACCTATCCTGGAACTTTTCCAATCTTGGATCCTAAACCCTGCCCCTGTACTCTCACACATCTTCTGCATCCATTTTTGAGTGCAACGCCCACATCTCAAAATACAATCAACAACCGATGGATAGAACCAAGTCCCCATCCTACATTTTTTCTTTTTCAATAATCCATTACACTCAGATGTACATCACAATGCGCAAGAAAACTGTTTCATTGCAGCTTTAAGGACAAGGAGACATACAACATATGAGAGGAAAAAATTTTTTATACTTAGTTATAACATTTGATTTTCATTAATTATAACATGTTTTTTTTTTTTCTCTTCTTTTTTTTCCCTTTACAAATGGATAACATGCCACAGATGGAAATTACAACTATATCAACTAACAAATGTATATGAACACAGTTTTGCTGTAAAATATTCGCATGCAATGCAAAACTTGTTCTGATTTTGTAGTTTTCAACATATTCATACTGATGCTATCAAGTCAGTTCCACCATTATTTTGGTGAAGAATCAGCATAATTTGCAACAAAGACAACAGGAAACCAAACATTTGCAAGGCATATAAAAAGGTTGTACAAGATCAATATATTTAAACATAGTCCTGACCTCTAATTTGGTACATTTTAACACATTCAATGAACACCTGTATTTATTGTTATACATAGGCTACACAACAGAAAGCTCAAACACAAAGAAACGTCACTTCTTGATCTGATAAACCTCCCCTGAAAAAATTAGGCAACAACCTGTTTTATTGAATTGACATGATGTCATACCACACTGTACTTGAATAGGACTAACTTCTTAAAAATATGCCTGGAATGCACACCCAAACGTTTAACAGAAGAACATGGAGGTGTGGGTGCCTCTCTTTACAATACAACAGCTTTTTATTTTTAGAATTTTTAAGAGTAAGAACATGTGATAAATAAATGTGATGAGACAATCTTTTAAGAAACATCAGTAAATCAGTATTTTAGATAGAAAATTTCATAATTAGAACTAAAACGAGGCATCTACTGTATGTATGAATAAAATGTTTTCACGTCTTGTCTCGGCCGGATTGCATATACTATCGATTGTGGCTCCGTCCCGCAAGTAGGACTGCGGTCAGGCCAGCCTCCACTTTGAAAAACACGGTCATTCTAGCCGCAACGTTGATAAATGGAAAACCGATCTCTGGCATTCATTTATTGAGCCAGTTTCTCTGTTCATAATGAATAAATGAATGAACGAGTAAATAAATAAATAATACATTTAAAATAATACAAATGTTTAAAAAACGGTCTGATAAAATGAGAATTACTTCAAAAGTTGAGTAATATTAAATGTAGAACTTCCAAATAATATGAAAATAACTATCTGAAGATAAATAACTAAATAAAAGCCTTTCATAAACTTGCATATAACCATATTTATCTGTAAATTCACATAGTTATAAAAAGAAAACTCCCTGTTTTCACAAAAAGTTTCACTTTTGATTAACAGTACACCACTCCAGAATGTATTTCCCCAAGGTCAGGACTGTCTGATTTCCCATTACAAAATAAAAGCCCAAAATCTCATTTATGACCAGTTTTGTCTTTGATTTTGGAAAGCTAAAAAAAAAAGGAAACTCCCCTTTTCCACAGAACAATTTCAATTCAGATTAACAGTCCCACCTCATGTCGCTCCCACCAGGTCAAAGACTGCTGGTGCAATAGTACAATTGCAGTCCTTCAAAACTTATACAAAATGCACTATCAGTCTGAAGTAAAATGGTTGGTGGAAACAGTTTCCTTTTTATACCAATCTAAACGGTATATAAAATCACCGTACTTCTTCCTATTTATATGGAAGTAGTGGCCTAATGGTTAGAGAGTTGTACTTGTAACCCAAAGGTTGTGGGTTCTAGTCTCGTACCGGCAGGAATTGTAGGAGGGGGGAGTGAATGTACAGCACTCTCACCCACCTTCAATACCACGACTGAGGTAAGACCCTTGAGCAAGGCACCGACTCCACCAACGCAGCATGTTAATAAATGGCTGCCCAGTGCTCCGGGTGTGTGTTCACGGTGTGTGTGTGTTCACTGCGGTGTGTGTGCACTTTGGATTGGTAAATGCAGAGCACTAATTCCCGAGTATGGGCACCATACTTGGCCACATGTCACTTCACTTTAAAAAAAAAAAAAAACATCCTTTGTGAGTTGTTGAAGGACTTCAATTTGTAATTATTGCACCAGATAGTCCTGACTTGTGGGAGCGGCAATGAATGGTGGTACTGGTTATCTAAAGTCAAATTGGTCTTTGGAAACAGGGAGTTTCCTTTTTAAACCAGTCCAAATTGACAGACAAAGCAGCTTAAATATGAGCTTTTAAAGGGCTTTTATTTTGGAATTATACATCAGATAGTCCTTACATTGTGTGGGTGACTCTGAAGTCAAAGTGGTCTGTGGAAACAGGGAGTTTCATTTTTATACCAATCAGAATTGACAGACAAAATAGTTTTTGTAATTATACATCAGATCCAGACATTTGTGGGAGTGACACTCTGGGGTGGTGTACTATTATTTGAATTGAAACTGGTCTGTGGAAAGAGGGAGTTTCATTTTTAGAGCTATGCAAAATCAGAGACCAAACCAGTCATTTGACGTTTTGGGGGGGCTTTTATTTTGTAATGGGAAATCAGACAGTCCTGACCTTGGGGAAATACATTCTGGAGTGGTGTACTGTTAATCAAAGGAGTTTTCTTTGTATAACTATGTGAATTTACAGATAAATATGATTATATGCAAGTTCATGAAAGGGTTTTATTTTGTTATTTCTCATAAGACTACATTTAATATTAATCAACATTTGAAGTCTTTTTCATTTTATCAGGCCGTTTTTTAAACATTTGTATTATTTTAAATGTATTCATTCACTCATCATTGACAGAGAAACTGGCTCAATAAATGAATGCCAGAGATAGGTTTCCCTTTGGTCTGATTACGCGCTATTACCGTAACGCCTAGTGTATGCGCGCATCCCAAAACAACGCGGCTAGAATGACCGTGCTTTTCAAAAGTGGTGGCTGGCCTGACCGCACTCATATAGGCTACTGTCATTGGCTCGTCGTCTTTCATTAATACAAGATAGGAAATGTATGTTATGTTACTGTTCTTGTTATGCGATAAAAAAAAGATAGGAAATGTGTTCGTAGGACTGACCAAAGGGGGGGGGAGGGGGGGGTGGGGACAGTAAAGAGGGCTTGTTTGTACCTTCAACATGTGGGGAGTGGGGTCCTTTCACTGAAAACAACATTAGCCTTTTAAATGCTGACAGGGACAGAAACTTTGGTTTACGCACTTCCAACAGTGATTTACACACACAGTCCAATTAAAAAGTTATCCAGCTTAATAAATCGTAAACATAAAACTTACCTTTTCGGCACGGAGAAGGAGCATGTGTCGACGCGGCGGCCGCGTAAAGGCTTTATATTAGTAAATCACAGCCCAGAGTGGTGCTGAGAGAGTATGCGTCCTTAGGTAGTGACAGAGAGTGATGCTGTGCTCAAGGAGGGAACTGAGCTCAGGTGCATTACCTGCTCTCCCGGTCAACAGCTAAAGCACAGGACAAAGGCAAGGTGGATCCTCTCACATTGACGTTGTCTTTATGGTCCAAGTTTAACAGCACACCACACCTCTTTGCCACAATTGTGGGCGAATCTAGTTTTCATTGAGGTAAAAGTTTACATGTGTTTGCATACCGTCTGAAACCACCTGCGTCGCTCAAGCAAGCGCAAAACTATCATCCTCACAGTAAAGTAAATACATATCACACGCAATTCACAGTAAACTGCAACACCATTGAAAGGGAGCTTTAAACACAGTATGATTCATATTATTCAGTCTGTATTACGCAATTTCCAATCAATCACGTAATCGACGAGTTTTCGATTTGCTTGTTTGTTTATAGCAGATTTTTTTTTTCAAAAGCTTGTATATCCTACTTGTGTAAAAAAAATAAAAAAGTAAATAAAAAACAATATATATTATATATATATATATATAGATACACGGGTACGGAAAGTATTCAGACCCCCTTAAATTTGTCACTCTTTGTTATATTGCAGCCATTTGCTAACATCATTTAAGTTATTTTTTTTCCCTCATTAATATACAAACAGCCCCCCATATTGACAGAAAAACACATAATTGTTGACATTTTTGCAGATTTATTAAAAAATAAAAACTGAAATATCTCATGGTCCTACGTATTCAGACCCTTTGCTCAGTATTTAGTAGAAGCACCCTTTGATCTAATACAGCCATGAGTCTTTTTGGGAAGATGCAACAAGTTTTTCACACCTGGATTTGGGGATCCTCTCCATTCCTCCTTGCAGATCCTCTCCAGTTCTGTCAGGTTGGATTGTAAACGTTGGTGGACAGCCATTTTTTAGGTCTCTCCAGAGATGCTCACTTGGGTTTAAGTCAGGGCTCTGGCTGGGCCATTCAAGAACAATCACAGAGCTGTTGTGAAGCCACTCCTCTTATTTTAGCTGTGTGCGTAGGGTCATTGTCTTGTTGGAAGGTACACCTTCGGCCCAGTCTGAGGTCCTGAGCACTCTGGAGAAGGTTTTTTTGTCCAGGATATCCCTGTACTTGGCCTCATTCATCTTTCCCTCGATTGCAACAAGCCGTCCTGTCCCTGCAGCTGAAAAACAACCCACAGCATGATGCTGCCACCACCAAACTTCACTGTTGGGACTGTATTGGACAGGTGATGATCAGTGCCTGGTTTTCTCCACACATAACCGCTTAGCATTAAGGCTAAAATTCGATCTTGTCGGTCATCAGACCCAGAGAATCTTTTCTCACATCTTGGAGTCTTCAGGTTGTTTTTTTAGTACTCAGGCAGGCTTTCATGTGTCTTCCTGATGGAGGCTTCCGTCGGCCATCGCCATACCCGACTGTGGAGTGCTGCAGTGATGGTTTGCTTTTCTTACACTTTCTCCCATCTCCCGACTGCATCTTTGGAGCTCAGCCACAGTGATCTTTGGTTTCTTCTTTCCCTCTCTCACCAAGGCTCTTCTCCCCCGCTAGCTCAGTTTGGCCGGGTACGGCCAGCTCAGTAAGGGTTCTGGTCGTCCCAAACGTCTTCCATTTAAGGAGTATGGAGGCCACTGTGCTCTTAGGAACCTTAAGTTCAGCAGAAATTTTTTTGTAACCTTGGCCAGATCTGTGCCCTGCCACAATTCTGTCTCTGAGCTCTTCAGGCATTTCCTTTGACCTCATGATTCTCATTTGCTCTGACATGCACTGTGAGCTGTAAGGTCTTTATATAGACAGGTGTGTGGCTTTCCTAACAAAGTCCAATCAGTATAATCAAACACAAATGGACTCAAATGAAAGTGTAGAACCATCTCAAAGATGATCAGAAGAAACGGACAGCACCTGAGTTAAATATATGAGTGTCACAGCAAAGGGTCTGAGTACTTAGGACCATTTGATATTTCAGTTTTTCTTTTTTAATGTCAACAATTCTGTGTTTTTCTGCAAATATGGGGTGCTGTGTGTACATTAATGAGGAAAAAAATAAACTTAAATGATTTTAGAAAATGGCTGAAATATAAAAAAGAGTGAAAAATATAAGGGGGTCTCAATACTTTCCGTTCCCCCTGTATATAACATCCCTAGGAACAAGTTGAAAAAATCCATACTATTTTAAGACTTATATGGCTGTTGTACTTGTAATTACAGTCCCGCTGATTAATCGTCGCTTCGGTTTAACATGGACAATCGATGCAGACATTAGAATGTTATGGTGGCCGAGAGAGCTCAACGTGCTGCAATTTAAGAAAACACATGCAAATTGAAAACACCAGCAAATTAAGAAAACATCAAATCCTGTATATAGAATATTTTATTAAGGTAGCCATCTTATATAACGTTTCACAGTTACTCGTTTAATTCGTCAGATTATTTAGGCTAATAATATCTAAAAGACAAATGAATCATGCAATCAGGGTGTTAAAATAAAAAAAAAAACTCACCTTTCAGTTCACTGACAACTCTACTGACCAATAGCCACTGCACAAATTGTATGACCAATTTTAGGATTTTTTTGTATTGATTTGAAATTATTTTATGATTCTCTCTGCTCATCACTTAATAAGAAATTGATGTATTTCTTATGTATTGATTATGTATTGATGGATAAAATATTGACTTTGATGTAAGGGTTACCTCCTGTGTATTCTTTGAAATTGACATTTTATGTGTAATTTTCCATTAAAGTTATTTTTTATTTTAATTTATTTAAGAAAAAAAGATGTTTAACTTTTTATTTATTTGTTTATGTTCCGTTTATATTTCATTTTTATTATTCTTTATATTTATTGTTTTGTATTCTGGTTGTGTGTATTTTATTGCTATGACTGTATCCCCTGTGAATGTTATATCTTCAATATAAAAAATAAAAAAAAAGGAATCACGACAGAAACTCAAAAAAAAGCCACTGCACAAAACAAATCCCAGCCGGGTCCGTCACTTTTTTGGGTCCCCTTGAAACATTTCCGTTGTGGTTCGTGCTATTTGCAGCGCGTTTCTTCATTTGCATGTGTTGTGATTTGCAGCGTTTCTTCATTTGGATGTGTTGTGAGGATTTGCAGCGCGTTTTTTCATTTGCATGTGTTGTGAGGATTTGTGTTGTCAAACTGATGAAGATGTTTTAATTTGCTGGTGTTTTTTCAATTTGCTTGTGTTTTCTTAAGTTGCAGCGCGTTGAGCTCTCTCGGCCACCGTACTAATGCTTAACACGGCTTAATAATCCAAAACACACTCCCAAAGTTATCATTAAATCAATATCCTTTTATATATAATATATATAAACTGCTTTTGAATGAAAATGCATTTGTTTCTATTGTGTAGCCTACGCTAGGGCTGTGCATATATCGAAATGATACCTGAAATTGTATACATGTGCATCTCAATAAATTAGAATGTTGTGGAATAGTTCATTTATTTCAGTAATTCAACTGTTATTGTGAAACTCGTGTATTAAATAATTTCAGTGCACACAGACTGAAGTAGTTTTTAGTCTTTGGTTCTTTTAATTGTGATATTTTGGCTCACATTTAACTAAAACCCATCAATTCACTATCTCAACAAATTAAAATATGGTGACATGCCCCCCCCCAAAAAAAATCAGCTAATCAACTCAAAACACTTGCAAAGGTTTCCTGAGCCTTCAAAATGGTCTCTCAGTTTGGTTCACTAGGCTACACAATCATGGGGAAGACTGCTGATCTGACAGTTGTCCAGAAGACAATCATTGACACCCTTCACAAGGAGGGTTTAGCCACAAACATTCATTGCCAAAGAATATGGCTGTTCAAAGATTGCTGTATCCAAGCATGTTAACAGAAGTTGGTGGAAGGAAAAAGTGTGGAAGAAAAAGATGCACAACCAACGAGAGAACTGCAGCCTTATGAGGATTGTTAAGTAAAATCGATTCAAGAATTTGAGTGAATTCACAAGGAATGGACTGAGGCTGGGTCAAGGCATCAAGAGCCACCACACACAGACGTGTCAAGGAATTTGGCTACAGTTGTCGTATTCCTTTTGTTAAGCCACTCCTGAACCACAGACAACGTCAGAGGCGTCTTACTTGGGCTAAGGAGAAGAAAAACTGGACTGTTGTCCAGTTTTGTTGTCCAAAGTCCTCTTTTCAGATTAGAGCAAGTTTTGTATTTCATTTGGAAACCAAGGTCCTAGAGTATGGAGGAAGGGTGGAGAAGCTCATAACCAAAGTTGCTTGAAGTCCAGTGTTTATTTTCCACAGTCTGTGATGATTTGGGGTGCTATGTCATTTGCTGGTGTTGGTCCATTTTGTTTTTTGAAACCAACGTCACTGCACCCGTTTTACCAAGAAATTTTGGAGCACTTCATGCTTCCTTCTGCTGACCAGCTTTTTGAAGATGCTGATTTCATTTCCAGCAGGATTTGGCACCTGCCCACACTGCCAAAAGCACCAAAAGTTGAATAAATGACAATGGTTTTGGTGTGCTTGACTGGCCAGCAAACACACGAGACCTGAACTTCATAGAGAATCTATGGGGTATTGTCAGGAGGAAAATTAGAAACAAGAGACCAAAAATGCAGATGAGCTGAAGGCAACTGTCAAAGAAACCTGGGCTTCCATACACCTCAGCAGTGCCACAAACTGATCACCTCCTTGCCATGCCGAATTGAGGCAGTAATTAAATCAAAAGAGCCCCTACCATATGCGTACATGTACAGTATATGAACATACGTTCCAGAAGGCCAACAATTCACTAAAAATGTTTTTATGAAGTATTCTAATTTGTTGATATAGTTAATTGGTGGGTTTTTGTTAAGTGTGAGTCAAAATCATCACAATTAAAATAACCACAGACTTAAACTACTTCAGTCTGTGTGCATTTTATTTAATACACGAGTTTCACAATTTGATTTGAATTGCTGAAATAAATGAACTTTTCCACGCCATTCTAATTATTGAGATGCACCTGTATCTCGGCAGTATGCATATCGCCAGCTTGCAGATTGGGGCCATGAACAAAAGACAGAGAGAATCACTCACTGCTCTTAACTAAATAACTTTTGTAGCTTAAATAAGAATCGGTGCATATTGAATTCAAAGAGTAAATACTATGCATTGTTTTATTTTTCCTTTTTATTATTCATTTCCTAAACTCATTTTAAAATGATTACACTAATGTTAAAATTAAATTTTTATGTAATGCTCGAGTAAAACACTACCGTTCACTTTCAGAAGTTGTTGTAGGGGTGCTTTCTTATTAGAATCAGAATAAGCTTTATTCACCACTTAAGTGTGCGCAAACACAAAGAATTTGTTGTGGTTTTACAGGAACTATTGGTACATACATTCATACATACATACAAATAACCATATATATAGATATATATGACACAAGATAGTTATAGAAGTTCACAGAACTGACTCAGCAACAGCTGAGTAAAACTGTTTCATTAAAACTGAGCATGTGGCACTTTAAGCGTTATCGTATCACATATCGAATATCGCATTATTTAATGAGTTATCGCATATCGCATTTTTCTTCAATATCGTACAGCCCTAGTGTACATCTAAAATTGGCACTATACTTCCTTTGTCTTTTTTGTTTCACAGTCTGACAGGCTTCAAAACGCCATAACAGAACCAGCACCAATGTCTTTTTTCCTGATCAAACACATTTAACATCACATCTCATAAGACACATTTACATTTTTTATGTAGATATTTCTTCTTCACACACACCACAGGTATCAAGCATGTGCTTTGCTGCCGCTGTTGTTTCTTTGGTATCCAAATACACCCAAAAAATTGACAGGGCATTGTTGGTTGTGGTGGAAATGTCCAGCATTATGTACAAATGTGTATAAATCATGCCGTAAATACTGAAACGTTTGTAATTTTATTTCACTCTATTAGCCTACATTAATCAGAGTTTACACTCTATGCTCGTTATTTAGTTTACACAGAGTCTTTAAGTTAAAAAGTTCTATGCGAATGCGAATAGAGCTCTTTTCACTGTCACTATAGTGATGTGTTGTGCCCATTGAGTTCCTCATTTGACCTAAATCAGAGGTTACTTTTCTTAACTAAGTTAACAGCAGTGCATTAGCATATTTTTTTATTTAGTCATGTTAGATTATACACAATTTCAAGAATAACTTTACTATTTGTCTGAATTAGTGATGGGTCAATGCATGTTGACCCCCTCTAACGTGATTGCATACACAGATTTAGTTTTTTCTAGTTGAGCTGAGTTTGTAATCGATGAAAAGCTTGTTTAAGTATCAAACCAGGACACACAGGAGTTGCAGGGTTATTATCCCTATGAGTTTTTGATCCACCCACCCTTCTGTAATAATGAGTAGTTACAAAAAGCTTAAGATCAAAATGGGAGAAACAAATGTTTTGCAGTGTATTTATTTTAAGCCTAGTGGGTTTCAACCTTTTTCTAGACACCCCCTGTCCCATTTCATTGGGGTTTGAACATAATCAAATTCAAGTACGCATAAATATGAAAACAAATGCCTTGTGCAGCAGGTTTCTAATGAAACAAACTTATTCATATTCATGTTTGTTTTCAGATTATGTCCAAATCAAAATCCCATAAGGCGATGGGTGACGAGGTGTGGATGTCCCGCCTGCAGCGGTTTGCATCTTCGGGGAATTGGCCTTCTGATGCTGGAAACAGACCTGGTCCCCGTCAAAGGAAATGGTATGACCTCTTTCAGCAGGTGTGTATGGACACGACACAGGCATGAAGCCATAATCTATAAGGGTCAATCTTACAGGAACTGTCAAGGAATGGCAGGTCACATTAACCATTAAGATTTTTTTTTTGTGTATTTTAACAATTTTCTTAATACCGTATTGGCTCGAATATAAGACGACCCTGATTATAAGACGACCCCCCTTTTTCCAGATGTACCTTTTGGAAAAAAGCTTTTTAAAAACCAAATCTTGTTTTTTCTCAGTAAAACACATTTTGTCTTCAATTATTTTCATATTGCATATTTTTTTCCTATTTTAATTTTTGTTTTGAAAGTAAAAATGTACCAACAATCACATTTAAAAAATATTTACACTTTTTGATATACCATTAAAAAAACAAAACAGGTAGCCCATCTGAATTAGGTCGTTTAGGCTATCCATCTAATAGTAGCCTACCAAAGTCTTATTAACAGTAGAAGATAAATCTTACTGTAGTCTTCAAATCTGGGTGTCTTATGTTTTAAAATCACAAAGGGAGTTTGGTCCCATCAGGCTAACGTGACAGTCACGACTCATGCAGCTGTAAGGTTTTCTTTTTCTTTTGTTTTACTCGCGATCTTTACAACACGCATTACATTACGTATTTCATGGCACACTCGTTTTACGCGTATTTGGTGCCACCTATTGTTGTGGGTGTATTATTGACAAGTTAAAGTCTAGAACCTGAATATAAGATGACCCTGTTTTTTTTCGGGTCAATACGGTAGTTCGCATTTAAACCCTGTATCCCAATTGACAGTTGCCAAAAGTAATGCAAAAAAAAGTCCCATTTAACTACGTAAATATGTCAACAAAATAATGGTACATTATTTAAATTGTAAAGTTCTACTGATAGTTTACATTAGGGTTTCCCAAACTATGAAACTATCTCCCAAAACATGATGTGTGTCAGATCCGCGTCATGTCCAGCAGCCAAAATAACCTCATAACCAGCTGCTGTGACGTCTGTTCATCAAAGAACAAAAGAAAAAAAGAGGAAATCAATCACTTCTAAGGGATTCATCTATGTGTAATTTAGAATTTAGTGTTTGATAACTTTATTCTATTTCTGTATATTTCCTGCTGAAGGGCACAGGCAAACATGACTTTTATTATAATGGGTTTATGTGAAGATTGTTTTAAGTTCACTTAAATAAGAATGTATTTTTTTTAAAGTTTAATAAATGTTAAAATTGATAACTCTCAATTATACTCTAGTGTTGAATGGCTGTAGTCAATGGTTAAATATTAAGGGGGAAAAAAATATTTCACAGAGACATCAGTAGTGTATTAGTATCAGTGATACTCGCCTTCAGTCATAAAAAGATGCCATTAAACAAATATACAATTATACTGTTTTTATGTTGTTTCCACATTAATTAGAAGATTGAATGTGAAATTATTGCAATATAAAAGTATATTTAAAAACTTTAATGTTCAATTAATTTGAGAAAAAAATGTGCGCTAATGATTGTTAGAATTGATGACCGCACTAATAAAAGCGAAAATAATTATGTAAACAAAATAATGACACAATGATGCATAAAATAGGCTTTTTCTTTTGCAAAAATATAATTTCTCAGCTGTCAAAAATGTGTTGTGTGCTATTAATAAAATATATTTAATAATTGACTATTCAAAGATTTTTTTTTTTTCTTTGATTTGAGAGGTACAATACAACCCCAGCCATTTATGTGTGAGTTTGACCCAACGGTTGCTGGCCACTGAACTGAACATAAATGTATTCTATTATTATAGATAAAGAAATGCCCGATGCAGATTCCTGGACAGCCATCGGTGAACTGCTTATGTGGATTCCATTCGCACCGGGTTTGTTAGACACACTTGCATCTTAAAACATGAAAATGGGGTTACAGTGTTTCCCACAGACCTACACTCTATTTGTGGTGGCAACGGTTGTGATGTAATTATATAAATATAGGCTATAGTCTGACGCGCTACATGTCTGCTGTATCAGTACTGTGTTTTCAGTTTCGATTCACTGTAAATGCTAGCTGCTAATTTGCTTTTGAGAACGCAACATTCGTCTTTAGAATCGTTTATAAATCTGTGTGAATCTATTTGTGGCAGTCAATGTTGATATTGTGTGACACTGAAGACTGGAGTAATGATGCTGAAAACTCAGCTTTGATCACAGGAATAAATTACATTTCACAATATATTCAATATATACTGTATATCATAATATGTAACTGTTTTACTGTCATTTGTGACCCTGGACCACAAAACCAGTCATAAGGGTACATTTTTTAAAATTGAGATATATACATTATCTGAAAACTTTCCATTGATGTATGTTTTGTGAGGTGTAAGGACAATTTAGCCGGTACAACTAGGGGGAAAATATTTGGAATCTGAGGGTGCAAAAAAAATTGAAATATTGAGAAAATCATCTTTAAAGTTGTCCAAATGAAGTTCTTAGCAATGCATATCACTAATCAAATATTAAGTTTTGATATATTTACTGTAGGAAATTTACAAAATATCTTCATGGAACATGATCTTTTCTTAATATCCTAATGATTTTTGGCATAAAAGAAAAATCAATAATTTTGACCCATACAATGTATTGTTGGCTATTGCTACAAATATACCCCAGCGACTTAAGATTGCTTTTGTGCTCCAGGATCACATTTTGATCAAATAAATGCAGCCTTGGTGGGCAGAAGAGACTTCTTTGAAAAACATAAAAAAATAGAGTCAGATAAATAATTGAAGGTCATCCTTCAACTGGTTTTTGGTTGATAATAGCAGCGGGAAGCCTCAAAATAAAATCGCGTGTTACTCATGCAGTCTTCTGTTGCGTTTCTCTAAGGATGAAGATGATGATCCTGCTCCTCCTGCAGCTGATTCGGACTCCGCTCATGATCCTGGTCCAGTTCACTTCTGGCTTCCAGATGAGATGAGAGAAACAATCCCGTCAGAAGATCAGAGGTGGATCGCAACAGAGCTCTTTGACGGCAACAAACTTCGTCCAGATGTGAAAATGTGGTACGATCCGCCGGTCCCACCCCCGATCTCCATCCAGGCTCCATCTCCAGAGCATTTCC
Source organism: Sinocyclocheilus anophthalmus (assembly GCA_018155175.1). NCBI lineage: Eukaryota > Metazoa > Chordata > Actinopteri > Cypriniformes > Cyprinidae > Sinocyclocheilus > Sinocyclocheilus anophthalmus. The sequence continues at coordinate 144,968 of JADLZN010008546.1, read as the reverse complement.
TCAGTCACAGCCTTCTAGTATGGATGCCCAAACACTTGTGGAAGGTCGAGCTGCTTTGTCCAGTCTGCGGCAAACAGCTGATTCACCACAGTGTCCACAAGAGAGCCGAAAGGTGCTGGATATTGACAAGTACTATTTTATGATGTCTAGCAGCCAGACTGTACTGAACCAGCTGGACTTACCTTGCCGTCAGTTGTTCCGACTGGTTTTGATAGAGCAGTGAGATTTAATTCAGATTTATACATCATCATCTGAAGACTGAATCCAAGCTTTACTGGATGTATTGGTTTGGTATGATAGGGACAATATTTGGCGAGATACAATATTTGAAAATCTGGAACGGAGGGTGCAAAAAAAAAATCTAAATATTCAGAAAATCATCTTTAAAGTTGTCCAAAAAAAGAAGTTCTTAGCAATGCATATTACTAATAAAAATTTTTGTTTTAATATATTTACAGTAGGGAATGTACAAAATATCTTCATGGAACATAATACTTAATATCCTAATGATTTTTCGCATAAAAAAATCGATAGTTTTGACCCATACAATGTATTTCTGGCTATTGCAACAAATATACCCCAGCGACTTAAGACTGCTTTTGTGCTACAGGGTCACATATATTATAAACACAGCCCTGCAGCGTGAAAGAAAAGTCTGATGCAAAAAAGGCCTAAAATTACCTAATTTGATGATGCGGAGTTAAAAAATATCAGTAAAAACTTTCCATCATAGTTTCATGCAAATAAGAAGAAGATTTTTCACATTATATATATACGTATACGGTATATACACACGTCAGTCAAAGTTTGGGTCAGTTAAGTTTTTTTTTAAAGAGAAGTCTCTGATCATCAAGGCTGCATTTTTTGATCAAAAATACAGTAAAAACAGGAATATTGTGAACTATTATTACAATTTAAAAAAACTGTTTTCTATTTCAATATCTTTTAAAATGTAATTTATTCATGTGAATGCAAAGCTGAATTTTCAGCAGCCAGTCTTTAGTGTCACGTGATCCTTCAGAAATGATTTATTATCGATGTTGGAAATAGTTGTGCTGCTTAATAGTTTTTGGAACCTACCTAATTTGAATTCAGGAATTCTTTGGAATAAAATGTAAAAATAAATAAACCTAAATAAATAAAGCATTATTCAAATAGAAATATTCTCTAACAAAGCTAAGTCTAAGTCTTACTGTCACTTTTTATCATTTGAAACATCTTGTTGAATAAAATATTAATTGCTTTCAAAAAAAGAAAGAAATAAAATTATGACCCCAAAACTTCGAAAGTAGTAGTACAAAAGATTTGTAGAAATGATCATTTATTACAAAATTACAAGTATGTCAAAACTTAAAAATAGGGGGAGGCTTTTTTCTTTTCTTCTCGTTTTATTCATGTCACTGGCCATAAATTCTAACTTGAATCAGGATTAGATATTACGAGTTAATGGCATACAATGTGAAAATCAGTGAGAATTGTGCGTAAGGAAGAATACAAGACGTCTTTACTTAGAAATGGTACCGAAAGCTAAAATGTGAGGGTGTGTCCGCGCTGCGCGTGGGCTTACACTGACTTCAAAGATACATAACAGCTAGTGTATGCACTACTTGCTTTATGCAAGCACTATATAGGATAAATCACTATACAGGATTTACCCTATTATACTTTATCGACACGAATTGATAGGTGAAACAACAAACAGCCACCCACAAATAATAGTCTATAAACAAAGCATCCTGCTGTCTTTGAGTTCACATGAACAATGGTTAACATAAAGTTACTCGTCGTCAGGCTACAGAAAAATACCATAATTCCTCCGTTCAATTAAGACATCGCAGACCTATAACAACTCAGGCACAACACATAATTGCGAATAACATGACTTACCTTAACACATAAGTGACCAGAGTCCAACGTTTATATTTTTTCCACAAATCTTTGAGTTAACATGTACTAAACAAGAGTGGAATTTGCACCGCAGCGCCCCACACACCTTGATGCTCATGACAAGAATAGCATGTATAGTTATCTTTATTGAAGTGAATTAGGTTTAAATCGCCGTCATGCATGAATGAATGATATTTTTGCAATTTTACACATAATAATCCACGATGATCACATTACACAATTGCAATTGCACGTCAAAATAACACATTGTCAGTATTTTTTGAGATCCCCAAAATTTCACAAATCACGTTTTAAGGGGAGCCCATGTCTTATTAAGGGGAGCCGAGCTCCCCCGTAGTTCGCACCCTGCTTTTGGGAAATGCAGCCCTGCATCTTATTTGCTGTATACGTTGATTGACAGATGTCTCGTCCAGTCAGCGGTGAGTAATCCCAAACCAATGGTGCTGTCTCAAACTATACCTACCTCTTCCGGTTTGTCTGATTTGTCGTTGTGTTTTCTGACTTGTTAAATTGTTTTCGGATTTGTCATTGTGTTTTCTGACTTGTTATAATGTTTTGTGAATTGTTGTTGTGCTTTCTGAATTATTATTTTGCTTTTTAGACTTGCATTTGCATTTGCGTTTGTAATTTGTTATCTTGTTTTCAGAATTGTGATTTGCTTTGCACTTTACGGCCACCGTAATTTTTGCTTGCTCTTCGTCAAATTTGTTCACTCGAGAACGGATCAGTTTGAGACCAGAAAAAAACATTAAATCTAAATATTGAGAAGCAAAGTTACATAAGATGCTATGACTGCTTTTTAAAGAATATATTTTGATTTGTTTTTCTTACTTTTCTATTTTTATTGTTTAAATTAACATGCATTTTCTATTATTATTATTAAACTAAAATTAAATATTAGAATACAATACAATTAATTTAAATGCATTAAAAATAAATGTTGAAGAACTTATATTTAATGAATTAATGAAACCAGTGAATTGGTTAACATGCATACTTTAATACAACACTTTCTAAATACATTCTTGTTTAGAGTTGCTTTGTTTGACCTGACAATTCAAGAAGATCCTTTGTTCTTAACAGGTGCTCGTGCTAACAGCCTGAATTTCCAGTTGTATCTTCTGGAAGGCTTGTACAAGTGGAATCAGGAACAGTTAGCGACGTCACTCGGCACCAAACCCTCATCTGTGCTCAGCTATGCAGGAGAGATAGTGGAATACGTCAACAAGAACGGCCTACTGCTGTTCGGCCGGAAGCTCGTGCGCACCTTCCCACCGCCTAAACAATACACTGGTAGAGCTCTCGCAGTCCATGTAGTCTGTCTCAATTAGCAGCATCTGTACTTGTGCACAATATGCACATTTATGTAGGATGCATTAAACTGATCAAAAGTAAAGACATTTATAATGTTACAAAAGATTTCTATTTCAAATAGGGCTGCACAATTAATCGAATTTCTAATCGCGATTACAATTACATAATCGTTCAAAGCGGCAATTAATTGTTCTTTCTACAGGTTTTCTTAAGGCTTTTTTCGTTATTTAGATTTTAGTTTTAGTATAAAATTCACAGCACTTGTATATATTGTTCTCCTCATTTGTAAGTCGCTTTGGATAAATGCGTCTGCTACATAACTAAATGATTAAATGTAAATTTTTAAGTTATTTTTTTATTTAAAGAAGAAACCAATCCAATGTATAGTTGACATTTGAGGCGTAATACTATAGAAAAGCAATAAAAGTTTACATAATTCAGTGTAAATTGTGGTAATCGTAATTAATAATCGCAATTACAATTTCAAGGGAATAATCGATAATTATGTTTTTTGTCATAATCGTGCAGCCCTAATTTCAAATAAATTCTGTTCTTTTGAAATTTGTATTCATCAGAGAATCCTGAAAAATGTTTCCACTAAAATATTAAGCATCAGCAGATATAGTCACATAGAAAACAGTGTAATAATATTTCACAACATTACTGTTTTTGCTGTATTTTTGACCAAATAAATGTAGTGTTGGTGAGCAGAAGATGTTTCTTTCAAGAACATTTTAAAAATATCTCACAACCCCAAACTTTTGAACAGTAGTGCATGTCAATTATGTTTGAAATATTTATCCTTGCATATTGATTTACATGCAATTTATGTTTAGTATGCAAAATACGGGCAAGTATGCAGTACACTAGTATTTCGTTCTAAACATTCCATATTCACTGTTCATTATTTTTTTAGGAGAGCTCATTGGAGTGGACTATCTGCTCAGGCAAATGGGACTGCCGCCTCAAACGGTGGACCCAGACGCTGAGGAGACCATCTAGCTGCTGGAGGATGTTAATGATGAAGGGCAGGAGGAGGAGGGGTTTGATGAAGATCTGACTGTGAGTTTATTCCTTGATGATTCACAAGCCTTTCCCTCCACCCTGTTCACAGCTGAAGATGCCCCAGTTCAGAGCCCTGTGGTACATCAATATACGCACCATGAATGCAAGAGTTTATAAAGTAGAACATTTACATTAAGTATGGAGGACGAGAAATGACTTAAGTATAAATAAATAAATAAATAAATGAATAATACGTAACGCCCCCCCCCCCCCCCCCCCCCCCCAGAATTAAATACATAACTAACTGTAGAACTACATAAATAATAAATGAAGAAATAAATATATGAAGAAATATATATAGAACTACATAAATAAATAAATGTAGGAATAAATAAGTAAATAAATAAATAAATAATTAAATGGTGAAATAAATTAATAAATAAATGCAGAAATACATAAATGAATAAATAAATAATTAAATGCTTAATAAATAAATAAATAAATGCAGATATGCATAAATGAATGAATGCATAAATAAATAATTTTGTCAAAACTGTCATTTTTAATTGTGCTATTTTTGTACCATTTGTGTTATACTAATTTTTTTTCTACATTTATTTATGTATTTATACATTAACTTATGCATTTCTGCTTTTATTTATTTTTACATATATTTATGCATTCCTACATTTCTACATTTATTTATTTCTGTGTCCGTATGTTAATAAGGTAGGCGGTCCTAACCGCTCTCAATGCAGGATTGGTCAATTAGGCAAACCAGTCAGATCAACCGTCAAGACGAGATAGTTAGCCTTCTAACTATGGCTTCGATGTAGCTGACACGCAAGACCTGTTTGATGCGCGTGATCGCGCTTTATGTTTCTCTATGGTCTAACGTTACACAGGCCCGTACAATCACTGTCAAAAATAATCGTATGTAATTCAAAGCATTTGTGTGGCATTTTAATTTACTCATGTGTAATTTAAAAGTATTGCATGTGATTCTGTTTTTTTTTGTCAGAGTTGGATTCCAAAATCTACAGCCACGACAGTTTACAGATACAAGATTTTGTGTGTTTGTTAGAGTACAACTTAGGGCCAGGCTTTCCCGCTGACAGGAGATGGATGCTGTTAATCCAGTATAGCCTAGTAAAGTCACTTTTGCCGTTCAACAGAGCAAGATACATAGAAAAACTGAGCCGTATTGTCCGTACAGTATCTGTGACTTTACAACCGACTCAACGGAACGGCCAGAGGTGTCATTTCCTGGCATTCGATATTCGCAAATCTAGGGACAGTCTCTAAAGTTACATACGACATTGGTATACACTTTTCTAACTTCAATAGCATTTGAGGAAAATTACTTGCAGTAACACAACCAACTGTAACGAAAGAAAAAAACTGCAATATTTACATATGATTTGACAGTTTATTTTAATAGCAAAAATCTAAAAGGTGTGCATTATAAATGATAGCTACATGAACACTTCACAGTTGGTTGTGTTACAGTAAGTAATTTTCCTCAAATGCTATTGAAGTTAGAAAAGTGTAACGTTATACCATAGAGAAACATAAAGCGCGATCACGCGCATCAAACAGGTCTTGCGTGTCAGCTACATCCCGCAACAGTTCAGCAAGTGCTCTCCCATTCGAAGCCATAGTTAGAAGGCTAACTATCTCGTCTTGACGGTTGTTCTGACTGGTTTGCCTAATTGACCAATCCTGCATTGTTAGGACCGCCTACCTTATTAACATACGGACACAGAAATAAATAAATGTAGAAATGTAGGAATGCATAAATATATGTAGAAATAAATAAATGTAGAAATGTAGGAATGCATAAATATATGTAAAAAATAAATAAAAGCAGAAATGCATAAGTTAATGCATAAATACATAAATAAATGTAGAAAAAAATTAGTATAACACAAATGGTACAAAAGTAGCACAATTAAAAATGACAGTTTTGACAAAATTATTTATTTATGCATTCATTCATTTATTCATATCTGCATTTATTATTATTATTTAAGCATGTAATATATATTTATTCATATATATTCGCATTTATTATTGATCATTTCGCATTGAATAATTATTATTTATTTTACTTAGTATTTCTACATTATGTATGTATGTATGTGTGTATTTATGTATTTATTTATTCATTTATTAATTTATGTATTTCTACATTTATTTATTTATTTAATTCTGCATTTACGTATTTATTCATTTATTTATTTATTTATACTTAAGTCATTTCTCGTCCTCCATACCGACTGGATGCTTGCAGAATAAATATTTAGTCAGTCTTTACCTTAAATAATGATTTGTGTTTTGTGTTCCGCTGCATGTAAGCTTCATACCAGAAGAAATTTTTTTATAAAATTTTCAAAAAAATTTCACGCAAAAAAGACTGCCATTAGTAATAAATGTGACCCTGGACCACAAAACAGTCTAAGGGTCCATTGTTCCGAAATTGGGATTTATCAATCCCCCCCCCGAAGGCGAATAAATAAGCTTTCCATTTATGTATGGTTGTTAGGATAGGACAATATTTGTCCAATATACAATTATTTGAAAATCTGGCATCTGAGGGTGCAAAAAAAATCTAAATATTGAGAAAATCATCTTGAAAGTTGTCCAAATGAAGTTCTTAGCAATGCATATACTAATCAAAATTAAGTGTTGATATATTTACGGTAGGAAATTTAAACAATATCTTCATGGAACATGATCTTAAATATCCTAATGATTTTTGGCGTAAAAAAAAAAAAAATAATTTTGACCCAAACAATGTATTTTTGGCTATTGCTACAAATATACCCCATCGACTTAAGACTGCTTTTGTGCTCCAATGTCACATATATTAAAATTGTAATAATATTGTATTACATATTAATTATATCGTTTTATCTGTATATAGTTCTGTTACAATAATTGTAATTATATATTATATAAATTGTATTATTATATAGAACTCTTATGTTGTATATAACAAAATTATTGTGCTACAGTAGGCCTTTCTGTGTCAATTTCTTGTGCTCATTTCTGCTCGGAGCCTGTTGAGTTTTCGGGTTATAATATGTGATTGGAATTTAAAGTTATCTCAAAGAATTGCATATGATGTTATTTTTGTCATCTTTTGCTTTTTCAGACGGTGAAAAAGGAGAACCCGTCAGGCTTGGATCAGGTAGACAGACTCGCTGAATATCTTGTGGATCTGAGGAAGAGAAATCTTCTCAGCAGCCAGCAGGGGTAGGAAAACATAATCAAACTACTTGAAAAAATAAATGTGTGTAAAAAAAAATAATCGATAATTTTGACCCATACAATGGATTGTTGGCTATTGCTACAAATATACACCAGTATACATAATATAATTTAAACATTTGTGAGTGAGCTGTGTTTCTTATATAATCAAGTTTTTATGCATCAGTGTCAATCCATGCCAAAAACATTTACATAGCTTGATGAGACTATAGAAAATAGTCATGATAAATGAGGAGTACATTTGTCTGAAGCAGTGTTATTTTAGTGTCGTGGATTATTATTCCAGTTTTGAGAATTTTTTATTTTTGTATTATAATTATATATATATATATATCTATATATATATACATATACATATATATTATATATAATTTTAAATGCTAATAAAATTAATTATATAAAATTATTTTACCAAAAGGAGTCATAGATATTCTATATATATATCTATAATTAACTTTATTTAATTTTAAGACATTTTGGTCATTTTATAGGGGGTTTTGTTATTTGGTTTTGTTTTAATTGTCGATATAGTGATAAGGTATTCATTCCAGTTAATATATAATAATAATATATACTTTTTTCTTTAGTCTTACTTTTTCTAGTTTGTTGACAACTAAAATAAAATAAGTTTAGATGTTTATATTTTACTTGCATCATTTAAGGTTCATTTCATTTTAAGTAGCAGAAATGTTTTCGTTTTGGTTAACAATAATAACCCTGGTCCAAACTGTTGTATAACACATTCTATATATTGCACATCAATTGAAACGACTTCCATTTTGCCCCGTGAAGTGCATTTAAAAACGGTAAAAGCAAAAAAAACAAAAAAAAAACATGTAGATTGTGTGGGCCTGATCATTTTATGCATCCTCAGATGAGATGTTACGGAATATCCACACCAAGTGCTATTAAGCTGTCCTAAAACATGACAGAATCACGTTAGTGACCTGTTAAAACATACTAGCAATGTGTTAAAGCGTACTAGAAGCATGCTGGTAATGGCTAAAACATATTATCAACATGCTAACAATCATGTTAGCAACTTGATAGAAACATGGTAGCGACACACGTTAACATCCACATCTGTTTAGGTCTCAGTGATATTGTGGCGCTGTGGCAGAACCTGTCTGAGCTCAAGAAACAGCAGACGAGCTCAACAGCTTCACCTCTGCAGCGCTCTGAGCACTGCCGCCTCGTGGACACCATTTTACTCGGGCTTCGTGAGATCCACAGGGGCCCGGGCGAGGAGGTATGGTCCCTGATTTTACAGGATTACTGCAAGATACGCCGGCTGATCCTGGCTAAATGTGAGTCGGAGCAGTCTGACGCAGTGGCGTAATCAAACCCATGCTGCCGCAGGAAAACAAGCTACGCCGAAGAGGCCAGCAGTAGATATAGCCAAATTTCCAGCTGTCCGACCCAAGCTAGCAGCACAAACGCAGCCTGTCATCCAGCTTCTCCCTGGGAAGCCTTTGGGGACCTTCGGCCCACAGTCGGCCTCGACCCTCACCGTGGTTGCGATTCCACAACACCTTGTTCCTCCACCCCCGGCCACGCTTTTGTTCATCGCCTCAGCTCCTCACATCGTCCCACCTTAGAGCAGACCTGGCCCTCAGCGTCCCGCCGCTCCGTGCACATACGACAGGAAGGTAGAAGCCAACACCTGCAAGAAGTGCGGGGCGTTCAGGACGGCTGCGACCGGACACAGTCAATATAGAGGCCCCATCTTCTGCCCTGCCACAGAAACCCTGTCCAAAGAGCAGTGGCTTGAGAAAATGAGAGGAAAGTAGATTTACAGTGTGTTTTTTGTAATTATCCTTTGCATATGTGTGTATATAGTTTGTGTGTGTGGTTTTATTACAGTCTGGCTAATTTGAATAATAAATGATCTTGTAGTTCACAGAGCAGCAAGTGGTCTCTTATCAAACACTCCTTTTAAAATGATTTTTGTTTGCTCTCAAGTAAAAGATCTATATGTTCTACAGTGAAATGTATTCAGTTAGCATTATTTATGGCACACAAACATACATTTAAAAGCAAAAAAATAATATATTGTGAAATATATCATTAAAATGATGTTTGCTGAGGAATTGCTTCACAAGCCGGAATCTTTCAGTAGAAAAGCAAGCGGTTATTTATCAGACACAACCGGTCACAACTAGGAACCCGCTTTTCATGTTGCTTATCACATGCTAAAGATGGATTTAGCAATGTGCTAAAACAGGATAGAGACATGCGTCAAATGTTAAAATATGCAGCACTCAGCTATTTAACGTATTAAAATATGTTAAAGCATGCTAACAAAACCTAAGAACGTGCCGGAAACATGTTAACAATGCCTAGCAATCCCAGCGGAGGACTTATTTGTGGTTTCTTAGCAGTTTGATGAGGTCTAATGCGGTTTGAAGTAGTTTAATATGGTCTGACCGAGTTTTTATTGGCCTGTCTGACTTCTCCAAGTAAAACCTTCAAACTCAAAACTTTAAAAAGTTATTTTAAACTCTCAGAGATGGTTTTGTCAAGCCAACATTAAACGTTGTTGTCAAACTTTACTCATCTACTGTGTTAGACTGCACTGCCATCTAGTGGACATTCTACAAAGCCATCATACATGGGCTTAAAAATAATTTCATCGAGTTGTGATATATACTAAAATATTGTATTTATTAAAACTGTAATGCATAACTTACAATACATTACACCTGCTGAATACACTGACTAGCTTGTAGTATCTTTGGAATAAAGAGCTTTTAGAATGTTAAAAACCTAAACATAAAAAACTAAACACAAATACATTATTGAACACCCCTACCCACCCCCACAAAAGCAGGATGGTAGTGATCGCACACAGTTCTGCACACATCTATGTGTAGCCATTCATCCACATTTGAACCGAGTGGACAGTGAAATCCTGTAAATACAGAGTGATGAGGAAGAAACTAAATCAAACCTGATTTAAAACCCAGCAACACAACTGTAGCTGTACAACTTTACAACAGCAACACTGCTTTAACAAAAAAGAAAAACAGCAAGACCTATTTGAGATCAAAAAAATGTTTTTTAAATGCTGTCTAATCGCTCTCACAGTACTTTGATGTCAAACACAGAACGGTCTGTGCAGTGCTGCTTCAAGTCCAAAACCTATTGTGTTTTATTAGGAGACGCACAACAGTTCATCTGTGGCTTTATAGGTAATATTGTCACGTACACAATTTAGCAAAATCAGACAATATTGTGTATAATATATACCACAATATCAACTTCTTATTATTGAATTGTTGTAAATAAATATCACATTTGGAACTGGTCAGTGCTCAGAAGATGCTGGGAAATCTCTTCATGTAGCCCCACAAGAGTGATTACTGATAAACCGTCTGGAAAGTTTTAGAGAAGAAAGAAATCACCCACTGACTTTCAAAGCTGCTATAGTAATGACTTTCTGCTTCGAGGGCCTTGATAGAAATGTAGTACAATATTTGTCTTTCAAATGTTGTGAAGTTAAAGTCATAAGTTTCCAGAAAAAATTATACTCAAGTAAAGTACCGATACTCAAAAAGTGTACTCAAGTAAATGTACTTACTGTCCGCCTCTGATTAAACAACATTTTAACATGATGAACATGCAGCAACTGTTCAGTCAAAACATGCAAATGAATATTACTATTTACTATTACACGTTATATTATAAGCTTTCTGAGCTGGATTTCTGTAAAAGGTTGATGAAGACTTCACTTTTTTCTTCATATCTGACACATATCTTTACACATCAGTGCCAGTATTGGGTGCTTTCTTGACAATAACTGGAACACACAACACTATTTATACACTCATACACTTATTTATCTAACACACACACTTAGTCTATATTTCAATTTGCACATAATATACCTGTACATACAAAGCTGTCTATTGTTATATACCTGCACATACAATTGTCAATTTATATATTGTTATTCCTTTTACTTGTTCTATTTTTTTATTTTTTTATTTTTTTTTATTATCTGTGTTTTTGTTCTGTCGCTGTCATTCTGTTGCACTGCGGAAGCTTCTGTCATGAAAACTAATATTCATTTGCCGGGGTGACAGAATTTTTCTAAAAGGTCTAAAGTTTTTTGAACCAGTTCATTGAAACGAACTGTCCGAAAGAACTGGTTCGCGGAAAAGAACCGGACTTCCCATCACTAATACAACATGCCAGATGTTTAAATGCATTAAGAAGTGCAAAACATTGCGCCCAACGTGGGGCTCGAACCCACGACCCTGAGATTAAGAGTCTCATGCTCTACCGACTGACATTGCTACAAAATGCACTTAAACTTCCAAATTGATGCTAGCCTTCATTCTTCATGTTTACTTTAAAATACCCGAGACCCAGACATACAGCGAGAACTGAGCTTATATCGGTCTAAAGCGGTCCTAAAAAGAAAACCTATCCGTCCTAACAGTGAAAAAAGAACCTAGTAAAAGAGAGCTTGGTTTGGGCCCCTGTTTAGTCCACTTGTTTAATGCGAGACCGCTGAAACAATGTGACAACACACCAGTCCGTCAGACATTTTAAGAACTCGTTTTAAAACAGCAAAGGCAGCGGAGAAGATGCATATGCACTGATTTGATGGCTATATGCCTTCAGAATAAGCATAGGATGGCTTATCCAATCCTCTTTTACAGCTAACTAAGCTCATAAGGAACTTACAGTCATCTCTAACCCAAACATAATTTCACCTATAACAATAGGCTTACCTTTCGCTCCACCAGTCAAATCGTGGTCTGAGTTGAAGATCACATTACCGGTGATGGGTGCTAATCAACACTAATAGCATATTTAGCAAACTATGCCTGTTTGCGTTTTTTGAGAGCGTCGTGTTATTGCAGCGTTGAGCAAAGTAGCCAGTCACAGACACATCTGTTGATTTCTTGAACGCAATGGCCAATCAAATGTGTTTTTTAAGTTGAGAAATCAGTGCAAATCCCGCCCCGCAGCTAATTTCATTGGTTAATATTAGGGTGTGGGTTAGGGGTTAGGATTGGTTGCAGCATTGACTAGGTCAGGGGTCACCGGTGTCCTGCAGAGTTTAGCTCTAGCTTGCCTCAACACACCTGTCTGGATGTTTCAAGTATACCTAAAAAGACCTTGATTAGCTGGTTCAGGTGTGTTTAATTAGGGTTGCAGCTAAACTCTGCAGGACACAGGCCCTCCAGGACTGAGCTTGGTGACCCCTGGTCTACATAATGCGATGGTGTTGACATGACCAATGAAATCTTTAGAATTGTTACGTGGGTGGAGTTAGTACTGAAGTGCACTCTAAAAAATGCTGGGTTAAATACAACCCAGTGCTGGGCAAAATAGGGACACACCCAGCAATTGGGCTGTTTTGACCCAGCGGTTGTGTTAAATGTTTAACCCAACCTTCTGGGTAGTAACCCAACCGCTGGGTGTAGAGGTGGTTAATCATGTATATGTCCAGCGCAGCTCATAGGATGTCGTCACTGGGTTTGATGTAAACTGGAAAACTGTATGCCCAACGTGGGGCTCGCGACCCTGAGATTAACAATGAACCGGATGGAGGAAGCAGGAACTCATTAGACAATAGACCAGTGTGCGGACGTGAACTGTACAAGCTGTAAAAAACACATTGAAAACAAAGTGAAAGTAAAACCTGTGGCTGGTTGCATAAAAGGCTTAGTCTTACAAGTTAGTCATCTAATTGTTTAGTTTAAGACCTGTTATATCTTTTTAAATCAGTTACAAATAAACGTAGATAGGTCTTATTTGAATGCAAAAAAAGACCAAGAATGATTACACACTCTAAAAAATGCTGGGTTAAATTCAACCCAGTGCAGGGTAAAATAGGACAACCCAGCAATTGGGTTGTTTTAACCCAGGGTTGGGTTCTAGGTTGGTTAAACATTTAACCCAACCGCTGGGTCAAAACAACCCAATTGCTGGGTTTGTCCCTATTTTACCCAGCACTGGGTTGAATTTAACCCAGCATGTTTTAGAGTGCACAGTCTTAAGTTTATGCAGCTGACCCCTGAGGTGTTTTCTTAGCAAAACCTGAGGTGATTTCCAAAGAGCTCTCCGAGATTAAACAGTTTGAATAGTGTCCTTTCAATTCAATTGCTTTAGGGTTTTTCTTTGTTTTAATAACCAGTGTTATTAATGATTAATGATTTACCCAAATGGTGACATATTGTAAGTATTATAAAGTCCATAGAAATATCAACGTATAAAAGACCTTCCGCACCTTCCAGTTTGAGAACTTTATGTTTAATACATGAATTTTTAGAAAACATAAAAAAGTGAAGGCATTCAAACTGCTGTAATTGTTAATAATCATCCTCTATTTCAGACACTCTACAGTGTGACACAACACATGGTTGGACAACATTTCTTCTACATATAAAAAAGACTGAAGATGTAGTCTGGAAAAAATATCATTGTAATATTTAATGGGAAAATCATGGAGGTGGACATATTTCCATTGGAAAGCATCTACGTTTTGCTACAGGAAGCATGTGAAAGGAAATGATAGGAAGGGATAGTTTGTTATAACACTAAATATTTCACAAAGAAAAAGTGAAAGTAGATGTGGTGTGGTTTACATTTTCTGCAGGTCTGTAGCAGTGAACATTGAAAGCCAAGCCTAAGTGTGAAAACTATCAAAGACATGGGTAGCTATGTCAGCTCTCTGGTAAGTTACTCCAATTTCATTTTGAAAATTTGCAGTATTCTTTGTACAGGATTTAACTATGGCAAAGTGTGTAAAACAGCACCGAGGGTATATAGTGGAACCAAAAGCATGATTAGATTAACTAACTAAAAATGTTAACATTTTACCTTTACAAAATAAAGCTTACTTGAAGTGATAACTGAAGTAACAGAAGTGGTAACACTTTTGATTAGGAAACACATATTCACTATGAACTAAGATTTTTCCCTCAATAAACTCCTAATTTGTTGCTTATTGATAATAAGTAAGGTAGTTGCTGTAATAGTTACGTTTAGATATTGGGTAGGGTTAAGGGATCTAAAATATGGTCATGCAGAATAAGGCATTAATAGGCTTTATTAGCTCTTATAAACAGCCAATATGCTAGTAATATGCACGTTAATAAGCAGCTAGTTAACAGTGAATGGTGTTCCCTAATCTAAAGTGTTACCAAGAAGTATATAATATAACAACAAAAATAGCCTAATTTTTAAAGGTCAGATCAGGTAAAAATAGGTCAAAACAGCACATTTTCACTTTCACAACCATATTTAAACCTCTTCAAATTATAATAACGCCCAATTATTATAATAAGGAAAACAGGTTGTACAGGTTTCTGTTAAACAGGTGGCGTTACGTCCGGGTTCAGGTGTTTTGTATGTGCTTTGTTAAATAAATATAGTGTTGTTTTACTCAAGATGCCTTCAAAGGAGCTACCAAAGATGATCATAACTGCTGTCCATCACATATGCTTACATTTTGATATTAAAATGTGATAAAACACCAACAATGAAAACAACTTGATAGCTGATTACCTTAAAAGTTCATAGATATCTAGAAAAAAAATAGAAAAGCTTAGCCTAGAGTAGATTGGAACAACATTTTCATTCATATGCATACTACTTTGAAATAACCTTTGATTGGTAATGTGCTTTGAACGTGGATAAGGTCAGATCATTCTTCTGGTGGACAAGCAGCAGTTCAACACCTGCAAACAGTCTGACAGCCAATCAGACTCAGACGGAGGCATCAGAGAATTCAAATGAAAGTATGAACATCCAGCTTTTCTAGTTCATCCACTTAGCTCATTGTGTTTAATGGATGTTTTGTGGTCACTTAGTGGAGACACTTGACTGAATTTGTTCTCATTATCTGAAACACCTTTTGATTTTGAATAGTAGTGTATGAAATCATTCTATAATTTATTGCAGGCATGACTGTGATTTAAATCTGAAAATGCAAAATAATAGTGAAGTTAGTCAACCTGGATTACAATAATTGACTTACTTACTTACCCATCCAACATTCATGGTTT
This sequence comes from Sinocyclocheilus anophthalmus, assembly GCA_018155175.1. NCBI lineage: Eukaryota > Metazoa > Chordata > Actinopteri > Cypriniformes > Cyprinidae > Sinocyclocheilus > Sinocyclocheilus anophthalmus. The sequence goes on along the minus strand of JADLZN010008546.1, from coordinate 129,444 downwards.
GGTCTATTCTATCAGGTATTTTTAATTGTTACACATAAAAACAAGTTCGGCTCTTGGAACTCCAAAAACAACGAAGACCCTCTTAAGATATTGCTCTTTTCAGATGACATCCAAGTCACAAAACCTCCTCACACATTGGTGTCTGAGGTCCAGGAGGGGAGCAGTCCTGCACAAACCACTGTAAACTCACATTCGGGTCATTCTGGTATGAAACGCCTACTTTATAACTCTAACCCTATACAATCAATTCCCAATGATGAAATCAACTCAGGTTTTTGTGATCTTGATGTTATTTAATCATTGTTTTGCTCTCTTATTTCAGATCATCCTCACATCCCACCACAGTACTGCTCAAACTCATTCACTGACCCCGATGAAACCGCCAAAGTGGACAAGATCAACCTCAATGTAAAATGTGCTGGAAAGACCAAGGAAGTGGACATGTTCCCACTGGAACGTATCTCCGTTTTACTAAAGGTGGCCTGTGAATGGGCAGGGAAGAAACCAGAGAAAAGTCGCTGGTTTATGCAAACTGCGGACAAACAAAAAAGCAAAGGCCCCTTCATGTTCTTGAACGGTAGGGCCAGTACTGATACCATGTCAACCGCCACCCCGTCGAGCTTATTCCTTTTCGTCCTGCCAATAACTGCCACTAAATGGATTGGCATGTAATATGAACCACAAAAGCAACTACTAACAACTTTTATGTATTAAAAACTTTAGTTTGATGAGTGGGCCTGCATATCATTAATTGCTAACCTTATTTATTTTTAGGAAATCATCTGGACGTGAGCAAGACAGTGAGTCACTATGGACTACGAGGAGGAACCACCGTACATTTGATTCATGCCTAGGAATCATATCTCACAAACAAGTTCTCTTATAATACACAAGTACACTACATAAAAGGATTGTAAAAGAAATATTTGTTATTATTATTATTATTATTTAGTGATATTATGTCCTCTTTTGGTTTATATTTCCAATACAAACTGTTTATTCTATCATTACTGTTATATATACACTGTAATATTATTTTAATGACCTTTTTTTTTACATATGAAATATATTTTGAAAACACTATATAAATAAAACTGACTTCACTCAAGAGCAACACTGACTCACATATATAAGTTCATTAAGACATAGTAGCCTATTTGTATTTTATAGTCGGGAAACTTATATAGCTGAGGAACAGTGATTGATTGTTTTCCAGCCATCATGGACTTCTCCCCCCCCCCCCGACTGTAAGTTTAAAATGCCTATACAAAGACCTTTTAATGCGGTTTTTAAGGGGTAATTGCTTTTATTACACACGATACGTATACTGTATGATGAATGCATTTTATAAACATTAACCTTGTGTAATTTAGTTGTAGGTCTATACAGTTATTCATTTCATTGTATTATGCAAGTTATTTCCTGTTTGTTATATTAAAAATAATGTTTGAAATTTCTGGCATTTTATATGAAATATACTTTAAATCACAAGATTCAAAATAAATGTTTACTTCAAAGTCAAGAACACGTGCATCATACATTTTTCTATATTAAAACTAAAACATTTCAATAAAACACACACAAACAGCAGCATATTTTTAAAAGTTACAATCAAAATGTACATAATAATTAAATTTAAGTTTATAAAATGAACAATTCACTATTAAGCCCATTTTGTCATGACATTCCAGCATGACAATTTACAAAACGAACAATTCACTCTTGGGAACATTTTGTCATGACAATCTCGCATAAATTCAAATTAAAACGTATCAAACATTTACATTTACATTTAATAATTTAGCACACACTAAAAAGCGACTTACAAATGAGAACAATAGAAGCAATCAGACCAACGAGAGAACAACAACAGTATACAAGTGCCATGAGAAGTCTCAGTTAGTTAGGTTTTTTTTTTTTTTTAAATAATAGAATGCAATAGAATAGGTAAGTGATACCTAGAATTTTTTTTTTTCTGTTCTCATGTCAGATGTGTATGTATGTTTGTGTGCATGTGTGTATGTACCAGGAGCACCTGATAAAAAAAAAAAAAAAACAGTGTGTTTGCCGCAACCGGCTAATAAAGCTAATTCGGATTTGATAGTATTAGTTGGTAAGTGCTGGCGAAAACGATGTGTCTGTAGATTGTGTTTTGAATAAATGGCTGTTTGAATTGAGATAGGGCAGGTCATGCCACCAGCGGGCCAGTCCAGGGAAAAGGTCCGTTGAGAGATTTTGTGCCTCTTTGGGATGGCACCACAAGGCGCCGTTCACTTGTAGAACGCAAGCTTCTGGAGGGTGCATAAGTTTGAGCTAGAGAGTTTAGGTATATTGGTGCAGCACCAGTGGTTGTCTTGTAGGCAAGCATCAGTACCTTGAATTTGATGCGAGCGGCTACCAGTAGCCAGTGTAACCTGATGAGGAGAAGAGTAACGTGAGCTTTTTTTGGCTCATTGCTAAACGGGAAGGCCCACCCAAGGGCGCATTACCAAGACGTCGAACAGAAGTACATGAACACCTCCTCATTTTTGTTAGACAATCCGACAAAAATAATTCCCCTGACACAAGATGAATTATGAAGGCACTCTGTAAAGCTTCTGATTGTTCAGGAGAATGTGGGGCCTTTTCTTGTACTCTTCCTCCATTATAAGGAAAAGAGGCTCTTCCACTGGCCCTCTGAGCAGATGTCTGTAATAATGGAGCCATTTCACAACTTCTGTCGCGATTATGGGATCTACTTCATTAAAAATATTAAAGGAAATGTAACACTTTAATATTTTTATAATGTGTGTGTGTGTGTGTGTGTTGTGTGTGTGTGTGTATATATATATATATATATATCTATATATATAGAGGAGAGAGAGAGAGTTAGAGAACATTGAGACTACCTCTCAAGCGTAGACTGTTTTATCCAATGGAAGGGATATGGTAGGGTGTCTGCCAGTAACTATACATGTGTCTGGTTGGGAGGGAAATGTCCCAGTACCTTTCAGAGAAAACTCCAAAGTTCTCCAGAAGCGTAAGAGTCCACCATCTCCGTATGATTGGAATGTCACACTGGAAGACACAAACATAGATAAATCTTTAAATATCAACTGCTACAACATCATAAAGGTAAATTACTTTAACTGATAACTACTTACAGATGTAAAATCAAAGGGTGCGCCCAAGACAAGATGTACTGGAAAATAACAAAAAAATAAGAATATTCTTCCTGTAAATGGCACAAAAAAAACCTTCCTTGTTCATTATTTAACAACTAAATAATCACACCAATAACGGGTTGCAAAAATGTATAGGATAGCCTAAAATAAATAAGTACACAGGTAAACTATTATGCAATAATAAACTGTGAGTACATATATTAAACAAACAACTTGAGGTATTCTTACCTCACAACTGCCTTGTTGAAGTGGATTTGAAGATGACTTTTTAATTTGACCAGTTTGGCTGGCTTAAACATGCTGGTCACGCAGAAAACTGCTGGTAATTGCTGTAACCAGCGTTGGGGAAAGTTACTTTATTGCAATATTGCAAATATTACAATGTTGCATTACTCCCTAAAAAAGTTATAAAGTAATTATTGCAGGTTTGCGTCATATTCTGAGTTTGCAGTTCACTGTTTTAATTCATTTTGATGAATACTAAATCTGTTTTTTGTGAGTGGGATGAATTAATGCACATTCACACTTAGTCTAGAACTACAGTAACATCATGCTTACACAACAGCACACCGGACGCCTCTGTACTCCTGATTTCTCCCAGTATGGGGACCGGAGAGCTGTCAGTCAATAAATGGAAAAAAAACAAAGTAACGGGCATACTTTTGGAAAAAAGTAACTCAGCTTATTTTCTGTAACCCATTAAAGGAATGGGTTACTTTACTAGTTACTTGACAAAGTAATCTGATTACGTAACTCGCGGTACTTGTAATGCGTTCCCCCAACACTGGCTGTAACACTCGTTGCAGTGCTGCAGCTCAGGTAATGCTTTACCTCTCTGAATCCGTATGTCTCTACAAGAGATGAGGCCACACACAATTATCTCAGTGATGACTAATAGGATTAAATTAACTAAACTACAAGGTAATATTAACACACAAACAATGCACATAACAGAGGGAATTAAAGCAAACTACTTATTTTTATGAATAATAAACGTCTTCAAAACCACAAGGCCCATTTACAGCATGCATCCAAAAATTAATCAAATCATCCACAGAAAAAAAGTTATATACTATAAAGTATGACAACAAATTCAAGCTTCAATATAAGATAATAAAGGCAAGCACACATTAAGTACTTAGCAGATAAATGCTTAACGTAATACATTCGATAATTATTAAACATATGATAGCAAAAACATTACAGACTACTCACGTGCGCTCTCATGTTAATAACTCCGCCCCCTCATTCGGTTCTGTGGCTGCGTTCTGAAAAACCAGTGTTGCCAACTGAGCAATTTTTTTGCTAAATTTAGCAACTTTTCACACTGCCCTAGCGACTTTTTCTTCCAAAAGCACCTAGTAACAAATGTAGCTATTGATAAAAATTTATTTGGCAACCATTTAGCCAAACTGTTGAAAGTGACTCAAACGATTAAAAAAGGCACACGTTTTCCATATAAATGAAACAAAAAAGAGGAAACCAAAGGTGACCTAGACAGTACACAATTCACAGGGAATTTTAAGTTGGCTGCTATTAGCAATTGTTCAATTTAATAATAATAATAATAACTGAATAATTGTTCATTTATGATACACCTGGTTAGTAGCTTGTACCTGTGATTGTTAGTACACTGTAAGACAAATATCTAGAAAAATGGACATTTTCGGACATTTTCCATTATCCATGTAACTGAAAACACCAACACAATGCGTAATTTAATGTAGGTTAAAAAAAGTGTGGTAATGATTACGGAAAATTGCTCTTCATATTAATCTATTTTGCCTATTTTTACAGATTTTCTTAGGTGAGCTACGGAATACTATACACTGCTTAAAATTATAATTGTTCAGAATGTGTAGTTTTGGTTATTTACTAACAAAAAAAGAAGTAAATTGTAATTGTTCAAAAATGTCACTTTTCAATAATTCAATGTTGTATTTAAAAAATACAGTTGTTTATTTTTTAATATTATATTATGCATTTATATTTTTTATAAACACATCTAAATTAACATCTTTACTTTTTTTTTTGCTGAGATTTGATGCAGTGACACAATTTTGCATCGTGATTACGCAATGACGTCACCGAGCAATGACCTCGCAACGCCATTTAGCAACTTTTAGCAACAAATCAATCTTCCTTTAGCAACTTCCCCTGAAAATGAGTTGGCAACACTGTCTGAAACGGCTGGTGCTGCGGGTCTGCAGCTGGACATATCTCGACTAGAGCGCATGTTGTTCGTTTAGGTCAGGGGTCACCAAACTCATCCTGGAGGGCCGGTGTCCTGCACAGTTTAGCTCCAACTTGCCTCAACACACCTGTCTGGAAGTTTCAAGTGTAGCCTACCTTGATTAGCTGGTTCAGGTGTGTTTAATTAGGGTTGCAGCTAAATTCTGCAGGTCGTCTGGGCCTCCAGGACTGAGTTTGGACAGCCCTGGTTTAGGTCATTATGTGAGATGTGCATGATGAGAAGAATGATGAATGTGTTAAAATGTCCGATAACCAATTCATTTAGGCTATTATTGTTATTTTTTATGTTTTAAGTCATTCTCAGAAGATATCTTCCTTGTTGTAATTAATGTGTAAGCACTTATGATTATGCTTACTCCTCAAAATCAATTTCAAATCAAATCAAAAGTGGAATCAAAAGTTCCAACCACCACTCAAAAGACATTTACAGGCGCTATAAACCCTCAGCTGTAGTGCAGCAACAGAAACCACGTGATTAACGCGGATGTTGTAGCCCTTCAGTGAAAGTGAAGTCGAGCGCTCGCTCGCAGATCAGCACCCGCCTGGTTCTGACTGGAGCTTTGGGTTTTGCGCTTCTGGTTCTGGTTCTGGTTCATTTCTGTAGAATCCTGGGAGGATCGACGCGCGATTTTAGACTGAAATCTACAGCAGCAGAAGCCCATTATCGGTGAGAATAGGTGAGTATTTCAAGCCATTTGCTTTTGAAAATGATCGATGTTGCATAAGTTTGTGCACGACTATTAGAAGAGGTCTCGAGAAGATTTGTAAGGCAACAGACTGAATGGCATTGACTGTAAAGGTGCTGAAAAAATAGATGTATAGCATGCATTTGAAATGAGAACACTTGCATGGGACATACTATATGTCAAGCTTCCCAAAGGTATTTATTTGACTCAGGAAAATCGCAGTATACAATTTGAGAAGAATGCATGGGAGCAAGCCACAGCAGATTCTCCTGCGGAATGGCATGGCTTTCTGGATTAAGATGCATGTTGAATATGTTTTGGTTTAAAGGGTTATGACATAAACATAGCCCATAAATGTCCTTGTTAGAGCAATCCATATGAGACATTGACCCAGTTTTATCTCTCTCTCTCTCTCTCTCTGTCACTCTGTGCCATGTTAGTACAGACTGGAACTGGTTCATATCTGTTGCGCCACTGATTGTCACTTCAGCCAAAGTGTGTGATGTAGAGATGGAGGGAAATCTGTGTGGTTTGACATTAGATTTCTGGTCATGTTGTAGTGGAGAAAAGAAGGAAATATTACATGAGCAATTGTCCATTATTTCTGCACTTCTCACTCTAAATTAATTTGATCATTTGTGAAAGTAAATAGAGAAATAGAACAGAGAAAGAGAATGAAATACCACAGCTGCCAGGGTTTTTTACTGTAAAATTAACAGGATATGTTCCTAACTGTGTTATCCATCCTGAGTCTTCATACCTTCAGCTTTCATGGGGCCTGTTATAATGTATAATATTAAAGTAAATGGACTGACTGCGAAAAGGGCAGCAGGTGTATTTTGTGGAATTTGGAATTAGCAACCACACTCTTTGAAAAGTGGAATGTAGTTATTATACTTGGTGCACGAAAGATTAGTTATAGCATTTGGTGAACATAAAATGGTTATTGCATTTGGTGCAGAACATTTTTTTATTGTATTTGGTGCACAAAAAATAGTTATTGCATTTGGTGCACAAAAAAATTAGTTATTGCACTTGGTGCACAAAAAATTGCTATTGCATTTGATGCACAAAAAAAACATTAGTTTTAGCATTCGATGCAGTAAAATAGTTATTGCATTTGGTACACAAAAAATTAGTTGTCGCACTTGGTGCACAAAAAATTGCTATTGCATTTGATGCACAAAAAAAACATTAGTTTTAGCATTCGATGCAGTAAAATAGTTATTGCATTTGGTGCACAAAAATTAGTTATCGCACTTGGTGCACAAAAAATTGCTATTGCATTTGATGCACAAAAAAAACATTAGTTTTAGCATTCGATGCACTAAAATAGTTATTGCATTTGGTGCACAAGTCAGTTACTGGTGCACAAAAATGAGTTATTAGTGCACAAAAAAATAGCAAAATGCCATGCCAAATTCACTGCTATGATGCCAGGGTGTTGCATAGCAGTTGCTGGGGTATTCTGAGTGGTTGCTAGGTGGTTACTTGCTGGCTTAAATTAAAAGATCCATCCACAAGTCTCCATGATGGTTTTGTCTGTTTGTATGTAAGTATGATTGCTTGGCAAAGCAATACACACTATTTGATGCTTACAATTAGGGGCTTGTTCAGATCACTAACCCTAAGCATGAGCAAAAGAAATAGTGATGCACCTTGAAAAAGCACCACTTATGCACTTTCTTTATCTTCCATTATTAGGATAGAGAGGCAGAAAAATTGCTACTATTGAGTGTTCTGTTGAAATCAGAATAGCAATGAGAATGTTTTGCTTTTATTTTGCAGTGCTGAATGTCTGCTGCGATTATGATCTGAGCTCTCTGCCACTTAATTATGTCATCAAGCTTTCTCCTCGCCGATGTGCATTTATTTAACATCTGACACCCTGCTCTCGCAGTACGTCTTTGATTTGACAGTAGATTGGATGGACTTTACCGAACAATACTAGACAAGTTTAACGCAATGTCTTGATGTATATGAATCCCTAGTGAATTAGAAAGTCCCTGCATATTCGTTCATCAAAGTTCTGGAGCTTATCTAATGAGTTGCAGAAAGAGAGATCAGATAAAAGCACATTCCCCATCCAGAGGAAAAAGGGAGAGCGATAAAAAAGACCAAAGACTGAAATTTTAAAATGCTGACTTTTCAAACAGAAACTGAAAGCTGGAAGTCATCAAGGCACATCCAAATCCACTGCATGCATAACATCCCGTCTACTGAACATTCCTTCATCTGGTCTGTTTTGAGGTCTGGATTTGGGCCCCGAGCGGTCTAATCTTGGACTGAGTCTGGTCTCATGGGGTCTAGTATGGGTTGGGGTCTCATTACTCAGTGTCTTGGTGTGGATCTAGGTCTTGGCTTGTAGTTTATAACAAGACCACAGTCTGTTTCCAGTGTATGAAGCTGATAATGACCTCAAACATTTCTGGCATGTTATCTTCAGCATTATAGAGCATTTGCAGGAATCTCACTATATTGTAGATATCAGACCTTAAGGGATGGTCCAAAAACTTTGTTGTAACATTTGGTGTACAAAAAAAGTATTTGTTGCTTTGGATGCACAAAAAATTAGTTATTGCATTATTTTATTTAATATGGAATAACACACAAAATGTGTTATTTGATATGTATATACAGGTATATAGAAAGAGAGCGAGAGATAGTTCAATTTTTTTATGGCATGTCTTTGGTTAATATGCAAAAGGTTAAAGGGGTCATATGATGTTGCTAAAAATATCATTATTTTGTGTATTTGGTGTAATGAAATGTGTTTAAGGTTAAAAAAACACATTATTTTCCACATACTGTACATTATTGTTTCTCCTCTATGCCCCGCCTTTCTGAAACACGTTGATTTTTACAAAGCTCATCGGTCTGAAAAAGCGAGGTGTGCTGTGATTGGCCAGCTATCCAGTGCGTTGTGATTGGCCGAATACCTCAAGTGTGTGACGAAAATGTTACGCACCTCACCATACTGTGATGCCCTGTCCGGCTGGAGCGACGAGACAAAAACATTAAAACCCATTTTAAACGAGGCATTTGTTGCATCCAGTGGGGACATAATTACTGATTATAATGACTTATACTGTCTTTTTACACGTTGCGTTGCATCGCGCCGCGTAAACATAAAACCATGTCTGCATTTGTTGATGGAGGAATTACAAACAACAAGTGCTACTCTACACTGATCAAAACTCGCATTTGAATAGTCAGTAGCAAATTCTTTAAATATGAAAACGTGACTTACAGACTGTGAGTCAGAACAGGCGGCATTGTAGTCTACTCTACCAGGATCAGGAAACGTCCTCCATAAAATATGCTGCACACAAATTAATATTTGGGTTAAACTGTTCTGGAAACAGTGTTGTAAATACAACTTAACATGATTTCTGTCGGTCTCTTTGGAAGACCAACACAAAGTAGGTTTCACGTTAACAACGAACAACAGCGTCTCACACCCAACGCGGCTAGAGGAGCGGCGCGCGGCTTAGACAGGGCTGCGGGCCGGAGGGATTCAAACCGAAGGAGCGTCCGGCGGGCTGAGAACGGCGCGGCGGAGGATTCAACGAAGGCGCGTTCCGGCGGGGCTGAGAATGGCACGCCGGAGGATTCAACGAAGGAGCGTCGGCGGGCTTGTGGCAACCACATGTATCGACCCCGAGCTGGACCTTGCTTCGTCCACGGTGAAAGCCGATCCGGCGATCCACAGCGCAAAGTTTATGTATTTCCTCAGCGACCAGCACGGATCAGCTCTAGGCATGACGAAGCAGATATCGTCCTCTTTTGGAAGGCCAAACAAAGTAGTTTCGCTTTCACCATGAAGCACACAGCGTCTTCAGGACATGGCTGCGGCAACAATACTACAGTGAGAATAAAAGTTACGCCTTCTTTCTTTGCGTGAACATTTGGGCGGTGTTATGCAAATCTTTTCACTAGTGAGGTGAGATTGTGGGGGGGGTGTTTGTGCTAGAACGAGCAGTTTAGGAGAGTGTGGTTTTGACTCTAACTGTGTTTATAAAGAATATCTCTTTGGATTTGAGACTTTAGTCTTTGCAACTTTACAGATCTTCTGTATATATATATATCCGCTGTCTCTGTATTTCTCACACTATCAGCTTCTGTTTATTGATTCCTTTTTTGTGGTTCTCTTTCCGTCTTTCTCAGGGTTGTTTTGAGGTCAGATGTCATCTGCGATGAGGCCGTAACAGAAGCTTTTCTTGAGTTTGGTCCTGATTTTTGCCAGAATGGCCACTGCTAAGAAAGGTACATCTCTTTCTCTTTTCCACCCTCACAATCACAGTTTATATTTTTTTGCAGCAGGTTTGGATTTATAATTGTCAAAATATGAAGTTATGAACTGTGGGCATTTCCTCTTCTTTTTTGGTGTAAACAAACTTGCTTCCTCTGACATTTGTCACATACTATATATACTGACTATTGCAGAATACAGACATGAACATTATCATTCATTATTAGTGGCGCTTATATACTGTTGTTCATATGCAGTTATATGCATATTTTCTGTTTTGTTCAGTTCTTTTCAAAAGAAAGGATTTTCAGTAAGATTTTCTGACCGAAATTAAGGCTTTTATTTAGTAAGGATGCATTAAATTAATCAAAAGTGACAGTAAAGACTTTTACAATGTTAGACAATATTATTATTTAATATTTAAATGCTGTTATTTTAAACTTTCAATTCATTAAAAAGTCCAGAAAAAACCCTGTATCGTGGTTTCCACAAAAATTCTGAAGCAGCACAACTGTTTTCAACATTGATAATAGTAATAATAATTTCTTGAGCACCAAATCAGCACATTAGAATGATTTCTGAAGGATCATGTGACACTGACGCTGAAAATTCAGCATTGCATCACAGGAATAAATTACATTTGAAAAGACATTCACATAGAAAACTGTTATTCTAAATTGTAATAATATTTCACAATAATCCTGTATTACTGTATTTTAATAAAAGAAATGCAGCCTTGATGAACATAAAAAAATTACTGAATCAAACTAAAACAACCTTTAAAAAAAGGAGTTGAATACGTTTTTCATAATAATCCCAGTACGCTGACTTTAAACTTTTTTCTCAAAAATGTCAATCTGCTTATAAGTTTTGACGACCTGCTGCTTTTTCATTCTCAGGAATGAGACTTCGAGAGATTTTAATAAAGCTTGAACAATAATGAATTCTCTCTCAGTCGGTGGTGACTCAGCAATTGCAAAACAAGTGGGCTGTTTCTTATTATCAGGAAATGTGCAAGAGCTTGTGTCTGTTTTCACAGAAGCCTTTCCAGAGCCGTCGGAACAACTCCCAAAAGATAAAGTCTGTCTGCTGTCTTTCCACTATTTATTGTGGTAATCAATCTGCCTCTCCCGACTCTAGTTATTGTCCGGAGACACAAAGATGGCCTCCATTTTGTTTTTGTTTATGAATGCGATGAAGTTTCATTTTGGATGAAGGCAGAGGGTCTGTTGTCATGCTGCGTATTGTTGCAGCAGCTCCAGAACATCTACGGTTTCAGCTCAGACAGCTGTGCAACATTCACAAAGCATCTTCCGATCCCTGGTTTTGTCGTTGCATGTTAAAGCATGAAACTGACCCCAGAACAGCTTTTTGGAAATGCTCCTTTCCATAGGCCGGTTCTCAGGGGCCAGATTTCTCATTGTTGCCATGGTTACGGTGTGAAGTTTTAGATGAGGTTCATAAAATGCGGTGCCTCTACTGCACCGCCGGGCATTCGTTTAATAGAGAGCCCGTCCATCTCTGGTCCCAGCCAGACTGCAGCGTTTCTAATTTGTTTCAAGCAAAAGAACGACGACACATAAAGAACAGCTCTGGGTTCAGATGTGATTCAGCTCAAAGAGGTGGGGTGAGCTTTATCCACCCTTAACTAGCAGCGATCCTAGTCACATATGGAAAATATTAATTACTCAATTTCTTATGCTCCAAAATATTGGATCACTTTACCAGCTGATGGTAGAGAAACACAGACTCTCAAAATATAGATCTTAAATTAAAATCTTATATGGTTTTGTAAATGTTTTTCAGGATAGCTTTTATTTGATAATATCTTGCTATTTTGATATGTTTATATATATGCTGTTTTTATAGTATATATTTTATATAGGGTTAAAATAGGATAATTTTTCCCCAGTCATATCAGTGTCAAAAAATATTTTATTTGATTTGATTTCTTGCTGTTTTTATATTCTTCTTTTCTGTGTAAGCACCTTGCTTGCTTTAGAAAAGCTTGCTTTAAAAATAAAGCTGTTTATTATTCATTAATAATAATAATAACAACAACAATGACAAGTTACTATTTTCTTTACCTATTGGCTTTGCAGGGATGCTGGAGCCGTTATAATTGTTATTATTATTTTATTACTTATGTTTTATATTCTTGTTTTTCTCTGTAAGCACATTGAGAAGCCTTGCTTAAAATTAAGTGTATTCTTATATATTATTATATTACTTTTGTATTTATAGGCTTGTTTTCCTGCTCTGTAAAAACGTTGAGAAGCTTGCTTTAAAATTTTTTTTGTTGTTATTATTTATTTATATATTTTTGCCAACAAATAATTTGGCACTGGTAAAATTTGTACTATAATATTTATTATTATGTTGTTTTGACATTGCATATCAGGATAGTCACTAGTGAAACGTCTGGTTTCTTGTGGCGCTATCAGCCAGTCAGCCTTTTCATGCATCTATCAGGCATTTGGGGCTCAGGAAAACCCGAAAGTCATGGACATTGATACATAAACTCTTCAGGCCCTGCTGGTGCGGTGATCAATGCTGTGCTCATAGGTCATAAAATGTAGACTACACTTGTAGCCAGTTTAACTGTAGATCTCCGCTCCAGGACAGAGAGTATTTTAATAGTGTACAGATGTCATCCAGACCATGAGACGCGGTTTGGCAGGTCTATCTATCACGCGTGAAAGTGTTTATAGTGCTCTACATTGGGCGAACAGTTGGAGTCCCATAACCTCTGTAATGAGGCCAATAATGCAGACGCTGCTGCTACAAATGCCATCCTGTACCAGCTTACATTACGTTATGTGTAATTTTATCTCTGTGCCACATGACCTAGAGCAGCAGGCAAACAGCATCACCACTGACCCTCCAGATTCATATCATTCTCATACGTGACCCTGGAGCACAAAACCAGTCTTAAGTCGCTGGGGTATATTTGTAGCAATAGCCAACAATACATTGTATGGGTCAAAATTACAGATTTTTCTTTTATGCCAAAACTCATTAGGATATTAAGTAAAGATCATGTTCCATGAAGATATTTTGTAAATGTCCTACCGTAAATATATCAAAACTTAATTTTTGATTAGTGATATGCATTGCTAAGAACTTAATTTGGACAACTTTAAAGGCGATTTTCTCAATATTTAGATTTTTTTGCACCCTCAGATTCCAGATTTTCAAATAGGTGTATCTCGACCAAATATTGTCTTATCATAACAAACCATACATCAGTGGAAAGCTACCATTTATTCAGCTTTCAGATGATGTATAAATCTCAATTTTGAAAAATTGACTCTTAAGACACATTTTAGCAATATACTATACTCACACCACACACACACACACACACACACACACACAAAAACACAAACAAAATTGTCTCTTTCTCTTCTTTTCTGCATGTGCTAGTTTCTGCTAGTTTCTAAACTTGGCATTTTCACAATGCAACAAGTATAGTTAGCTCTTATATGACATGGTTTGTAATGTTCTTCATTTGTAAGATGTTTTAGATTAAAGCATTTGCTAAATTAATAAATGCAATATTTACTGAAGCTAGTTTTGAGTTTGAATGTGTAGTATCTTGGCACTTGACACTTTTTCAAATGTCATTTATTTTTATTCATAGCGCAGGGATCTAAAGAGTCCCTGATGTAATCTACAGTCTGTCTGTCAATGGCTGCCCGTTTCATTGGATGGGTCCCCAGAGCCCATGCTATGCCCTGGATTAGCAGACTTCATCTTAACCACATAGTTCGATTAGCATGAGCGATAAGACATTATAACTAATGTCTGTAATATCTCAATCATATTGTGGCTGCCACTGACCGCTATTATTGTTGCTCATACTTAGTGATCTGAACAAACTCTCAACACACACATCCTGCATTGTTTGTGTCTGCGCAAGCATGTGGCTTTTTGGCAAGTTGCTACATTACTATATAAATCATATCTAGATACTGGAATATCTTTGAAGTGGGTTTTTGATTTTGAAGGCTAATAAACCTGTAGCTCAAAAACCCTCCACTTGTATTAACAAGGTTAGCATGAGCGATCAGCATAAACATTTTCATCAGAAAAATGTAAAAATCTGGTTAATTTTATAGTTACTTGCTAATTTAATTTAGATTCAAGAAAATGTTCACACAAAAAGGGAAATTAATTGTGACATCTTATTCCAAAATGCAATAATAAAATGAAGGACTCTGTTGGTTCAGATGTGAGTGGTTAGATACTGTATAAAAGTTTGGGGTCAGTAAGATTCAGTAAGGATGCATTAAATTGATTAAAGTAACAGTAAAGACATGTCACAAAAGATTTCCATTTCAAATAAATGCTGTTCATTTGAACTTTCTATTCATCAAAGAATCCGGAAAAAAACATGTAGCATAGTTTTCACAAACATATAAGGCAGCACAACTGTTTTCAACATTGATAATAATCAGAAATGAATATTGAGCAGCAAATCAGCATATGATTTCTGAAGGATAATGTGACACTGAAGACTGGAGTAATGATGCTGAAAATTCAGCTTTGATCACAGGAATAAATTACATTAAAAAAACAGTTTTATTAAATTGTAATAATATTTCACAAAATTATTGTATTTTCATCAAATAAATGCAGCAATGGTGAGCAGAAGAGACGTCTCTCAAAAACATCCTGCCAACCCCAAACTTTTGAATGGTAGTGTTTGTGCATGAAGACTGTTGAGAGCTGAACTTAATATGTGGTTTCTCTAGCATAGATTTACCCTTATCCTGCACCACAAATGGATTTTAAATGAAGAATTAGTATTGATCATGCACTTTAGTTCAAGACGGGGTTTGATCTGTGTCTGAGAAATGCACCCCTGAGGGCCTGATTACTTGCTTTATTAAATCCGACGGTTAAAAAGAAGAGCCTAGAAGAACATTAAGAACATTATTTTTAATGCTGGTGCTTTAATTAGCACATTGAATGTGCTGTAAGTGTTAGACCGCTTGCGCAGTAAAAGCTTGCATCTTTTAAAAAATAATCACACTTTCAAAAGGCTCCTATATTCTTGTTTGGTTGCGCTCTATCTAGCTGTTTTTGAATGCATCTTACATAAACATCCCCTAAAACCACGTCAAGTGAACCTGAAACCAGTTTTTCAGTCCCTAATAAATCCTGTGGGAAAGAAAGATTGAGACAAACTTTAAAACTAAAAATAAAAACAACCATATTCCTTTTGTTAGGCCTGCATATCTGCATACTTGATTCATAAGGTCATATCCTGTTGTCTGCATAATTTTTTATTCTCTTTTTAGGTGCTTGTTTGATCCAAAGCTTAAAGGAATAGTTCAACCAAAAATGAAATTTGCTGAAAATGTACTCGCCTCAGAACACCAAGTGAGTTTGTTTCGTCATCGACCAGATTGGGAGAAATGTAGAATGCATCAATTGCTCACACTGGATGTCTGCATTTAATTTTGTTCTGTTTCATATGCGAGGTCCCAGAAATCTTGTGGTCCCCCCGCCCCTCCCCCCCCTTCACACCCATGTCCAGTCCATAGTACCTTATTGTTCTTGTTGAAGTGAAAAAGTGGTGTTTGTCAGAAACCAAAAATCAAGAAATTTAAACCCAGCGTTTTGGGCTTGATGAGAGTCGACAATCTGCATTGCCGTCTTAGGACGCACTTTTGTCCATTCTCTTCATATACATAACGACATCAAACAAACATAAGTTTAGAACAGTTTTGACGCGCCCTTGTCAAGTTGTACATAACCGTGCCTTGTTCACTGTGCACGCATAATTTCTCTCCCGATTCAGCCGAGACCACATTTTCACTGCAGAAAGCAATATTATGGGATCTAAGCTATCCTGCACCCGGGAGTAAGGGTTAACGCACCCACCACACCATGTTGTTATAAATATGCAGCTTTTCACTTCTCAAGACATTAACTGATGGACTGGAGTGGTGTGGATTATTGTGATGTTTTTATCAGCTGTTTGGACTCTCATTCTGACGGCACCCATTCACTGCAGAGGATCCAGTGGTGAGCAAGAGATGTAATGCTACATTTCTCCAAATCTGTTCTGATGAAGAAACAAACTCACCTTGGATGGCCAGAGGGTCAAATTATTTTCATTGTTGAGTGATCTTTTCCTTTAAATTAAAAACAGATTTTGTTTTAATACATGTAAGACCTTGAAGGCATTGGGGTTATTGTACACATCAGCTTTATTCTCACTGATCCAAGTGTTTTAATCTGACCTGGTTTTGTATTAATCTACTTAAATGCAGTTTTTGCCTTTTAAACTGAAGCTGGTAAATTCAATGCACATCCAGACTAATGTAAGCCCACTTATGCTATATCTTTCTTTTTGACTAAAGTAATGAAAAGATCTCTGATATTAGACTGAAGGTGTTTCAGGGTGTCAGATGGCAAGTTTGATTTGAATAACATCTTGCTGAACATTTTCATTCAGCGACTCACAATCTGGATGTCTATAAACCTGCGGCCAGTGTGTAATTAGTGCAGCTGTAATCGCTTTGCTTTTGTTCCTCCTGCAGCGTCGTCTAAGACGGGGTGTGTTCGCTTCACTGAGGAACCTGCTGCAGCCGCCGCCGCTCACTCTCATGTGCATTTTGAGGAGAAACTGCACGACTCCGTCGTCATGGTGATACCCGAGTCCAACGGGAACTTCCTGGTGAAGGTGAGAGCGAGTTCTATAGCTGGGGTTATTCATTAGCTTCATTTGAAGGTCTTCAGTCACGATTATGAGTTCATATTACAGGAAGAACATTGATTTCATTTCTCAGCTCACATCAAAGCTTCAGCTTCTTTCCTGTGGTCAGCATATTCTACTTGAGAAGACACATAATGGCAAGACAGGAGCTGTATCTGGGATTTTAAGAGGAAAAACTGACACAATGACACAAGCCAGATTTGAACTGCATCACTTACATATGAGCAGCACTGGTCAGTATGTCAGAGCATGTGTGCTGACCACATGGCCAAAGCTTTGATGAGACAATTTTTTAACTCTGATTAACTGTTTCCTAGTTTTTTTGCATTCAATGCATTGCTATCAAGCTTTTTATTAGTGGGTCTCACTAAGGCAAGATATTCGAACAAATTGTAAGTATTAAACTGCTATGCAATTCATTCTATAATGTGTGAAGCTGAATGATATCTGAAATCATGCGGCTTGCTCCAGAGAGATGCAGTGTTACTGTTCTTAGTGATCAGGCTTAGTTTTTTTTAGAACACCTTGCATAGATGGATGGATGGAACAATGGATAGAATGAACAATAGATGGATGGATTGAACGAACGATGGCTGGATGGAATGAACGATGGATGGATGGAACAATGGATAGAATGAACAAAGCATGGATGGACGGATGGTTGGAATGAATGAGGGATGGATGGATGGATGGATGGATGGAACGAACAAATGAAAGATGGATGGATGGATGGATTGAATGATGGCTGGATGGACGGAACGATGGATAGAACAAACAAATGAAAGATGGATGGATGAATAGAATGATGCATGGATGGATGAACAGAATGATGGATGGATGAATAGAATGATGGATGGAACGATGGATAGAACAATGGATGTATAGAACGAACGATAGATGGATGATGTATTGACGTATCGAAGCATCCCAGGGTCGAGCTGGGCCTTGTTTATAAAACATTCGGCACTGAAATGATGGGAGCAAACAAACTCAGTTGCTGCCCCGGAAAAACAAACTGCATCCACTGTTCAGGTAACGCTGGGTTCTTTGGGAAGCTGAACATGGTTCCCCGAGAGGGAACGAGATGATGTGTCCTGGTGGACACTTTCGGGAATGCTGTCTGCGTGACCGGTACCTCAGGCATGCGTAAAACAACTCCAATCCTATTGGTCCACGTGGCCTGTGACGTCATAGGCGGGTACCCGAAAGTATAAAAGGGGCACCTGCTGAATACGTCACCAACTTTTGTTGTCTTCGGAGCCGTCTGTCTCTTGAATGTGTGTGAAACATCATCCTGGTGAGTCGAGCAGCGCTTTGAGGAATATGTGCCTCTGTGTTGGGATTCTAACACTTGAGGACATATTCTAACCTTTTCATCTTTGTCTCGGCGACCATGCGCTTTTTGTGATGAATCACTTTAATGCGCTCAGCTCGCGTTTGTTCCTGTTCCCGAGGGATGCTCATCCGTGCCTCTCTAATATGCATGTTATTGGGTGTGGAGATCCTCGCTGGGCATGGTTATACTGAATGCTCTGTGGAATGAAGCTGTTAGCTTTCTCTCCCAGGGTGCTTCAGTAGTCTAGAGTGGTTATGGGGAATGTTCCTTCCTGTGTTTCTGCTCAGAGTGTAGCCATCTGTGGATGATTATGCTCCAGTTCAGGCTGTTTTGCTTTGGAATATAGCAGTCTGAGGACAGCTATGTTCTAGACAGGTGTTTATAACTGGGTTTAGTTCCCCTTGGGTACAAACTGTCTAAGGTAAGCGCTAAAGCCTGTTGGGGGGGGGGGGGGGGGGAACTCTGCTGTTTTGAGGATAGCTGGTTCCAGCTTGAGACGCTCCCCCTGGGGGTCTTTAGAGTGGTCTCCTGAGACTTGCCTAGACTGCGGCTGCTCCCTGTTCGGGTTTTAGTAGATGGCCACTCATGCTGGGGCGAGCTTCCGCATTATCTGAGGAAATGCTATTGTAGGATAAGCTGGTCCAGCACCTAGTGTTATGAACCGTTGCTTGATAAGGGCGTTGATTGGACTATGGTGTGATGGTTCGCTCCTTAACGAATCATATTATGGTATGGTCTCCTATTGTGAGCTCTGGTCAATATACTGGTGAACGAAAAGCTAGCCTACTGTGGGACTGACATGGATTGGGGACCCTAGTGTGTGCTATCTCCCCTGCTAGGGTAGTTATTAGATAGCCCACTCTCTGTGGTCTGGACAGCTTCACAGGTAGGTTTACCACGGAATTTAGTTTTTGGTCCTGTAACCCCTTTCTAGGGATATAGCTATCTGTGGACTTGCCCCTTCCTAGGTGTTTTAAGTTGTGGTCTCCCTGAGCCCTGGCTTAGACAATGATATCTCCCCTGCAGGGTTTAAGTAGATAGTCGTTGCCTTGGTCTGGGCAGCTCTTTAGGAAGGTCCTTTTCATAAGACCCTTTGGATATAGCTATCTGCGGACAGCTGTGTCCTTGATGGGATTGTTGGTGGTAATCTTGAGAACTCCTCTAGGCTTCCAGCCTCTCAGTGGTCTTATGTATCTGGCTACTATTGATCACATAGCTTAGCTATCTGAGGATGACTGTGTTCTTAGCTTGGTTAGGGTGTTCTTATCTGGTATCGGGCTCCCTCTTTTTACCAAGTTATGTGAGCGGCCCGAGGCCTTTCTGAGGAAAGGTTTGGTGTATGTCTGTCACCTCCTTGGTGCTTTCTCACCAGGTGGACAGGCATGCGCCTCGGCATGGCGTGATTGGATATCGTTCCCCAATGTGCCCCCTAGGGGGTGCAGCGTTGAGTTCCCTAGAAGGGGAATGTCTCGGGTTATGCATGTAACCATGGTTCTCCGAGAGGGAACGCTGTCTGCGTCCCGTTGCCATGCCTTCGGCCTGCCTGTTTACATCCCCTTCAGACAGATAAGTGGATGACGTATTCAGGAGGTGCCCTTTTATACTTCCAGGTACCCGCCTATGACGTCACAGGCCACGTGGACCAATAGGATTGAAGTTGTTTACGAATTGCTCAGGTACCCAGTAACGCAGACAGCGTTCCCCAAAGTGTCCCCAGGACAATATCTCGTGCCCCTCTCGGGAACAATGCTTACTGAGTAACCGAGGTGATCTTTCCCTAAATCCAAAACATTCTTTGGGAAGACATATCTTTGAGCAAGTCATGTGCATCGCTGCGCCGACTTCGGTAACTCTTGTCTCGCTCTGGTTGATGTGTGCATGCTCTTCAGGAGAAGTGCAAGACACGGAATTGCCTTATGTGTTCCCTACATGGCCATACTCCAAAAAAAAACAACGTATTTCGATGTTTATTTAGCCATACTTCTCAAAAACTTTCCGAAACTTATACGAACCCAGAAGGAGTGTATTTGGCACAGAAATACTCCATCGTATGTCCAATTCGTTTTTTGAGACTTTGGTCATGTTTGGCATGAGAATCCAACTCTTTAACAGTTGTAAATAACTCAGAATGCATGAAATAGCATTAGACCCCCCCCCCCCCCCCCTTCATAGTTTACTGAAGCTCCAATCACACAAGTTCCTTGTTGTTGTGAGAACAGTGACTTTTTGAACATATTTAATCACACAGAGACTCAGTGTTTGCATTCCTCCTACTCGTAAATATCTAAGACGAGATACACAATCATGCTAGCATTCACTCCACAGCGGGTGTCATAGTCTCTGACTCTTTTCATTGCAGATGTCTCTCTGAAACTGCCCTGTTACTGCCCCGTGTTGCCATGGAGACCAGCTGCAGCACCGTTGAGCAGTATATAAACACCTGTACCTCTGGACTGTGTCTGTTCTATTTGATTATTGCGTTTTGATGAGGGCTCTGGTCAGATAATACGTTATATGATTCTGTCATCCTTCACTGAGACACAGATGCAGTTTGACGTGTCCTGCCATGAGCTCTGTCACTGTCTTTCCCACTTTTCCAGTTCCCATTGTTTTTATTTCAAAATATCATCCTGATTTCCCTTCCTTGGTTAGTAAGAGCTTCAATAATGAACTTTAAATCTGACAGAAGTTTTTAGGCTGTGAAACAGTTTCATCCAGTTACATCAGTGGATCATGTAATAGATTATAAAACATGTCTTTCGTGCTCCTAAAATTAAGATCTCATTGATTTACATTACAAGCTATCGGGATTTCATCTTATTTTTTGAGCATATAAATATCAGCATTGCACCAAATTGCATGTTTTTCCTCAGTTTTGGGCCTCTGAATACATTTTTTCCCATCTTGAGTATTCTCACTATATCATAATTTATTAATCATATAAGCCTGATGCATCAAATGATATTCAACAAAAACCACATGCATTTTTGAGATTTTCTGTAACAGTTCAACTGTTCCATTTAAATAAAAAATAGATTTTTCTGACTATTATTTCATATCAGGCTTTAGTGGGTTAATAAGTCAACTATGATTGAATAAATTATTGTTTGGCTCTAAATTCATTGAACTAAGTTGACTATGATTTCATCATTGATCAGTCAAGGCTGATTTTGTTAATGAAATCAGCTAACTATAATTATCATTCTTAAATGAATTATCAATTATCAGCTAAGATTTCATGAACATCATTTATCACAGTAAACTATGATCTCAGATCAAGTGCAAACAACAGTTCGACTCATTAATCTCATATCATCATAGACCTGCTGACACCCAACCATAACCTCTCTGCTTCTCTCCATCTCCTCAGGTGGGCTTCCTGAAAACACAGCACCGATATGAGATCGTGTTCACACTGCCTGAGACGCCAGAGCTCGGGAAAGACGTGTGTCCAGCCCCCATCCCTAATCCTCACCTCCGTATCACTAACATAAAACCGTCCTCAGACGGTACGTCCCATCACTTAAGGATCAGTTCTCTGACCCAACACAGCTGAACATATTGATGAAGAAAAGTGACGTTAGGTTGGGTGTTTTTTTGGGTTTTTTGTAACTTATTGCAGTGATTCCCAAACGATTTTGTCAGCCGAACACCTTTGACCTACAATATTTCCTTTCCTATTTTTAAGTGTGACTTAACTGTTCAAATCCTTTAGGCATATTGAACCCCTTATATTAGCAGCTATAACTTCCTATTGTAGAAATTAGTAGATGCTTATTCTAGGGATGATGTTGAACACTCTTAAAAATGAAGGTTTATTATTGATGGTTCCATTGAAGAACCTTGAACATGGAAACTTTCCATTCCACAAAAGGTTTTTTATAATGGTAAAAAAGGTTCTTAAGACGGTTAAAATGTTCTTCACACTCAAGCAAAAACTGTTTTCATTGAAAAGTTTTTTGGGGTAAAGACAATGGTTCTTCTATATGGCATCTTTGCAAAAAAAACCTTTTGGAAACTTTATATATAAGAGTGAATTAGACAATGGCATTCGCACAAACAGATCACAGATATACTTGTTTGACCGAGCTTTGTGTCCTCTTAAGAATAAAACTCCTCTGAGAGCCATACAGCCTATTCCAATGAAGGGCCCTTAGAACCGGTTTCCACCAGTTATTTCTATGAGTTTATTTAATGTAAAAGAATGAACGAGTGCTCTATGATCACCGGTGTACAAAAGATTGTGAATCGCATGAATGCTGCGGATCTGCTGACGAGAAACACTCTCTACTTCAACAGTAACTGAAATAAACTGATGCTCATTTGAGAGTATTGGCGTGATCAGTTAAACAAAAAGATACACATATGGTATTTATTTACAGGCGTTAAAATAACAAAGCATTTATGATTTATTCAACGCGCAACTGAGTAGCTTTGTGTTCTGTGATACATCTAGTGAATTTAAAGGTCAAGTGCAGTCATTTTACAGTGAATGCATACTCGTATTGTGATTTAATATGCAGAGAACGCACTTGTGCGTTTAAAAACGCAAGAAGCATGGCAGTGGATTCTCAAAGGTGAACTTGTGTGTTCAAGAAGTGCAGAGCTGAGATACGATCTCAGCGTCAACACATTTTATAGCACATATTTCGTACAAAACAATGGAAAAGCAACACAGTAGAATGAGAGAAGCGTTCTTTGTGAACGGCCGCTAAACCATTGCTACGTTGACTTCCTTAAATGTTAAAATACTGTTTACATGCTTTGAGTGTCCCAACGTGTCAACATATGGCTCAATAGCGTTAGTTTGGAGACCGGACTGTTTGCGATTATAATGGTGCTTGAAATTACAACAGCTTTGTATTCGCATATGGCATTTATTCATCTATTCTAGAGCAAATTTACGCTCTAAAAGAATGGAAAGCAATGCAGAATGCAGAAAGTAGTCTTTGTGAATGGCCAATGGCCGCTAAACCATTGGTACTCTGACATCCTGATGTGTTTAAATACTGTGTATACATACCATGAGTGTCCCAACATGTCAACTTCTGCCTCAGTTAGTTTGGAGACCGGCCTATACCTGTTTGCGATTATAATGCCACTCGTGACACAGCAGCTTTAAGGCATTTTCCATTGCGGTGATCGATTGTGTGCGTGTACCCAGGAAAGGATAAATATAGATATCAAACAGGAGATGTGCCCATGGATGGATACAGGTCTAGCCCATGTATTGGTGTGACCTACAGCTAAACAAACGTTTTGTCTGTGAGATAAAGACTTATTTTTTAGCACAGTGGCTGTAGATGAATGTGTAGATGATGTTGTATAAATGACTTTTTGTTGTCGACTCTGTGTCTGTCTTCAGGAGGTCTGAGGGTGACTTGTGAATATATGGCCCATCAGGAGGGAGTGATGTGTGAGGAGGTGCAGATTCTTAGCGAGAGCAAAGAGGATGTGAGTGTGAAGGTCAAAGTTCATGCTCGTGTCATGGGTAAGTGACAGTTGATTTTCTATTATCCTGGCTAATGTTTCTGAGAAGTTGTTGTGACATTTTTGGACACAAGTTAAGGCACATTGTTAATGAAGCTCTGAATAAAGGAGATCAGATGCAAGGTTTTGTGCTGACCTCTACTGTTCTTATGTAAAAACTGATTAAAAGAATAGTTCAACACAAGTTCTGACAGCATGTGCAGGCGGGATAATCTCCACAAAAATAATTTCAACTTGTCCCTTGTTTTCTTTTTAGTGCCACTGTAAGTGTGGATGTATATGTATGTTTTAAAGAAAATAATTTTTGTGGTAATCAACATTATGCCACAAATGCCTTCAACCAAACTTAAACTTGTACTGGCCCTGGCATTTTAAAAGGTAAAGGAATAGTTCAGCCAAACATGAAAATTTGCTGAAAAGTTCCTCACCCCCAGGCCATCCAAGATGTAGATGAGTTTATTTCTTCGTCAGATTTGGAGATATGTAGCATTGCATCACTTGCTCACCAATGGATGCTCTGCAGTGAATGGGTGCCGTCAGAATGAGAGTCCAAACAGCTGATAAAAACATCGCAATAATCCACAAGTAATCCACACCACTCCAGTCCATCAGTTAATGTCTTGTGAAATTAAATATTGTGTGTTTATAAGAAACAAATTCGTCATTAAGATATTTTTTAATTCTAACCACTGCTTCCAGCTAAAATGCGAGTCCCTAATCCATAATAATGCTTTCTAAAAAAGTTGTCTCATCTGAAACGGGAGAGAATTTACCATAATTCAAGCACCGTTTACAAGCAAAAACAGTTCTAAACCAATCTTTTCTGTGGATTTTGAATTGTGAGGACAACAGGGGATTTTTTTTCTATTATGGACTCATATTTTGGCCAGAGGCTACGGATTAAAGTTAAAACACCTTAATGATGGATTTGTTGCTTACAAACACACAGCTTTTCACCTCTCAAGACATTAACTGATGGACTGGAGTGGTGTGGATTATTGTGATGTTTTCATCAGCTGTTTGGACTCTCATTCTGACGGCACCCATTCACTGCAGAGGATACATTGGTGAGCAAGTGATGCAGTGCTACATTTCTCCAAATCTGTTCTGAAGAAGAAACAAACTACAATTTGGATGGCCTGAGGGTTGAGTACATTTTCAGCCAATTTACATTATTGGGTGAGCTATTCCTTTAAAACAGCCTGTTTTGTGCACAGATCTAGAGTTTAACTTGTGTAGTCCTGTAAACGACTCTTTTCCTCTGTCAGACCGTCATCACGGCACTCCGATGCTGCTGGAAGGCGTGCGCTGCATAGGAGCAGAACTCGAGTACGACTCTGAGCAAAGCGACTGGCAAGGCTTCGACTGAACGCCTGAACCTCACAGACTTCCCACTCAGTGCCACATATCTCGTGTCGGCAGCGACAGAATATTCCAGATTCTGGAATTCTGTTGTCAGTGTCACTGCTTTCTGCTCGCAGCGTTTGGAAACAAACTGGTTACTAGCTTGTTTGTACTGTTACAATGGAATGCAGGAATGATCTGTCGTTTACTGTAGCTCTCTGTGATTTGTCGTTTTTCAGGTTTTCTTCTTTCTTGCTCCAATCTGATGTGGATCTAACGTTTTATTTAAAGGGGTCATATGATGCTGCTAAAAAGATCATTATTTGGTGTATTTGGTGTAATGAAATGTGTTTATGCAGTTTATAGTTTAAAAAACAAATTTTTTCTCCTCTATGCCCCGCGTTTTTGAAGCGCGTCGATTTTTACAAAGCTCATCGGTCTGAAAAAGCGAGGTGTGCGCTGTGATTGGCCAGCTATCCAGTGCATTGTGATTGGCCGAATACCTCAAGCGTGTGACGGAAATGTTACACCCCTCACATACTGTTGATGCCGTGTCCCGGCCGACCGGGGGGGGGCCGAGACCAAAACTTAACCCGTTACAAACGAGGCATTTGTTGCATCCAGTGGGGACATAATTACTGATTATAATGACTTATACTGTCTTTTTACGTGTTGCGTTGCATCGTGCCGCGTAAACATAAAACCCTGTCTGCATTTGTGATCGGAGAAATGACAAACAACTAGTGCTACTCTACACTGCTCAAAACTCACGTTTGAATCATCAGTGGCAAATCATTTAAATGAAAACGTACTTACGCGAGTCAGAACTACCGGCATTTTAGTCTAACGTTACTCTCCCAGGATCAGTAAACAGTCCTCCATAAAATGTGCCGGCAAACCACAGCACTAAGTTGAAGTATTTCCGCATCCCCCTCCCCCCCAAACCCCCCCCCAACCAGCACGGATCAGCTCTAGGCATGACGAAGAGGATATCGTCCTCTTTTGGAAGGCCAAACAAAGTAGTTTCGCTTTCACAATGAAACACACAGCATCCTCAAGACATGGCGGCAGCGGCAACAACAATAATACAGCGAGAATAAAAGTTACGCCTTCTTTCCTTGCGTGAACATTTGGGTGGCGTTATGCAAATCTTCCCACATAGTGACGTAGACATGTGGGGGCGTGTTCGAAGGTAGGTGTGGCTGACTCTTAACTTTTATAAAGAATATCTCTTTGGATTTGAGACTTTAGTCTTTGCAAGTTTACAGATCTTCTTTCTGCACCAAGAGCTTGTAACACTTCAAAGAGAAAGAAAAAAATTAAATCGCATCATATGACCCCTTTAAACTAATTCTGTGAGTGATGCTTGTGCTCACTGTGAATCAGCCTCTTGTATTTGTACCAGTAGGAGGCGCTGCTGACTACAAAATCAATCTTACATGTTTCACTGAAATGAATTTGATTAGTCATTTTAGATCCAGCAAATGTTGGAGATTTTGTCTGCCCTGATAGATTTTTAATGCGATCATCACTTTAAGGGCTGTTCATTCTTCTTTTGTGTGTAACATTCTGTTTTTTGAGCCAAAGTGCCTGAAATCATGGACATTTTTAGTTTATTTGATTGATGCCAGCATGTAAATCGAGCTATTACATTACATTGAATGTTGACAACCCTATTCCAGCATAGTATTGTATGTATATTCTAAACTCCATTTTACTGCTTTTATGAGGTCTCTGTGAAAGTGAATGTCTTTTCAAATGGAAATTCAAAATAATTTCTCCCAGAGCAAATAATGTTGACGGTCTTCACTGTTGATGGCTTGTTTCTCGCCTCACTGTCTTTTTTGTTTTTTACTCTCAAACAAATAAAATTCACTTGTTGATTCAAAATTTATTCATTGTGTTATAAAACAATTGTGAATCATTGCATTGAACAGCCACTAGTGGTCAGTGTACTCTAAAATAATGAACACATTTACAGTTTCAGGAATATAAAGGGTTGGACTTCTGGCTGCTGTATTGGTATTTGATCATGCGTGACAATCAAATGAATTATGAATATACAAATGTATTCATGTCCACTCAATTGTCGCATTTTCCTATAGAAAAGACGGATGTCTGCAGAAGATTAAATAATAGTTGATCTGAGGTACTTACATTATTTCTGAACTAACTTTAACTTCATTTCAATCTTATTTTTTAATTGATTCTGAAATCATGCATTTACACAATGAATATGTATGAAATGAACAATGTAAATGCATCATGCATTCCTCAATCCATCACGTGTAGGTTTCATTTTTCATTTTTTTGTAGCTAACCAATGCACAATTATTTTTGGATTTTTTAATTTTTATTTTTAACCGTGCTATGCAAATCTGACACCATTCAAGGAAAATACACGTTAGTCTATCCATATAAAGACTGCATTGTCTCCCGTTCTATCTCATTTTCACTTCACTAATGAGAAAGTGCGCTCCATATTTTATAGTGAGCCCATTATTGTGAGCCCAAATCAGTATGTCAAGGTTTGTGGTCAGTCATTCATTGTCAGGATCTCCTCCTCAGGGCAGAGTATTGTCTCTATGCCTGAGTGTCACTACCTTTGAGTGTCACTGCGACATCTGACACTGATGCACTGAAGCAGAAAACTCAGCTCAAAGCCAAATGAACACTCCTAATCTTAGTTTTATGAAAATGTGGCAGCTTCTTCATGACAATGCCACATCTTCACAGATGTATGCAGCTGCTCTACAGCTGGTTTAACTGCTGCCAGCTGTTTTCAAACTCTTGAGCACTATTATTATTGATACAAACACAAAACTGACTTTAACTGATACACACAATTACACAAGTTTCCATTAAGAAATGGTACGCAAAATTGCTGCGGTCGAAAAAATAAAATAGAATTAAATTTAAAATAGTAAATAGCTGTCTATTTCACTATTTGACTATTCTTGGTTACTTAAATGTGTTACTTAAAAAATCGCGTCTGTGTAATCTCGGGTAAAATTCACATTTTCTTATTTTCATTATATCTGTTTGATTTGTGAAATGACTGTACTACTATGGTACATTTTACGTTTTATTTCGCTATAAAATAGCCTACATTAATTTCTGTTTTTCACACTGAGTCTGGTCACATAGTACACGACGCCTTAAATTGTTGCGAGTTTATAGCAGTTTCCGTGTTTTAATGTAAAGTTTTCTATTGAATTTGTCGTTCCGGTTTAAACGTTTTCCCAGTTGCATTATCACATATTTATATTATACCGTTCACGTCTGATTCTATGATTTCTCATCAACTAATAACACTAGAAAAAATGTAATTGAATAATGTTGACCGTGAATATATTAAGGTCCACGTTTTTCTATCAGAATGAAGAACTAAGAAACTATACTGTTACCTCTTGATTTGACCCTTAAAAACAAATTAGATGCTAATGTAGCCATGCTGAGTCACATTAAATTATATTTATGACTTGAATTATATACTAAGCCTCATTTGATTTTACTTGAAAAAACATGTCTGGTAAAATATCCAACATATTAACTTTGAGAACTTTTTAGAGCTTTTATTATAAACTGGAAGAATGGGAAACCGGGGCTAGTTGTCCCATTTTTTACTCATTTTTGAAAGTCCATTTCTGTATAGACATAAATCTTAAAGCATTGACTGTTAATAAATACATTAAAAAACTAGTTAATAAACTTTTAGCTGTACTCTCAAGAACACAGTTCAACATTTTGGTTAATTTGGTTGAGTTATTGTGTTTGTTTACCCAACATATGTAATAGGTAATATAGGCCTTTTACAAACTATATATGATACTGGAATTTTTGTATGAAAGACAAAATTAACAAAATTATAATCTGTCTTCATGACAGTTATGGGCTACATTAAAGACATATAAGCCACTGTTTGTTTAACTGAACACTTGTTCAAATTATTATATCTGAATTTATTTTTTGATTGACGTGAGCACACTCTAAAACATGCTGGGTTGTTTTAACCCAACTTTGGGTCAAATATAGACTAACCCAACAGTTGGGTTAGTCCATATTTGACCCAAAGTTAGGTTGAAACAACAGTTGGGTTAGTCCCTATTGGACCCAACGTGGGCAAACAGTTGGGTTAGTCCATATTTGACCCAAAGTTGGGTTAAAACAATAGTTGGGTTAGTCCATATTTGACCCAAAGTTGGGTTAAAACAATAGTTGGGTTAGTCCATATTACCAAGTGGGGTTGTAAAACAAACAGTTGGGTTAGCCATATGGGACCCAAAGTTGGGTTCAAAACAATAGTGGGTTAGTCCATTATTGACCAAAGTGGTTTTAAAAGTACAAAGTGGGTTAGTCCATATTGGACAAAGTTGGGTTCACACAACCGTGGGGTTAGTCCATATTGACCAAAGTTGGTAAAAAATGTGGGTTAGTCCATATTTGACCCAAATTTGGTTTGAAACAACCCAGCATTTTTTAAAGTGCATGTTCTGGGTTTAGTCGGATAAAAACCGAGGGGGAAAGGTCTGTTTGTGTTTTTATCTGTGTTTATGGTGTATATCTGCTGTTTTGCGACATTTGTGTGTTAGAGGAAAGAGCCCGAGTGCGAGACTGAGGGGCCAGGGAGCTCACTGGAGGCAATTAAACCTCTCTTGACTGTACTGTTGGTTTGAGGAAGTGACTGACAGCTCCATTCATCACGTTCACGGTTTTATCTGTGCTGAGCAGTTGAATTCAATAATGAGCCATTTCGGCACTGAATGATAAACACTGCTGAAAGTGGCAAAACTGCAATTATGTCATTGCGGCCTCCGTAATGGGATTGCGCACTCAGATAAAAGATTCTAATTTTGTTGCTGTGTATTATGGCAGCGGTTCAATGATGAGATGAACACCTGCGAGGTAAACACAATAAACCTCTCCTTCATTCTTACACAAGAATGAGTACAATGCATCTTACAAACCGAAACCCTTTCCCTTCTGTCAATTATTGTGGATGTACATTGAAATGTTGTGCTGAAGTTCGCTGAGCGTTTGTCAATATTGAGTCTAAAAACATAAAGTATTAAACAACGGTGTCAAAGCAGGGAAAATGGGCAAAAATCGTGCTATTAAAATTTTTTTTCTTTGAAAGCGATATTTGAATAGTTTGTTCATCCAGGCCTATTTCTGCAAAATACATATTACACCCCTTGGTGCTTTCCATACTTTTAGATTTAGTTAGAAAGAATTTTAAAATTATTAAATACTCGTTCTGTTTTAATCGTTTGAAGCGCTTACTTTATAATCAGAACGCATCTATTCACATTGGCCGCCAGGGTCCAGACAAGACAGAGCAGGTTACTTTATAGGAAACAAAGTCTCAGCATTCAAACTCTGCTACATTTATTCATTTCGAACTATAAATATCATTTTGGAGCTCTTTAGTGGCATGACAGTTCATGTGCGCTCTCGCTGGTTCTACTTCAAGCAGCATTCTAAATTAGAATTGTACATTTCTCGAAACAGTAAGGGGGGGGGAGAGTAATTTTTGAAGGGGACACAAATAAAGTAGCCCATGCTTGGGGAAAACCGCGACTTGGCAACACTTAGGTTATGTAAAAGAGGAAAGCAGCATTCTGGACAACGCATGTGAGGCAGGGGAGGGAGACTCAAAATATTTCTAAACTAAAACCATTTTTGCCCCGTTTGCGTTTCGTGTGTTTATACTTACAAAGTTATTTAAAGATAAAAAGGTTATAATCCCCTGGGATTTCCGCCTATGATTCTAAGGTGAGCATGATTTGACCAGGTACAACATGTTCAGGAACATCATTCCAATCAACCAATCAGAATTGAGAGATAACTTTTCAGGAAATGTCAGTTTTAGGCTTACAATCAGGAATAGGTGCTTCTACACCCTTGTTAATCAGCTATTGTTCCCTCTGGTTTTAGGAATAAATTATGGGTACACTCTAAAAAATGCTGGGTTAAATACCATGATGTTACCCCAGCAATTTAGCAGGTAAGTCGGCTTTAGGCGTAGGGTCGGGTAAGTCTGTAGGACAGGTATGTTGTCCTGGATCAACAAAAGATGTTGATCCAGGAACGTGTTTTACTTGGCAAAATCACTGCGACCATGATTCTAATTAGCATTTTTAATTTAACCTTTATGAAGCATGAACATGTAGGCTACACTATGGATAATTTAGCAAAATACAAAAAAATACATTTATTATATTTTTAATCATATAATTAGGCTACTCGTTTCATTATAACTAACAACAATGCATAGATATAACGTTATTTTAAAAATGGTCTACAAATCAATTGTTACTTTTAACCTTAACCTGTAAAGTTTAGTTTGGAAAAAACTGAGAATAAAATAACATGTAGCTACTTAATCGCAAGCTTGTTAATTATTCCTGTATAATTCAAAAAAAAAAAAAAAGTTGTCAAGTTAAAGTTTTAGGTTTCCTGGACGACATTTAAAATAATTCACTGTATAAGTTAATGTTAGACCTTTTGCTCCAACCGCTGGTTAATCAGATGATAGCAGTAAGAGAAATACGTTCCAATAGACTAACATTTGAAGTTGCGGTAGGAATATGTAGCTACACCCTTAAAAATAAAGGTGCTTCACGATGCCATAGAAGAACCTTTTTGTCTAATGGTACCTAAAGAACTCAACATCTGAAGAAACTTCTGTTTCACAACAGCTTCTTTGTGGTTTGGAAGAAGGTTCTGCGATACAAAAAGGGTAAGAAAGAAGATGGTTCTCAAGACCTTGACGAATGGTTCTTTGTGGAACCAAAAATGGTTCTTCTATGGCATCGCTTGCAGAACCTTTTGAAGCACCTTTATTTTTAAGAGTGTAATGTGGGGTAATGTGAAGTAATCAGCAATTGGGATAGGATTTATTCATGCTGTTTTATGCCAGGTTGGAGTGATAGCCTATACACTGATTGAATCGTTTCACTCACATTTCGCTGAACGCTAAAGGGCTTTTAAACCACCTCGTGCTTTTACTCGTCTCTGTTTACCAATGGATCGATGGATTACAGTCCGGAAGTGACGACGCTGCAGTCAGTCAACCTAGCAAATACATACTCTACTCTGGAAATGATATGTTAACACGACGGCTGTAGCCTTCAAATTGTGTTCGAAATATTTTAATCACATCCACACATGTATTTTATTGTCTATTATGGGACGTTCCTGAATTGGTCCCATGCACATAAAAATGACCTCCTCCTGAAGAATTCCCGAAATGTCTTTCTCCAGAGCTTCTGTAGAGCCCAGAGCAGATAGGCAACAAAAACACACCCAGTGTAGACAACGAGTGAATTGACTATATAAGTCATAAAGGAGAAAAAAGGGGAAAGTTTGCGCTGCTCGGATCCATGTTGGTTGTGTGGAATTACTTATGCGCGGTTAAGCAGTGAAGCGCCTCCTAGTGCCTCGGTCATAGACCTTGAAACCCAGCTCATATATGCAGAATGTATTTTGGGTTGAGCGCGATCCTATAGCTGAGGAGGGTTCTTCCACTCGCCCACAGGGCCCCCTCCACCTCAACCTTAATTCCCTTCTTTATACATCTCCTCCTGCATGGACGCCCGATGCCGGAACATGCTAAGATATTTGGGCAGAAACTCGGTTCCGTCGCTGGAGTCTGTGGCTGGATTCTAATTTGATGTGTTGTTGGGAATAATCTCCCCCTTTCTGACAGGAAAGAACTTACGCTGACTATTTATTCAACCTCAGAGACCGCTCAGGAAAACTAAGTGAGCACACAAAACTGTTAAATTATTAGATGTTTGATCAAGCCACGAGTATGGGCGATGGAATCGCCGAAGACCGAAACCACCGTGAATCCAATTCGTTGTGCCGTGACCGAGACTCCAAAAGCCGGACGGAAGTTCGGAACCGGTCACCTGTGCAGAGTTCTACCGACACACCGGGGACTTCGGCGTCCACACCGACTTCATCTAGCGAGGATGGACACGATAAACTTTTAGGAGTCGATCCGGACTACTGTCGAAGGATTCTGGTCAGAGGTGAGTGAACGAATATTTACCGTAAATGTGTTCAATCATTTCCTATTTGTTTGAAAAAATTCAGTTAAAAAACATATTTACAATATCTCAATCAGACTCCCTTTCATTTTCATTTCATTGTCATTCAGTACAAAACAAAAACACTTTACTAATATATCAAAGAGACTCCATTTCATTTTACACGAAACAATTTTCTGTTTCGTATTTTAGTGTATTTTGTTCTTGTGGTGGTCGTGATTATTATAATATGCAAACCATAAATATCTGAGATTAGTTACAAATGACATTTTATGACAAACATTAATGCAAAAATGTATGCACAAAATTGTAGGTATAAGCTGCCAATAGGCCACCCCAAAATCTTACAATGATGCTCATTAAATACATTAAAAAAATACATCAACATCTGAAACTTTTATTAATAGGCTACTCTGAAACAAATATTTAAAACATCATGGTTCCAATTTATTACAAAATACTAAATATAAATAAAAATAGCCTATTCGTGTATTTTTATATTGCTTAAAATGTATGAAAGGGGTTATGTATTTAATGTAATACAAACTACAACCATCAAACATGAATGTTGAGCTTAGTTTGTGTGTATCTTTAAATGTTATTATTTGAGAGCCAAAAAACAAACAAACAACGACTTAAACAAGCAAACATTACGCATCACCGAAAGCGGTTCTTTACATTTTTTTGGAAAAAGATCAAAAAACGTAGTTTTTTAAAAACACAATCCATTTTATATATTTATTTGACAGAGCACCCTTTGTTTACAGAGGTAAAGTATTTCTAAACACATTGAGAAAAGGGAATAACTGTTAGAACAAAAAGTAAGAAATGCCATTTTTTTAAAAAAGTCATAATTTAGGGAATATGTGGTTGTAAAATAATTTCTGGTAAAGTGATATTATATTTACAGTCAGGATGTAAATATAATTGCTACATTTATGTCAACAATAAGACAAGCCAAAATGTAGCAAAATAATAATAATAATAATAACGACAGTAATATTGCTATAATAGTACATATATATCAATGCACTAAATATTTGATACCGTCTAAATTGTTTGCACCATGTAGCTGTAACGACTTTTACAAATGAAAACTACATTTTGTAGCCGAATTAATATCTGTAGCAATTCTTATGATATTATTCAATGCATTTATATATTTTCAATATAAATATTTAGTGAGTTTAATTTTATTGTAATATATACAACAAGAAAATTAAATAATTACATGCTCTAAAATGAAAATTTAAGTGCCCTTTCACAATATGGTTTACGAAATTGAATGAACACAAACTGTCCTAGCATTGAGTCCTGCAGCAGTGGCAGTGAATGGCCGAGCTAGTGGTTCGGTTGTGATTGGATGAACTGTAGGGGATCTGAGTGGTTTTGGCGCAGTAAGCCCACGATCCCCGGTGTCACTATTTGTTTTTAAAACTGATGATTGAATGCGCCCCGAGCCGGGGTCACTGAAAGGTCAGCAGGTCTGTGTCATAGGCCCATAGGCTCGCCTTGATTTGAAACAGTGAGGAAAAAGCAATTAAAGAAAGGTTTGCCATTAACATTCTACAGCTTTATATCACCATTAATCTTATTGTGATATTACAGTTCTACCAAGTGTGATACTGAGCTTGGTTGCCAGGCAGACATTCAGATAGGCGGAGCTACAGATGTACAGAAGATTCTAAATATGAATACTTTACCACATTATTGTAACAGATAGAGCTAATTAAACATTTTTTTTTCAGGTTTGAGACATAAGTCTTAGTATTTCTTTTACCTACTAATAAATATTTTCTAAGGTCTAATGATGGTGACGCATCAGTCAACATGAAAAAGTCACTAAATAAAAATTGCAGTATGTTGTTATATTCAGTTTCATAAGCCAGTTTAAAATAGTTCAGATATATTAATTTCTGTTTATTATCTGTCAGAAATATCTTCATTATGTTTGGTTTCTGGGAAAATGTGGAATAAGAACTGACAATGCTAGGAAAATTTGTGTATATAATTCAATTATTGAGAAAATCTTTCTCAAATTAATCAATACTATCGCACTGTTCACGAAGTGTAAGTGTAACCGCTTGGATATTTATTTTGAAAGTGACATGAAAACGAACTGTATAAGTCAAAAATATAATGATCAATAAAAATTTTGCATTTTAACAACAAAAATGCATTATCCCAGACATATCTTGGTGGAAGATATTGTGTTTTATATGAACGTAATGCCATATGTATCACATTATTACCTGATATTATGATTTGTGATGTTGCATGTCAGTCGTGATATCAATAAAATGTTGTATTACTGTGTTGATAATCATGTTTCATGTTGACAAAAAATAATCTTCAACTGATTGCAAATATGTACTTTGTTGTTATGCTGCTTTGGTCTGCTTGGATGAACATGAACACAAATGTTGTAAAGTAAATATATTTTCATGATTTGATCCAACAAATAGACCAAAAGCGTGCTCACCTTTGGAGAGTTTTCTGCTAAACACAGCTTAAGCAGATCTCATTACCAATCAAGGAAAAAGACAGGATACTGGAGTTTAAAGCTCCTCTTTGGCAATTTATTTGTGTTTGACATGCTGTAATGGTGAAACAAATTCAAATCTCGATTAAACGACTCTGCCAGGCCTTTATATTGAGCTAGATCATGTTTAACTGAAAATATGTAGAAATTCTCTGAATTTTTTTCTGTGATGCAATAATTATCTAAAATACATGTACATACTCTTATTTTCATAGCTATATCCGTATTTCAAAACAAATAGTAAATCATGTAATGTATTTGTGTCCTAAACAGACGCCAAGGGCACTATCCGGGAGATTGTTTTGCCAAAAGGCCTGGATCTGGACCGGCCGAAGCGCACGCGGACCTCGTTCTCGGCAGAGCAGCTCTACCGGCTGGAGCTCGAGTTCCAGCGATGCCAGTATGTGGTGGGGCGCGAGCGCACGGAGCTCGCCAGACAGCTCAATCTGTCAGAAACTCAGGTATGAAACGCTTTCACTCTTGTTAGACATGATAACAGCGAGCTTCGCTTTTGCATGAGCTGCTGCTTTTTAATAATATATATATATGTAAGATCCTAAATATTTTAAAAGCCTATGAAATGTTTTGTTTCATGGTTGGAGTAATTATTATTATTAGCCTATTATTATTATTACTATTTGTGGGCTATTTAACATTATATTTATTACTACAGTTCTGTTTGTAATTTGATTGACTCTGTAAATCCTCCAGAATTCCTCTTCATGTGATTTTGTTTTGATGACATTGTAGTTATTTCTCCGAGTGTTTGATTTGTGTCGCATAGCGCGGTGAATGAGATTCGATTCGATTCGGTTAACTGTAGCGCAGTGTGAAAAATAAGTATTTGCGTCAGTTATGCAGTTTTTTAGAGTCTGCAAACTACCTCAACATTTCTTTTAGAGACTGCCTGTTATTTTAAAATTGATATATTGTTACTGAGTTTAACAGTGTAGCCTATTTATAACAAAACATTTACTGGCTTATAAAGATAAAGAAATCTTTTACGCAATAACCTCAATGATAATATCATGCAAAAATACAATAAATACAGAACAATTAAAGTAAATGCAGTCTAATGGAATATTAAATTAAAAAGGCTTTAACACAAAGAAAGGTTTGCAATAATAAATACATAAATAGTCAGTTAGTTAGTTATTCATATCCCAACAAAACTGATATAAAAAACGAACTGTTTTCGGTGACCTGTTCTGTCGTTGTATCTGAAAATGAGAATTAATCGATGTGAAACGGGAATAAGTAAATGTAAATAAAACAATGAACGAATGGACGGACAAGTAAATAAATAAATACTGCTAGTTAATTGTTTTGTCAAAGCAGTCAATGGTTGGTCAGCAAACTGCCCAAAATGTAACGAGTGTATAGACGTCAAATCAATATAGAGTTAATCAAATAGAGTTGCTAATCTGCTGTCTGCAAATGCTTCATGCCAGCCTCCATTGTTATGAACACAATACTTATAATTAGTATTCGCACAGTGGGCGTTAGTGGGAGGAGCATTTCTTTATCCAGACGTAGAATAAATAAATAAATAAATAAATAAGAGGGGCCCCAGTTGTCCAGTTATCATTCTGAACTGGCGTCACTTCAGATTTATTTTCTTTAATCTCTTTTTTAAGTTGTCGTTATTTAAATGCTGTATTTATTTTAAAGTTTGATTTAGTTCAATTGTATCCTCCAAGTGATTAAAAAACCCGAATAACAACTATAAAATTCAGACGATTAAACGACGCTATTCCATTATTCGCGGATCCATATCGGTCATCTGGCTAACTTTACCAGACTCGTGTTTTCAGTACTATAGACTATCACACAGAGAATATCCTGTATTATATACCTTATAAATCCCCTCAGTCAATCACACA
This sequence comes from Sinocyclocheilus anophthalmus, assembly GCA_018155175.1. Taxonomy (NCBI): domain Eukaryota; kingdom Metazoa; phylum Chordata; class Actinopteri; order Cypriniformes; family Cyprinidae; genus Sinocyclocheilus; species Sinocyclocheilus anophthalmus. The sequence continues at coordinate 91,707 of JADLZN010008546.1, read as the reverse complement.
GAATCGTGGTTAGACACACGGTTTTATGTGGATATTCATGGTGGCTTCAGAGCTCAATTTTCAAAACACGCAGTTCTGGTTTAATGCTGTATTTTTTTTTATAGCAGACAATGATGTAGTAATTTCAATGTAGCCTATTATCTGCACAGACCACGGGTCTTAGATCGCCATAAAGTTGCATTTGAAAAAGATGATTCACTGCAGTGTAAATAATAAATTGGCGTGGTTTGATTCAAACAATGGTTTGATCACATTGCTGGCACCTGCAAGGGTTTATTAAAACAAACCGATTTTAAAAGGTTAATGGAGCTATTTATGATGTTTGCAGTCATGTTTTCAAACCTGGCCTCTTACCGTCTGTTATATTTTCTTTAATCTGATCCAAGCAAAACAGTAGTCAATTGTTACCCAATTAGAAATATAAATTTAATAATAAATTAATAATACCCCTATTTCAAATGCGTGTAGTTCTAAATAGCGGCATACTGTATATTTAAATATGTTTTCCCACGAGTGTAAATTATCTTATTGGTAATTGGTGACAGGTCAGAAATGTGACGCTAGGGGCGCTGTGCTGATGTCGTTGTTACAGCTGCAATTATAAGTGAATTTGTAAAACACTGTGATATATTTTTCACACAAACACATGGAATTTGAAAGATCCAAATAACAACATTATGCTTAGAACAAATAAAATGAGTGCTCTCTACGTTTTGGAGGAGTATTGGCATTTGAATTGAAATAGTACTGTTGTGGTCTGTGTGGTATGCTATAGGCCTAGACCAAGGGTCTTCATCTGGTTTGATCACAAGTAATGTTTCGTTAAAAAAAATAAAACATGGGTAAAAAAAAACACATCACAAAGTCAATTTTAAATATAAACACCCTGGCGAAACCGATTTAGCAAATGCACCCATTGCGTTTTTTGAGTGTGAGCTCTGGAGAATGTGAAATGTTACTATTTACAGCGTGTTTTTGCGGAGAAATGCAGCTAATCAGAGGTCTTTAAGTTAGAATCCGCTCGCCGCTCAAAACGCCAGTTTTTATTCAGTGTTGAATTATGCTTGCTCTCGCGAACCCTCACTCATTAACAAACAACGGCACGATGTAAGATTCATTATGCAGTGTAGATAAATGCATTGATTTTAATGGAACGTTGTGAGATCGTGAACTGAGATGAGTGACAGATTGTGAAGTGAGCGGTCTTTCGCACTTTCGAGGCGTTATAGCTATAATCCGTTGAATAACCGATTACGCCGATGAACCGATTACAGGCTGCAAAGTTTTGGAAGTAACATATAAATGCGTGATTCACTCTGAAGATGCAATTGACATTATGATACTGGCACGGGACAAAAACATGGCATGTCAAAATAGATATGAGCAATGTAAATGCAGAATAATAGATTACTAGAAAAAACATTCGTATCAATATTTTTTTTTAAATTCCATTCTATTTTTTTTTTTAAAGTAATGCCTTGTAAATAACGTACAGTACACGAACATTTGCTGTTTGTCAGGCTGGCGCCAGGCTTACACCATTTACATCTGCATTATTAAAAAAACCCTCACGTTGATTCTTAGATGTGATCTAATGGCACAGTAAAATTAAAATGTTAAGTTTAGGTAAACTTGAAGCTAAATGTTGATTTGTCCTTCTAACAGTAAAATTAAATTGTGAATTTTTAATAAACTTGTAGCTAAAGTTCAGGTAACTGTAAATGTCTATCTGACTAGTAAAATTATCGGCAAATCCATTAAAATAATTACAACTGCAAAAAACTAACAAATTGATTTTTATCTGAATATTTATTAGCTATAATAAATTTATAACTAATAAATTGATGTTATCTGAATAATTTAAATATAATAGGTTGTTGTTATGATGCATTTTAACAAGTAATATAAAGGCAGTGATGCATGTGCAACAACAATAAAGTGCATAGTTCTGATCTACTGTATTGTCAGAATACACATGAACACTACATTTATTCGAATCATTACTATGGTGAGTTCCATTACAGAAATCTTGACTTTTCACGCAGGGCTTTTTTTTTCAAATAACACCATTCATTAAACGATAAAAACTCAAAAAAGATGGACCAGTACATAAAACTACTCAAAGCTTACTCTGATGATGACTAAATACAAAATAAAAAAATGCTACGACTGCTAACAACAATAAATGCAATTAACCAAGTATGACCAAGAACTGCAGGTCAGATTGAATCAGTGCTATTTTACTGACTCTCGGCAAAAGTACATTATTGTATGCAAATTTTCTACGGAATTCTTGTGACCACAATATTCAGGTAGTTTCTTATTTAATTCACCCAATTTAAAAGAAATGTACGAAAGACACATCTGTGCTGGTCGGAAGAACTCGCGCGTCCGTGTTAAAAACCAGAGGTCACCAAAGTGATCCAATATGGCTTTGAGACACTACGTGTTCAACACAAAAAGCCGGTCCATCTCATTTTAAGGAAAGGGCTTTGAAAATTTAAATAACAGATTGAGTTAAACGTGTCATTAATTCCATTTATCGCGTTATACAAAGATCTTGGTGCATCATGCACCAGCATTAGAGATATATATATATTATATATCTATATATATATTATAGTATATTATATATATATAGCTATATATCTGAAAGCTACATAACATAAGATTAAGCTAAACCAACTCTAAAGAGTCTTGAGTTTATGCACATGCAGTGTTTTGACTTTGGATAACGCGTGTCCATAGAAATTAACTATATATATTTTAAATTAATCCGCATTTATTTTTTTATCCTTTGGCATCACAGTAGCATAGGTGTTTCTGTGTTTCTACTGGTACAACATTGAACGACTTTATACTATTCAATCATTTATTCCAGTATTATACAGTATTATCGAAGTCCAAAATAACATACTAATGATTTACAATTATACTCAGAAATATGTGTTCGAACGAGTTTTGGACTTGTTTTGCACAACTGTTACTAGTTAGGAGACACATGCATTTAACCAGAGGAAAAAAGAAACTAACAGAAACTAACGACTTGTTGCGCCTCAGTTGTGAAAACATTTGCGATGGCTATGAATTCCCTGCGAATTTCGGCATATACCACGCCTAGATCTTTATAACACATCGTGAAAACCTTTCACAGGCTTTGAGTTTGTGATTCCCGGGAGAGAAAATGTGCCTAAGAAACGTTGTCAAGACAGACATAATCATGTCAGTGGTTATACATATTGAAAATAAAAGACGAAAGCTGTTTTGATTGTCTTTGCTTCAAACCCAATCAATGTGGTTTTGAATGGATTCGTTTGAGAAAAGTGACGACCAATTAAACTTCCTTTTCACGTTTTTTTTTTTTGAAAAGCCGTGATTTCTTTCGTCAGTTGCGGGTTTAATTCGAATGGAATAATTAAGTGCAGCCTTTATATTCAACGCAGAATTCATTTCGTTCTCTCATGATGATTTAATAAGAATAAAGAAAGTGGCCAGTCTTAGGAAAGCAGAGAAAAGAGCTTTAAATGATCTACAAACTGGATTTTAACGATAAGGCACGAGATTGAGTTTTCCCCTTACATTTTCAAGGAAATATATAACATTAATGAGAATTAGCCATAGTCAGAGTTTCCTTACAATACTTGTCAATTGAGGAGGGCCATGGCTAGATGGATGATAGATAGATTAGATAGATAGATAGATAGATAGAATAGCCGATAGATAGACAGATAGAAGACAGCAGATAGATAGGGAGAGGGAATAGATGATTGATTGATAGATAGATAGATAGATAGATAGACAGATAGATAGACAGATAGATAGATAGATAGACAGACAGACAGATAGATAGATAGATAGATAGATAGATAGATAGACAGATAGAGAGACAGTGGATGGACGGATAGATAGATAGTGGATGGATAGATAGATAGATGATAGATAGACAGAAAGACAGATAGATAAGATAGCAGATCGAGGTAGACACACGATAGATAGATAGATAGATAGATAGATAGATAGATAGATAGATAGATAGATAGATAGATAGACAGACAGATAGATAGATAGACAGATAGATAGATAGATAGATAGATAGATTGATAGATAGATAGATAGATAGATCGACAGACAGATAGATAGATGATAGTTAGATAGCTAGATAGATAGATAGATAGATAGATAGATAGAGAGATAGATGCACCATAATATTACCATATGACACCATCAGAGTACCATGATAGTACTTTTTTGTAATTGTAGGTAGCCACTCTTCTAGGGGCCAATCATGGACTCTTTAAGGAGTTTATTCAACTTTTACTTTTGAAAAACTGCATTTCAGTGTCATGGATGAAGATGACTCACCTTGTGAGGTTTAAAAGCAGCTCAACTTTTTCCCTGCAGCTTCTCAGAGGATCAGTTTAGTCCGTGTTGGAGTGTACACGTGGGGGAAATGATTGGCTAAATGTAAGGCAATTCCCTATTTGTTTACTTCAAAATACAGGGTTTTGGTCAGACCCTGTCCCCAGCAGGTGGCTCCCGGCTCCAGCATAACACAGCAGGGATCCAAACCGCACACGACTGTATGGGGTTTTCAGGCCCCATAGACTCATCGATTCTACTCATGGAGTAGATCCGATATCTGCTAGATATTTATTATCTGAGATGCTGCTGTTAATTTGCTTACAGACTGAATCGGGTGCCTTTATTCAGGCTTTAGTTCAACTGTTAACCTTATTTCAATTGTGCTTTGATGGCTTGGCATCACTGAATGAGAGCCCACAAAGTAGACGCTTGTGGAAAAATAAATTGAAGAACAAGAAAGCTTGAGCCGCAGCATCCTGACCCGTTTGCGTAAAGCATGAGGAAATAAACAGGTTTTGTGCAGCACTTTGTTTCCTTGTGTTTATTAAAGTGAGAGCTTTTTATTAGCCGAGTGAGTGACAGTTCATCTCAGCGTTTCTCTATTTTAGCACAATGAGTCTCTTCTATCAGTGTGACCGTAAGCAGAACGCAGGGTTTGACTTCAACCAACCCTTTGATGAAAGGCAGCAGATTATGATTTATTAGGTTATCGCAGCAAGTTTCAGCCCACAAATATGTTGGATTGAATAAACATTTGGGTTTTGGGGTGAAGTTGATGTACAAACAAAGCTGGCAAACATTAAGTATGAATTCGCAGGTCCTTGCAGTGATAAACAGCAGCTTTAATAGAATTAAATTGGTAGTTCTGAAAGCCTAGAGTGAGTTAGTGTGTGCAATCTTTTTATCAATACAGCCAGCAGCATGTTGCCGCAAAGCACGACGCACAGAGGCCTACATTTAAACACACACAAAAAGTTTTGGCAGTGATATGAATGTTTTTTTTTTTTGTCATTTTATTTTGGTTATAGTGAGGCTCGCCTTTGAGCTTTGTGTTTCCCTTTACCTTAAATTGAGGGTTCATTTTCCAGATAATTTGGAGGGGTCCAAGTTTGTAGCGTGGTTGTCTTTACACTCTTAAAAATAAAGGTTCTGTATTGGTGTCGATGGTTCCATGATGAACGTTTAACATCCAGGGAATCTTTCCATTCCACAAAAGGTTCTTTCTTTTAGATCTTAAGAATAAAAATGTGTTTCGTCTAACGCTATCGACTTGTGAAAATCCCCCTTTTGGGAACTTAAATTTTTAAGAATGTGCCTAACTCCAGGGGTACAGGAATGGGGTTGGCTAGAGAACATCCTTTTCATAGAAACATGTTAGATTATTTAAAGTGTGTTAGGATTGTTGTTGCCCTCACCAACGGCCATTCTCCTCAATGTTTTGGTTAAACCAGTGAAAGCCTTGGGACCAATTTCTTTCTTTGTCCTTTCTCAAATAAAAATATTAGGGCAAGGACAGAAGGATGTTAAGTGTCCACAGATAAAATGAGGTTGCCATGGTGCGCAACACATGACAAGCAGACACCAACCATAGCACACAAAAAGTCTCTAGTGATCTATAAACATCCCATTTGTATTTTTCATCTTTTGTACAGTGAGCTTTCTCCTTTTGAGCTTGTGTTTTCGCTAAGGTTTATACAGTCAATGATGGGTACAGAAACATCCTGTTTCACTTAGAAATACATTACAATAATTAAAGTGGGATATGTTGTTGACTTCAACACTGTCCATAGTCGTTCTCAGTGGGTTTGGGTTTATCAAGCCAGAGCCTTGCAATTTTTCTTTTCTTTGTCTTTTGAAATAAAATATCTCCATCAAGGACACAAATACTCTTACTTGCCACATATGAAATGATTTTGCTTGGTTTTAAAAAGGGGTAGCATTGTTTGGTGAAGAATAGCCAATGCCAATCAGCATAATGTGACAACTTTTTTTATTTTGTTTACACTGGAGAACGACCAAGGAGTATTTACCTTGAATGTGTAGCCAATTCAGAGAACGCATTTGATGCATTTGTGTCTGATATTATTAAAAACACCTTAGAATGTATAGGTGAACATTTATGAACTGAATACGGCTTTTATTTGTCTGAATATTATGCGCTTAAATGTAACAACTGGTGGCTCCGCTGTGTGGTCTTTATTCGCAAGCTCCCTGGGCTTTGCTTAACACATTGAACCATTCTTTTGTTGCTTTCAGTTCATCCATGAGAAAGCCATGGATTTAATGGACAAAAGATTGTGTAAGCCATGAACAAATAGGAAGTTTAAGTGATTGAAGCAAGAACTTTATAAAGGAAAAACCTTCCAGTAACATCATTTATGATTTATCTAATCTATCTAATCGATCTGATTATCTATCTATCTGATCGATTATCTATTATCTATTATCTATCTATATTATATCGGGATTTTTACCTCACATAATTGTTTCTTGGCTTAGGTCACCCTTTACACTTAGGCTGTGCATTGTCTCTTTCACCAGACCAGCATGAAAGAAAACGTAACGTCTGGCACGAAGAGAAGAGATGAGATCTAGAAGAGGCAAACAAAGAAAGAAAGACACCAGTTCAGACAATCTGAGTGCTTAAAGGTGGCAGAGTTTGCTAGGCGTTTCATTCATTTCAGTTATAGGTTGCTGATGACAGCCGTCTGGAGAAAACATGTTTGGAACAGAAAGTAGAGTGAGAACTTTAACCAGCATGCTATCTGGTCAGCCAGAGGAAGCGGAAAAGTTGATGAGATGAGGGGCCAGCAGTCTGGCATGAGGTCTGTGGTTTTGTCATTCGTCGGCTAGATTGTATACAACTGATTGGAGCCGAGAGAAACGAAACTGACAACCTAAACATACTGCTGAAGTAGCGAGACCCAGATCTGGAATACACTCACAGGTCTACGTGAATAATGAGTTAGTTGTGCTTGAGTTCAATTGAGTACGGAGAGAAATGCAGTACGTGTTAGTATGTGAATCGAGTATATTATAACTTAGATTTCTGATAGACTATCTAATTCTATAGTATAGTATATATATATATATCGATATATATATATATATATATTATGAAAGCTATTTTTTGGCATTTATTTGCTCCAGCAGCAATGAAAACCATACGTGCTCCCTGCATTCCAAAAAGAGGTAAAAAATCAACCCCGAGAGGTGCATTATGAGAGAGATGCAAAGTGGGAGTCATCCTTCGCATCGGTTTTGAGAAATTCCCCTCAAATCAGCGTGGTCTTTAAAAAAAGGATAACATATGTATGATAGTAATATGAGCAAACTATGTGAGAGTGATTTAAAGGTACGTTTCAAATAATTCTAAATAATTAAATGATAAATTATATAACTATTATATCAATATAAACACAGTAGTGTGTAAATCTACCTTAAGTTAAATATAATTAATATATATAATTATAATTTGGTATTTTAAAATATAATTAAAAATTAATGTAAAAAAATATAACAGATATCAGTATATTAGATAACAAAGGACAGTGTTGAAAGTGACATTAAAAAAATGAAAATAATATAACTATAAAAAAATACTATTAGTACTGTGCTGTGGAAGGTTGACTCTAGAGGCCGCTGTGTTCAGCGGGGAGCCTTTAACATTCGGGAGCACATTGATTCAGATCTGCCCACACACTGGAAGCTAATTGCTGATCACAGTGCATGTGGATGTGTCATCTCCGTAGTGCTGGGGGCAGGGAACTAAAATAGTCCCAAATGCTTTTGCTGTTGAAGATTATAGAGCCCTATCTACAGACCTCGTAAACAGGGTGACCTTGGTGAACCTAAGCGAACATGGCTTTCGTAAAACACTAGGAACAAGGGTCAGGGTAGAGGGAGAAGGGGTAAAACAGGTGTAATTTGGTAGGATAATCAGGTAAAACGCAGCAAGTGTGAGTTCAGAAAGATTTCCCCCACTTTTCCCTTCCACGTTACAATACAGGTGTGCTGTGTTTTACAAAATATGTGTACACATTAAGGAAACAGCACAAGTGTTACATTCAAACCCAAAAGCTTGTGCGTATGTGCCAAGAGAGTTCTAAAGACATTCAACGCTCAGGCCTCGGCTAACTCAAATCTCTCGGTTAAAGGGCAGCGAGTACAATGACCTACACGCTCTTTAAAGAAGAGAGGTCATAGAGGGATCACCGAATAACCAGAGTCATTGGTCATGCTGGCCACGCTGTTTTACAAGTGTGGGATCAATGAGGACAGGTAGTGGGATCAGTAACTTCTGGATGGGGTCAAAAAAGTGTTGAAAAGATCAGCAGACCATCAGGTGTTCATCTCACTCTTTGACACTGAATTCATTTTTAGTATTGGAGTTCATGTGTGTGTCAGGTTATGCAAAATTCAAAGTTGACGAGTGGATAGCCATCTATCTAGCATCCATTCATCCATTCTATCCATCTATCATCCATCCATCATTCTCTCCATCTATCTTTCTATCTATTCATCCATCTTTCTGCCCATCTAACAATTGTTCCATCCATCCATCAAACTTTCAAAAAATACTATCTTGACAAATTTTTCTATGGAAAGTAAAAAAATTGGGCATAAATCATTTGTTAAAATAAATGTAAAATGCATCAATTTGTGTACAAACTAAATACAGAACGATTCACACAGAAGATATTTTTCCATGAATGAGCCCCATTGAACAGACTTACAACCTCATTTTCGTTTGTCAGATTTAATATTCCATTTATCCTGAATACAGTCCATGACATCACCATCAATTCATGCCCACATACACAGAACAACGACATAAACAGAGGAGATTATGGTGGAGAATGTAGGAACTCCAGTTACAGCAGCACTGATACAGTTTCAGCATATCTGATGAATTGACGTACTGGAGTCCGTTCTGCACCAGTGCTTTGTGCTGATCCTGAGTTCACTGAAGGACGAGAGCGGAGTGGATTGGGCTGCCGCAGGCGAGGGAGCAAATCCAGGTCATGCAGATCCTGCGTTTAGTAATCTCTGCCCCAGCGGTGAACCCTCGATCTCATTAAAGAGGATTTCATTCCAATAGTGTAGATGTACGATGGAAGAGATTTGCTTTTGTATTTTTTCTCCTCTACTCCCATATTTTCATACTTTTTTCCTTTACGCTCTGTGAAGTCGCAGTACAGCTGAGTTGTGTAATCTAAAACAGAGTAAGCTCCACCCACTATAGGGCCTGTAAAAAAGATGATAATGCAAAATTTGAAGTATGCATACACAGATTACAGCCTTTAAGAATAAAAAAGCTTTCAATATATTGAGCATGTAAATACATACCTCGCATACTCTCGTACACATACTTTTCATGAACACATAGCATAAGCATGCTCGCGTAAGCTTGAAGGGATCACTCCACAATCTCATTATCCTCACACTAATGGCCATGTCGAGTCCATGATCTCAGTGTTACAGACCTCTGCTTGCAATACTGTTTGGCTCAGGCTTTATTCAGCTGTTACTAGCGTCTTACCGGGTTTACGATGGAAATTAATTTCCGTAGTGTGTTTGTGAGCTGCTCTCGTCATGAGGTCAACACCAACAATACAGGTCTCAGGGCCATACATTCTTAGAGACTCCTAATGAATGGAGTTTGTATCCATGAGAGAGACTGAAACTGACACGCGCTTGAAATATCCTTCGAGTAGCAACCCGACACATCCAGGCATTTAAAGGTTGCCGTGAAACACTGTTTACAACATGTTATGCAATGTGATGGGAGAAACAGGATATTCCAGATACTGTATACAACCGGGTTTTGTCATCATCTTTGTCATTTTGTCAATACATTTTTTTCTGTAAGTGTGAACGCCCCTTTAACAAGTCTCTTCTGCTCACCAAGGCAGCATTTATTTTGTTAAAAAATACAGAGAAACGGTAAAATTGTGAAATGTTATTACAATTTCAAATAACTATTTTCTATTTGAATGTATTTTGAAATGTAATTTATTCCTGTAATGCAAAGCTGAATTTTCAGCATCATTCCTCCAGTCTTCAGTGTCACACGATCTTTCAGAAATCAAATATGCTGATTTGCTGCTCAAGAAACATTTCTAATTATTATTATGAAATGCTAAAAACAGTTGTACTGCTTAATACTTGTCTAATACTACTTAATATACTATGTCATCAAGGCCTCTTTAGTTTCAACCAGTGGTTGCTGGTTGTGCTTCAACCCCTTTTTTAAAATCCAGTCAAATCCTAATGGATCAAGTGAAGACCCACCTTAGGTTTTTCTTGTTAAATATCCTATTTCACTGTAAAATGCATCACAGAAGTAAAACAATATTGTTTCACATTGCCTCAGGCGTCAAGTATTGCACAGATGACACACCATTCAAATCCCTCCTGCTATTGTTCTGTACATCCATGTGTCTAAAGCACTTGCAGCAAAGCTAAAATCCTTTTTTCTTGTGCACTGACATATCCATATACAGAGAAAAGTGTCAAAAGTGTCTCATAGAGCAGACAAGTGTGAAGTGCTCTGCTCGATGTGATCTGAACCTCAATCATCCCATGTTCTAGACATTAAGAGTGAGAAAATGAGTGTGAATGTGCATTTCTGAGAGCTCACGATGTGTTGATGCATGCATCTATGTATAGTCGAAAATGGTGCAGTCTCCTCCTTTATGATCCCCAGGGTGGGACAAAGCAGCAGGTGACAGGTAAACCCCCAGTCAGGATGAAATGCATTTTTCATAGGCCTGATTTTCTCTATGTTTATGAGAGGAGCTTGATCTCGACTCGTCGTCGACCCCAGAATACACTCTGCAATAAAACAGCGCTGTATCAATTAAACATGCAGGACAAGGACATGCAGAGTTCAGTGCACTTTTTAACCTGAGGTCAGCAGCACTTTAACTCGAGGTCAGCGCACTTCTGAACATGCTTCATTGATTTTTTCTTATGAGGAAGCCGCAAGACAAAGTCTTGGTGTGGCATCCCATATGTGTCAATGTTGCTAAAAAGACAAACCCTGTTTTTGTGGTAATTAATGGTGCTTGCTAAGGCATGTTTTCCAAACCTCTAACCCAAAAACAAAACTTGACACACACAATGACTTGAGTATAGACATGTTTCATAATTAGTGAATTTTGCTGTGAATTAATGTGAAGCTGCTTTGAGACATTTTTAAGTGTGTCCTAAGCGTCCAAATACTTTTTTGGACCCAAAGTCACTGTATCCACCTTAATTTTTAACTCAAGAGCAGACTTAGCCCTTTTTTGTCTTGAATGCATGAGGCTTCTGATGTCATTCACTTAGTTATTTTACCTGTATACAAACAGTGTTTTTTGGCAAATAATAACCTTGTATAGTGTGAAACGGAGCAGTGTCGTTCTAGCTTTTGAGGAAAAAATGCCAAATTTTGACTGAAAATGTGTCATTTAGAGTGAAGAAGAGACCGTTTAATTCCTACCTTTACAGTCCATTTAGGAAAAACCTGATAGTACTGTTGGCAATATATAATATGTGTATTAAGCTAATGAATCACAAGTCTAGTCTCTCACTTCATCCATTTTTCCACATTGGTGCATCAATTTCTCTTACAACTTTTGCTCTCATTTGGCAGGTGAAAGTATGGTTTCAAAACCGCCGCACAAAACAGAAGAAGGACCAGACCAAGGACACCGACAAACGGTCGTCGTCCACTTCTGAATCGCTCGCCACATGCAACATCTTGCGGCTGCTTGAACAGGGGCGGCTTTTATCTGTGCCTGTGCCTCCGCCCAACCCACTGCTGGCTCACCCGCACCCGGGCAACGGCTCGCTTCTGGGTAGCTCGTTTGTATCCACTTCCTCTGGTGTGAGTAGCAGCACCACGCCTCTTGGGGTGGTGGCGGGCGGGACGTTCGGACTGTCACTGTCTTCTTTAGGCGGCACCCCACCCTCACCGCGTCTCGGGGTCCCACCGCCCTCCCTTTGCTTTACCATGCCTCTCTTGGGCGGCACCCATCATGAAATGCCATCAGGATACGGGTGTGGATCCTCAGCATTTGAGCCCTACATGAGGATAGAGAGGAAGGATGGAGAGTTAAATGGGAAGAAGACGGTTTCCTAAAAACGTTCCCAACCAGTACCTTCTCACCTCTAACTGTCTCAGGGGTCTCACCTGTGCCATAAACAACCGAAAGTTTTGCAAACTAACAAAAAGAGATTGAATGATGGCCTCTCTTGCGCTAGTGCCTACAACCAAACCGAGGCCAGTCGGACTTCATCGTTCCAGTGGAGGTGAGCGTTTGGGACGAAGCCTGTAATTAAGCATCGCTGTGTTCGGTCAATTGCGTCGTCCACAGGTTTCCTTCCATTTTTGCATTACGTGTGTGTTGAGGAACTTATTCTTTGTGAACGATGGAAAACGCTGTAAATGTAACTGTAATTGTAAAAGGCTAAATCTAATTTCTCAAATTTGTTTCCAAATGGGTGTTAAAAAAAATAGAAAAATGATGAAAAAATTATTAATATTGTGGTATGGTTTTATGCTGCTCTAAATGAATTGACTTTGGGGAGCTTCGTGTCGATATAAATGTGAGTCTGTGTGAAAGTATAAGAATGAGAGCATTAGGTGAGTGAACACGTACAGTACACAATGATTATTCAGACAGCAGTGATGCAACATTAAATTTGAGCATGTGGAAAATTATACAGGTCTTTAGCAAAATGCAAATAATGTCTAAAAGTACTCGTCACATGTGCTTCCCATCAAGGATACAGGTGCATCTCAATAAATTAGAATGTCATGGAAAAGTTCATTTATTTAAGTAATTCAACTCAAATTGTGAAACATGTATTAAATAAATTCAATGCACAAAGACTGAAGTAGTTTAAATCTTTGGTTATTTTAATTGTGATGATTTTGGCTCACATTTAACAAAAACCTACCAATTCACTATCTCAACAAATTAGAATACTTCATAAGACCAATAAAAAAACATTTTTAGTGAATTGTTGGCCTTCTGGAAAGTATATTCATTTACTGTACATGTACTCAATACTGGCTAGGGGCTCCTTTGGACTTTAAGCTTAATGTTACCTTCAATTGGCGTGGCAGGGATTTTGTCGGTGACAGTTTTGGTGGCCCACTGTTCCTGTTTGTAGGGTGGCTCTTTATGGAAAGCCAGGTTCTTTGACCCGTGGCCTTCAGTCATCTGGTAATTTTTTTGGTCTCTTGTTTGTATATTTTCACCTCTGATTGATTACAGGTTTGTGGTGAGTTTGCCTGGCCTAGTCAAGCACACCAAACCATGGTCATTTAATATATATTACTTTTGGTGCTTTTGGCCAGTGTTTGTGGGCAGGTGCAAGTCCTGCTGGAAAATGATATCAGCATCTCCATAAAGCTTGTCAGTAGAAGGAAGCATGAAGTGCTCCAAAATTCTTGGTAAACGGGTGCAGTGACATGGTTTTCAAAAAACACAATGGACCAACACCAGCAGATGACATTGCACCCCAAATCATCACAGACTGTGGAAACTTAACACTGGACTTCAAGCAACTTGGGCTATGATCTTCTCCACCCTTCCTCCAGACTCCCCCGCCAGCCCAGCCTGGCTTTCCAAATGAAAATACAACAAACTTGTCTCATCCGCCGAAAAGAGGACTTGGACATGGGCATTTCACCAGTCAGTTCGTCTCTCCTAGCCCAGGTAGACGACCTATGCGTTTAGTGGTCTGTGGTTCACCCCCCGGAGGAGTGTTTTTAACAAGAGGAATACGACAACTGTAGGCAAATTCCTTGACACATCTGTGTGTGATGGCTCTTGATGCCTTTACCCCAGCCTCAGTCCATTCCTTTTGAAGTTCACTCAAATTCTTGAATCGATTTTGCTTGACAATCCTCATAAGGCTGCGTTTCTCTCGGTTGGTTGTGCATCTTTTTCTTCCACACTTTTTCCTTCCACTCAAATTTCTGTTAACACGCTTGGATACAGCACTCTGTAAACAGACAGCTTCTTTGGCAATGAATATTTGTTGCTTACCCTCCTTGTGAAGGATGTCAATAATTGTCTTCTGGACAACTGTCAGATCAGCAGTCTTCCCCATGATGTGTGTAGCCTAGTGAACCAAACTGAGAGACCGTTTTGAAGGCTCAGGAAACCGTTGCAGGTTTTTTTTTAGTTGATTAGCTGATTGGCATGTCACATATTCTAATTTGTTGAGATAGTTATTTGGTGGGGTTTTGTTAAATGTGAGCAAAATCATCCCAATTAAAAGAACCAAAAACTTAAACTACTTCAGTCGGTGTGCAATGAATTTATTTAATACACAAATTTCAAAATTTGAGTTGAATTACTGAAATAAAAAAAAACTGAACTTTTCCACGACATTCTAATTATTGAGATGCCGTAAGTTGTCGCAATTGCACGACCTTGTAAATATGTTTCTTCTCGTAGGTAACACATGAAATTCTACATCTGAAATGTTATGCGATGCCTTCATTGGCTCCATCAAAAATAAGGATTTTCACCAGATCTGTGGAATGTTCCAGTATTCAGTCGTATATCTGTTAGAGTGTTCAGTAATCTGTTGACCAGTGCTGCCGTGACGTGTTTCTAACCACAACACAGTCAGTGGAGGGAGTGACAGCAAATTTGACATCTTTCTCTCTTCTGACACACCATCACACACCAGATTCTACTAATGTTCCCTCTTTGGAAAGTCTAGAACATTATTGTTGCGCTAGGTGAGCACTGACAAAACAAATACGTATTTCTGTAGGTCGATCATCCATTTAAAATTAACCTCCTCCAATTGCACTTCACTTCTGATAACCCCAGAAATGTGAAAACGGTCCACTGCCCCTAATTAACATGCTTCCTCTTGTCAGAGAGTTGCTTCCAAATCAATGCAAAGGGCTTATTCTTGACTTCCAAGATGAGCCGTCTTTCAAAGTCTTTCAGCACCTTCTTTCATTTTTTAAAATCTTAATCAATGCTTAATTATTGATTGAGCGTTTATAGGATCAGTTTCAAATTATGTACACACCATTCAGACACCTACTGCAGTTTATACGCAGTAATGTTTGACTAATTGCCCCCACAGCTCCTATAAGACTGGACGACTCCCCCCATGAATCAAAACAAATAAACACTTACAAAAAAGTAATTTGATAAAAGGATTGCTTTAAAGAATACTATGGTAGTACTTTTTTTGTTTTGTAAGAAATTTAGATTTTTTCTTTCACCTTTCCAAAATTATAACCTTTGTCCTCCCCTGTCAGTATTAGTTTGAGCCGTATTAGTCAGAGCTGTTAGGTCAGTTTGGTGTTCTCTTGCACATGCTTTATATGACTGCAGAACTACAACTCACAAGTAAGTAGCATTTTTTTCATTACCTCAAATCAGATGCACTTTATGTTTATGGATTTTCCTAGTCTTCTTCACTCAAAACCTACCATGCATATCGGTAAGAATGGCATGCATCGATTAAAAAAAATCCCCAAACATTCCCTGTTTCTGTTTGTTGAACAATAGCCCAAGACATCTACTGCAACTACTTCCCAACCTCTAAACTGACTTAATGAAGCCTTGCACCAAAGCTAGACTAACACATGCAGACTCATGCAATAGTTTCATATTAAAGTCTAAATTGTAAGCTATAAACTCGGAATTGTGAGTTATGAGATAAACGTTACAATTACCTTTTTTAAATATTTCTATTCTGTGCCAAAAAATAAACTTCCATAGTTACAACACTATACTTTTATCATTTCTCTATTTCTATTCTCTGACAGTATCCTAGGTTGGACGTTGAAGGAATAATTAAACCCAAAATGAAAATTGTGTAATTTACTCACCCTTGTTTCGTTCCAAACCCGTATCGACTTCCATGGAATGGCGGATCTTCTATGAAAGACAAAAGAGAAACATTAAAGATACAGAAGCAATGACTGATACACTATATTCCAAAATCTTCTGACAGTCATATGATCATTTTGGGTGTGTATCAGACTAACAACAACAGTAAGTTGCTTTCTGAATCTTCAACTCTATAGTCCCCATTAATTTTGCTTGCATGGAAAGAGCAAGAAAATCTTTGCAATAATATGAGGGTGAGTGAATGAAGACAGCAATTTCATGTTTGGGTGGACTAGTCCTTTAACTCAAGCTGCAGATGACTTCATGTCACCCTATTGAGTTGCTCTTCCATTGCTTTCTAAAGAAGACATGGACATGGTTTTAGCTTCTTATACATATTGCAAATGGATTGTAACTTGTGCATAAAAGTTCTTGTCGCAGTGGTGGTGTTGCTGTCGAACACGGTTATTTCTTATAAGCGTCATGTATAAAGAAGCGCCTGAAGTGCTGAGACAGACACTGACTCATAACAGTCCAGGCTTATGAGAAAAACAGACCCGTACACGTTGCACGTTTTTTTTCCTCACTCTCTGTTTTTTAGTGACATCTCTCAAACAGTTTCCTAAAATGATGATGTGTTGATAATTTTTTTAACACGATTACTGAGAGGAAAAAAACGAATGGAGCATCTCACAGACATGTGAATTTGAAAAAGCAGCAGAGTTATAGATTAAGAAATCAAGCTTTGTAAACATTATTAAAGAGAGTACTGATTTTCTCTACCATCACTACAATTTTATTCAAACTTTTTTTTACAAACCCTTGAATTATGTGAACCATATGCCTGAAATATGTTTTCACAGTGTGTTGAACAAGCAAAGACAGTATATATAAATAACATTGCCACAGATATGATTGTAAAATGTGGTTTGAGTTTACTGTGATTGTGTGGAAAGATTTTATTTTTATTTTATCTTACTTCCATTGTTAAAGGGTCAGTGCTCTTGTCCTGTTACAAAGATTATGTGTAAGTAAGCCATAAGCTTTTTCGCAGTACAGCGTTTGTGTGACTGTGTCAAAAAATACGAATAAAACAATTACATAATGGCAACAGCTTCTCACAAATAAGAAAACACTTAAACAGTATGTAAATATATGAGTCTTTGCACAGTATTTTCATGTTGTATTATGTGATCTTGCAGAAAAAAATGAATGAAAAAAAATATAAATGCTTTACAATTCTTTGTCTCATTAACTATTTGCACTTATTTAAAGAAGTTTGTGTTCTGTGGTTAAAAAAGCCTTTCTCATGGTTTGGCTAAAAAGCCACATGTACAATATGTACATGTGTTTTGATTAAATGCATATAAATATATGTCTATGTAACTTGCCTACTTGTGTGTCATTTTTATGACTCTCTCAGAACACACACACAAACATACACACAAAACACACACACAACACACACACACACCAAACTAATATATACATAAAAGAATAAACATATATAAATGCATTCTACAGAACACAAATAATCGATTATTAAATAAATAAAGGGTCATAACAATGGCTTAATGCCAGCCATTTCTTTCTCCTAATGAAGTAATAATAATTGAATTACCAGTGAAAGAACATGTTAAAGCAAAAAAAACAAAACAAAGAAATCCATAAAAATGAGACAGATTCCATTTTTCCCCCCTAAAAATTATATAGATTTATACACACACACACACACACACAGGATATATATATATCTATATTATATATCTGTATATATATATAACTATATATATAGATATAATAGTAAAAGCTTTTTCAGGTTTCAAAACAGCATTATGCCAATATTTACATTGATCTTGATATTTATTATAGCATGTGTTAGACTGATCAGGTATTAAGTTGTTCTTCTAGCCCTTCTTTCTCAAAACCTCCAGCTCTTGTCTCCAGATGAGGGGGTGGTACGGTTATTTTTCAGGAAATGGTGGACAGGCGGCCACAATATGTTTAACCACATGTTTAGTCCCCTCAATCTCCTCCCTGCGCTGCTCTCCCTTTCAGAGTCTCGCCTGGACAATCAACTCCAGGGTGCCAATTAAAATGATTGGCATCTTTTCTTCATGGGAGTGGATGGATGGAGGGAATGGGGACTGGATGGGTGGCCTGGTGGTTTTAGTGTAGGTAAAATACAAAACAAAAGAATTTGATTGGGTGAGGAACTCAAATGATAGGAACAGCGTTCCTTTTAGATGGCGTTTCATGGTTTGGTTTCAGGGAAGTTGGGATTACCAGCACATTAAATTATATACATCAATCAGATTTGGGATTTATTCCTAGGTTAAAGGCTATTTGCTTTGCTAAATATGCATATGTACATGGTTAATTGCATTTATTATATTACATGTGTAGCCACGTAGGGTTTACAATACTTTTAAACATTTTAAAGAAATTACGACTTCTATGAAGCAGCCGATACACAAAAAAATCCTGTTAAATTGAACAAATAGCCAAATATGTACTGTAAAAAAAGGTGTTAACAGCAGCTTTCAGGCAAGTTCATAGTCTAGACAGTTCACAGTGTTCATAAAATAAAATTTATTTTACTGTTATCTTATATACAGTACATACATACATAGACTTATATAATATATATATATATATATATATATATAAAACTGTATATAAAGGTTATAAATAATTTTAACTTATATAATATAGAAGGATATTTACATTATATAACACAAATTAAATACATTATTATAATATAGTAATTATTTTTGTATACATAAACTAACAGTACTTTCCTGTAAACATATGTATTGTCTAGTTGAATGTTGTTGCAGTAAATTATAAGATAATTCTTACTTTTTACTTTAAAAAAACTACAACTTTTAATGTATTTTGCAGTACAGTTTTTCACTGTACACAAGGTAACTTACAACAAACCAGTTAAAACATTTAAGTAGCTTTTATTCATGCAAATTAGAAATATTTTTTTTACTGCTTTGTAGCAACACAAACTATTCTAACCTGAAATAATTTCTCAAAAACCTGTTGCTTCAGCTCTCAAATCTCATTCTCCATTCTGCCTATTCAAACCGTCAAGCCTTGTTCGTTCACGACAACATTTTTCTACAGCAAACAGCTTTGAAATGACACAAAGGCGAGCCAAAAATGACAGAACACTCCTTTCATAGGCTGAACTATCCCTTTAAGAAACTGGCATAATACTGCTGGACTTTTAAACCCAGAACATTTCAAAGAAAAATGAAAGAGAACATAAAAACTTTGTATTTATCCACGCAATAGTACAGCTTGGCAACAATTCAAACACCACCTTGACAAAAAAAGAGCCCCATTAAAGCAACTCTGTCCATCAGTAACTGCAATATTTTCCTTTTCAGTGTAAAAGCCGTTTTGGCCTTCGTGCCTTTAACCACGCATCGCTGTACAGCCACCACCCTCCCTTTTCCTGTGCGATTCTTTTCTCTCGCACTCGCTCCCTCCCGCTCACCCTGCCCGTCTGTGTTCCCTAGACCCTGTTCAGTGACCCTGCAGGAGGTTTTGTCACTAATTAGGGTCGCTAATTGGTGGGCAACGGGGCCGGGGTCCTCTCCACACCTGCACCAGTCATGTGACCCAGGAAGAGGTGCGCGCGGTCGGAGGTCACGGGGAGGGGGGCACGAAACAGCTGTGAAGGTTCTGGATTAGCGAGAGGAGGGAGCGTTATAAGGGTTAATTACAGGAAGAACCAGGTGCCCGGCTGGCTCAGCAGAGTCTCCTAGCATGAGCCGAATTTTTCAGCTCAGGAAAGATGAAGGCTGCTTGTTTTGACAAACTTTGCACAAGTGGTCGACCCCTCAAAGAATGATAGCACATTCCACAGAAAAAGAGGAGGAGGAAGGCATGCACACAATGAGAGAGAATGATCAGACGATCCCTCCAACAAACCCCTAACCCCAAGTATTAAACTTCAGCTTCAGGACGTGACTTGTCCTGCTTCATTTGTGCTACCTGAATGAAATCTCAAATCGTGTGTTTGGTTGAGAAAAGGTTTGCTGTTCCATTTCTAATCAATCAGAGTTACGATGTTCACATGGCGGATAATAAAAAGAGCAATAAGGGACACAGACCATTTGTAGAAACTATCTGGTATTGGGCAAGTGCTTAAAACACCTTAGCAACTGTATAGTGATGTGATAAAGATAACTCTAAAACCTTAACAACTGCATTCCATCACCCTAGCAACCATTCAAAACTTCTTAGAAACTGCATAGTGATTAGAGGTCAACTTATTTTACCGATAACGCTAACTAGGCTGGTCTACACACAGGCCGATAACCGATAGTTTTTCAAATGGATACTGAATGAAAACAAACAACATATCAAGTAAAATAGTGCTGAACTTTATTATAACTTTATTGCAGCATTGGATGTGATTCTTATTTGTTTAAATGTTTCTGTCGGCTGCATGAACATAACAATTTGCTTTCTCGTGTCATTAGCTTGAAATATGTAACTTCGCTGGCTAACAAATGCATTAAAGTGAGCAGCTGGATATAAACTAATGCAAACACATGGTAACAATCATGACAATCGCTAGAGGTGCTAATAATGTTTGCGTCCTCTCAGCCTTGATGGCAAACATGCTGTTCTGATGTTCTTTCTCTACTAATGTAGCATCTAGCTAAGAAATTAATTACTTTATAATGACATGGAAACATGTAGTGTAGTGCACAGTATACATAAGGTTTTGTTGTCTGTTTTAAACAGGTCATGAACTGGCTTTTAAAAAAATATTTTATACTGTTGTCTGAGGTCCACTTATGACATTTGCGTGGTTCTTACATTCTAAAACATTCAAATCAATAAGTAATAGGCTATTTTCTACCCTGGTTTTGAGGCCAGCTTTAGAAACGCTCGGTAAGTTACTTGGAAGTAAACGCCCACTGCTATGATTGGATAATAGTTTTGCATAGTAAATTAACTTTCTGTATGTCTGTTTGACAAGCTGTGTCCTTCATAGCTGGAGCCTTCTGTGACTTTGGTTAGACACGTACACATAATCAGGACATATCAAGCGATCTCAAACAAAGCAATAGTGACTAGTGACACATAGAACAAATATATTTTACTCACATAAGTGTGCTGCACCATTCCTGCCGGATCCAATATAGACGGCACAGTATTGCTTTTTAATCTCAGTCTCTCTGCAAATCCAGTGTCGACCTGTGTCTTGTTTAGAAAGGAATCCGCAGTGAAATGAAGCGAACAAACGCTCAATGTTTTACTCACATAAGCTGAAACTTCATTACAAAAAAAGTTTAATCATGACAACTCTCGGAAGATTTTAGCATGGTGATGGATATGACAATGTTAATGCATTTGGTCTTGGCGGAATAGATCTGCTACGCTGCTGCTGCTGCTGAATTGCTGCTGCTGTTGGTTATTGCTGTAGTTGTAGATTATTGCTGCTGCTGCAAGCAAGTAGGAACTTAGTACTGTCAATGCATACGGCGATACAGTGCCGTGAGTATTTAAGACATGCTGCTGCTGCACAAATAGCTGGGGAAGGTGAAGGGTTTCAGAGAAACTCTGAAAGCGCGCTGCAGGAATCTCTAGTGAATGCTAGCCAGCCATATAAATGCAAGGCAGTAAGCTCATTGGCTGCATATGCAGCATGAACCAATCAGCTTGTGCCAAGTCGTTTAACGCTGTGAATATCATCAGTTACACCCATCAGCTGCGCCTCTAGAGTTGCATGACTAAACTATATATTTCAACCACGCATTTCTAATATTTGAATCCAAGTGAAGGTTATGCAGCGACTGTGTTCTTCCACAACCAGGCACTGCACAATATTTTGCGATCTTTAAAGGCATGTTTATTGCTTGGTTGCTCAATCAGGTTTAGCGCCACTTACGTTATTTCCCTACTATGTCATGCGCAAATCAGTGGGCGGGGCTACAGAATTAGGCGTTGATATTCTTCTGTGGAGGCGGTGTTTAACCTATCTATTAGGCACATTCCAGGATCTGGCGTTCGCTGGGACTGGTGTCAATAAAAGCTTTTATTTCAGTAACAAGGACGTTTTCAGTTCTGAAAATTACAGGATATTCTTTTAGTACAATGACCTCTTATATATAAACGCAAGTCAAAGTGTATGACCCCTTTAAACCCCATCTGAATCTCCCCACTCTGGCCAGGGTGCAGCCTCACGTGTCAAAACAAACAGCACGAGGCGTCAGTGATTCCGCCTCTAGTGGCTGTTCTCGTACCGTATAATGGTGTTGTGCGAATTCTGCACTCCTGCCAGTTTTCGGCACAACACCGGATCCTTCTCAACTGCTCCAGAAGTGGACATAATCAGGAAAAACTATCAGCATGGACTTTTGTCGATAACCGATTGTTCTGGCAATTGGTTATCGGTTCTGATTAATCGGTAAAACCGATCAATCAGTCAACCTCTAATTAGTGATGTGATTAAAAAACCTCAAAGCTTAGCTACTGCATTCCATCACCCTAGCAACCACTCAAACGCCTCAAACGACCAACATCACCCCAGCATTGTGGCAGTGAGTTTCACATAAGCACCACTGACATTTTCTTCAGCAAATTAAAATCTATATTTCATTTATCATTATTCTCCATTTATAATCATAATCAGTAAAGAGCAGAGGATTGTGTTCTTGTTTCCTCGTTTTCTTTGAAACTCATTTTATGGCTCATTAAGACACAGGATATGTGTGTGTACATGTTTGGTCTGGGTTGAGTTGAAAGGTTTGGTCCACAGTGAGATGAGCACCACTCCAAACCTGAAGCCCTTTCACAGAGAGCCAGAATGAGGAACAAACGTTTGGGTTTGAGAACACACAGCTGCTCTTTCAACAACACAGATATTTCCTGAGAGCTGAAGAGAGAATGACGGCATTAAAACGAAGAGCACCTGCTGAAAAGAAGGGGAGTGTCATTGTTTGTTCAGTAGCACTAGAGAAACTCATGCAGTTTCTGATAGTGATGGCTCAATGGAGACAAAAATAAAATTTTGGCGGCCCTTAGCAAAGTAGCCCAGACTATATGAGTCTTTAACTAGGACAATAAAAGCTTTGTTGAGCTGTGTGAAGCAAATGCTGAAATGACCCTGAAATATATACATGAAATGCTATTGATTTGTAACTGTTCAGTGAACTTTGTCTCAGATGTTTCTTCTAAAACTAAATATAAATAGACACAAAATGCTGACATTTTTCCTACCAGAGAGAAGAAATGTGTAAAAAATTCACTTAATAAGATGGGAATAAATCAATTTTTGGTACATTCATTTACTGTTTAGCCTGTCTTTAACCTTTCATATTTCTTATGGTGTGTATTATATAAGCCTATGCTGCTTGAATGCTTCTCAAATTTAGTCCACAATACTGCAATGATTAATTAATTTTTAGAATAAAAAAGATTGTTCTTGGCTTTCTGCAAATGATAACATCGGTGTGCTGAATAAAATGTTGATTGTCACCTTTTCTTTGAGAATAAGTAAATTCCTCACCTAAATCCACCCATTTTTTAACCCAATGACCCCAATTTTCACATGAAGCTCTACTATAAAAGCCAAGGACGTTTTCTCCATCTGTTTGATCAAGTCTCCTCCACAGAGACCATGAATTTGCTTTGTGTCCTCTAACATTTGTTCAAAATCAATTAAACCTTGCATCTCTGTATTATTTCCAGATTCTTTTACACAGTGCAGTGTGATGCACTACTGAACCGCGGCACTCACACAACATTACTTCAAAAGTTGAGCTGTGATTTCATAGTGCAGTCTTAGCTTTACTCTATAATAACTCTGTTTAAACAGTTCACTGTGATCAATGGTACTATGAACTGATGAATCATTACAAACAGACCAAACAGTTTTCTGTTAGAATTGACCACTGAAAGAACACATTGAAGTCTTTCTGCCACCCATCTAACATTCATTTCAGTTAAACTTTCTAGAATTTGTGCATGAAAGTTAATGTCTGCTTGATCAAGCAGTTTCTTAAACTTAATCTGGCACAATAGGGCGGTGCACAAGGGTGGTGCAGCGAACTTTAATAGCCAATTCTTTCATTTAAATTGAGGTAAGCAAACAGAATTCAGAACTGAAATTTGGATTTGAACCTAAGGAAATTTCTTGAAACTTTGGATGCTTGTTTTGACAAAACCTTATTTGGAAGTTGATGGATGGATGGATGGATGAAACGACAGAACAATTCAGAGAAAGACAAATGGATGGATGGATGGATGGACAGACAGACAGACAGATAGATAGATAGATAGATAGATAGATAGATAGATAGATAGATAGATAGATAGATAGATAGATGGAGTGTGATGGCAGCTCAATTATACGTCTGCTGTCAGAGAAACACCTCATATCTTCTCTCTACCTGACCATTGACCCAGAGCTCATTGTCTGTGGCCTCATTAATAGCGCGAGGTCAAGCAGTTGCCCTGAAAAACGTTCAGGTCACGGCCACCCATTCACACAACGACACACACAGACTCATGCGTGCCACCGCTATACCGGCTATAGTGCTGCACAGAGGAACGGCTGAATGAAACCGAGGGAATAGACTGTATGTGTGTGTGAGCGAGAGAGAGGCAGCGGGAGGAGGGGGAGGTTGGGAAGAGCGCTTCTTTTGAACAAACGTGTGAACAAAAGCCTGCTCAAACTGTCGGCCCAGAGGCCTGGGGTGTTTACGGCTTCTGTATCTATAACCAACAAATCAAGGCTTCCCCCCTCTCCACCGCCCCCCTCATCCGCCTCTCTTTATTGGGAACGGCAAATTAGAGCCCCGTCCATCTGGGTGTTAGCACCAATTACGAGAGGAAGCTGTCAGGCCAGATTAGACCCTGTAGAGAAGGCGGGCATATGAACTGCTTTTATTAGAGGAAAAAAAAGAAGGATAGAAAGGGGAAAGTGTTGAGCAAATTTCAATTATAGACTTAAAATGACTAAAACCAAAATAGTTTTTGATTTAGCTTGTCTCACATTAATTCTACCACTCTTTTTAGACATAATTTGCCATAACTGAATACCAAATAGCTATGCGCAGAAAAGAAAGTTCAGTGTCAAACTAAGTAAAAAGGACGTTCAGAAGCTCTTGATTTTAAAAATAATGCCTCCAACAGGAGGTTTTTGCAGCGATGCAATTGAAGAACCATTTTTGGTTCCCTAAAGAACCTTTCAGTGAACAGTTCTTAAAAGAACCACTTTTTTACTGGGTGTGATAAACATTTTAAAAACTTATTTCCACTATAAACAACCTTTCGTGAAATGTAAAGGTTCTAAAGATGTTAAAGGTTCTTCATGCAACTATGGAAGCCAATAAAGAACCATTTTTAAGAATGTATGTTGTTTCTTTTGCCATTGCTTGCCAGCAATTTTCTTTTCTTTTTTTTCCCGCACTGAAGCGCCCATCATTAACTTCTTGCTCTGTCGATGCTTAAAGACCCAAGCAGCCCCCTCTCTTTCGCACTAATTTGCCAGGACAAGGTGTGCAGAGTCTGGGCGGAGGGGGCGTGCAGTGAACTAGTGGAAAGATTGTGAGAGTTTTGGACTCAAGGGAGGGAGGACAATGAAAGCCACACAATGGAGTCCGAAAATCATGCCAGGGAGCAGTGATGCGCATCCTTAGGCTGAGTTTGGGGGATGGAACAGGCCAGAGCCAAAATTGTTTAATCACTATTTGAGCATGTGAATACAACAAAAAAAATTTACTTTGGTGCATAACTTGCTCAACATAATTTGTACAATGTGCATGTTTCAAATGGTGTTTTCTTGTACTTTTCTAAGTGATCAGATTTTGCTTGATGGATAAAAACATACGGATTTCCAAATCTAGTATGTGATTATCTTAAAACTGCATGCTTGCATTATGTTTTTTGTTTGCACAGGCATTTTATTCTTACATCGAAAGTTTCTTCTTGCTCTGCTTCTTCTGTTTGCTGTGCCAGAATCAGGATTATTGTAATTATAAAACTATAAAACAGTTTAGTTAGTAAATGAAGTAAATAAATAAACAAACATAAAAAAATATTTTATTTCATCTAGTTTAACTTGATGTACTACAATAACTAAAACAAAAATGAATAAAATCTATATAGACAAGCCTTGCTGCTACTAAAATAACACTGAACAGGATCACATCAAACTTTCCAGTGTCACGACCATCTAATAAACTATCAGTTTCTCAACATATGATGCTATAGCTCTGCTTCATTCTTCTTTAGGCAACATGGTCATTTGTCCTGAAGCAAAGACTGTTCAAAAAAGCAAGAAGTAACATTATGTTCTTCAAAAGGTACTTTGTTATTGGCCAAATTCTAGTCAAACATTACAAAAGGCATTGCAATAAAGTACGTTATAGTATACTCAAACACTTCAAACCTTTGAATACCGAAAAGTATTAATAAAATAGTCACTCAACATCTGAGTGTATTTCAATGCTTATTAGAGTAACACATTTTTAGCTTAGCGATGTGCTCTTCAGATGTGGTATATGAATGGATGCAGCGAGAGGGGGCTGTACGGGGGAAGCACTAATAGGCTCTAATTGAATTGGATGTGCAGCGCAGACAGAGACTGTGGAAGTAATCTGCAGTGCCACAGCAAATAAAGCACGGCAGGACTAGAGTGTCCGCCACATGTGACAGACTGTAACGTAGCCTGCGAGAGGGCAACGGCCCCCTTTGTGCAAGCCATAAAAAGAGGCAAGAAGGCCTGGCAGGCACTAACAGCCGAGAGCTGCCGCCTGGCCGCAGGGGAAAGGTGGGCTTCAGCATTCCAGGAGCAGCATGGGAAGCCTCAGGAAGTTGAGGAAGGCTGAGAGAAGAGAAAATTATTTAGTTATGGTGATTATTTTTAGAAGTATGAGCAGTCAAAAACAAACAATTGAGTAAATGCTTTTATTACAGGGAAAAGGAAGAAAAGGGAAAAGTGTTGTGCAAATTAAAATTTAGTTTTAAAATTATATATAATTTTTTTTTATTTAGCTATAAATAAATCAGAAAATAAATAAATGTTTTTACGACGTTATTTTGACTGCATTATTATTATTAATACAATCTCACAGTCTTAATAAAATAAATTTATTTATTTATATAATAAATCAGTTATTTATTTTTATGTGGTTTGTGAGTGAACTACAATCTTAAAAAATTGTTCTTCTTTTTTTTAAACTATTTCACTCACGGGGTGTATTTAACAGCTTCTCTTACATCACAGTAAATATTATTTCTTTATCTATTCATTTATTTGTTTGTTTTTTGTAAAAAATAATAATGAAACAAATATAAAGACTGGTTTGTTAATCAGACATCATGATACCGCAGACTTTGGGGTACAAAAAGTTTTTCCTGATATCTAAATATTTTTTTGGGATTTTTTTTATAAGGATAATTAAAACATTTAGCTAAGTGTGTTTTTAAGCTGGTGCCTTGGTTGATTTAGGCCTGTCATAACCACCAGTAGGGGGCAGCACGTCACTATCTTAATGAGTGATTAATGAGAGATTTGTTGAAACGTTCATTCAAACGATTCATTCAAAACGGCGGAATTATTTAAAAACGAAGCAAGTGGCTGTCTTTATGAATGGATTATTGAATCATTGACTCTTCAAAAACAGATTCATTCAGGAACTAAAGACTGCAGTGTTGCTCTGAGACGCGCAAATGTTCTGTACTAGCTTTGTTTGGAACTATTTTCAAGAAAAAACCCCCACAATATTGTGTCTAAAATGTAACTCACTCAATAACAACTTCTTGTTTTTGAACTGTTGTATATAATTAATATCACACACACGCACCAATATTCAGGGAAACATACTTAACTATATCATATCTTATAAATATAAAACAAAAATCCATAAAAATATATTTTGCTTTCATTGCTTAATTAGGCTAAGGGATGCATTCTAATAAACTTCATCATGCAGTGAATGCTTTTGGACTCTCAAGATGTGTATTTGTTTGTTTGTGCAAAGTAAGTGACATACTGGATAATGTCAGCCCACATATCGTTAAAAAAAACAATAAGACAATAAATATCGAACACCCCAACTCAGACTGCATAGGTAAGTTGGGAAAAAGCATCTAGCAATCACCCAAAACCCCCCTGGAGACCCCCTAGGAAATGAGCCAGAACACCCTAACAACCACCAGTACACCCAAGCAAACACCAGCAATCACCCAGAACAGCCTAGAAGCAACCCCCTTGTAATCACCTAGAACACCCTAGCAACCACCCCAAACCCCTTAGCAACCACATGGCAGCAGCCTGACATCTACATTAACACCTCAGCATTCTGGCAGTGTGTTTTGCACAGAAAAACACCACTCACACAAAATAAAAATGAATTTTTTTCAAAAGAGAAAGACCGTGGCACAGTTAGTAGTGGGGCTGCATGTCTGAGAGGTGGTCGGTGAGTTGTTGGGTGTGAGAGTGTGTCGCGGAGCGGCAGAAGAGAGGAAGAGGAACTCAGTGGGCAGCACTGGACTCTCGCACGCAGATGTGTGATTATGCTGCTCTGAAACCCTGCCAAGACCTGCTGCGCGGGGTCCTGACCTTTACGGAATCATTGGTCCTGCACAAAGCAACTATGGAGGTTTGAGAGAGAGAGAGAGCGAGAGAGAGAGAGAGAGAGAGAGAGAGAGAGAGAGAGAGAGAGAGAGAGACTCTTTATTTCACCAAACATCTGTGCAGTATTACTATTGCTCTTCTGTTTTAAAAGAGGGCAGTGCTGCATTAGAAGTGAGTTACTGCTGTGAAATCACTATCATACACCACATTTGAATTATTTTTTTTTTGTTAGAAAATTACTAATTTTTTTACTGGCTAAGGCTAATTTCAAAGCTTGAATTTAAAGGAATAGTTCACCTGAAAAGGAATTTTGTCATTATTTACTTTTAAATTGTTCCAAACCTGTATGAGTGTAATTCTTCTGTTCTGAACACTAAAGCAGATATTTTATAGAATGTTGGTATCCAAACAGTTGCTGGTTCCCTATCTGTCGGTCACTACAAGTTATGTTGTGATGACATTTTGGGGTCTACTTGGGAGCCCAATCACCTCTGATTTTTAGAGAAAATGCCAATGAAAATTGGCTAGTGGATTTTGCATGCTGAGCCACTCCCCGTGCACACAAGTATATAAGGCGATAGCGTGCATCCACTCATTCAGATTTTTGCTTCGGAGGCGAGTGGTTGTATGAAAAGCTGTTATACTCCACAAAGCCATTCATCTGCTGTGTGTCGGGAAGCTGTTCTGGCTGGTGGTACGGCACGAACAGCAGTGTCCCTTTCAGCGATTCCCTTGGGCGCTTCAACTAAAAGAGCAGATTTCCTAAAAGAGCAAATCATGGACGATTTGCATCTTTTTAAAGACGCCATTTCGTCCCTGTCCTTCTGGATGCGGTCGTTTCCTGTCCTCTGACAATGGCCACGAGCGTTGTCTTCCGTGTCTGGGCATTCAGCATGCTAAAGACGCGTTCGTGGATGGTTCATGCCCGCACTACGAGTGCGTGACCATGGCAATGCTGCGATCGCGTCTCTCCATTCTTAAAAGGGAAAGGAGCAGACCCCTCTGTCTCTACCCGTCCCGGTTTCTCTGCCACGAGCAGAGGATCGCCGGCTAGTGCTCTGGGAGATTTGAGGGTGACAGAGAGCTTCTCCGCCAGGCCACGCCCCACGGACCTCTCACTCCTTCCGCAGCGCTTGTCCTGTGCAGCTGTTGAGTGATTCTGCTGGGCTGTCTTCTGGCAGTCCCAGCATTTAATTTGGTGTGCCGCCGGGGAATCAGATGTCAATTGCAGCATCGGGGGATGGGCTATTGACCTCTGTGGATGAAGATTTGGCAGGGCTGCCCCCCTCGGGTGTTGTCACCACTGCCGAATCGGACCCAGAGTTGGGCAGCTGTGAGCATTAGGTTGGAGGTGAATACACCGCCCAGCCCTGAGTGATCGCAGCTGGACGATTGATTTCTCGGTGTAGGGTGTGGCTCACAACCGCGTTCTGCTCTGGTTCCTTTCTTCCCAGAAGTGCATGAGGAAGTGACGTAGTTGTGGACGGCCCCTTTTACGGCCAGAAGCCACTCGTCTCCTTCCTCCGTCCTCACTACCCTCGATGGTGGCACGGCTAGGGGGTGCGTCGACATTCCCCAGGAGGAGAGAGCGATTGCGGTGCACCTGTGCCCGCAAAACGCCGCCACTTGGAGGAATAGTCCTCGTCTCCCATCCAAAGCCTGTAAGCTGACGTCAGCTCTTGCTGCCAAAGCTTACAGTGCTGCGGGCCAAGCTGTCACTGCCCTGCATGCCATGCCGATCCTGCAAGTTCACCAAGCCAAGACCTTAACAAATTCGACAAACAAGCGACATCTCTGGCACAGCCTGGTTGAGATGAGAGACATTGACAAAGTGCGCTTTCTTGACGCTCCCATCTCTCAGGCTGGTCTGCACGGCGACACTGTCGAGGGTTGTGCCCAGCAGTTTTCGTCAGTACAACAGCAGACTGAGGTCATACAACACATCTTGCCCCGACGTGACCTTCCAGTTGCCACCGTTCCGTCGCGGGCTGTGTCTCAGCCTGCTCATCGCCGTGGGCGCTTTCCTGCATCCTCCACCCCGGCTACGCCCTGTGCTGAGACACTGTCGATGCCGGCGTGTCGAGCCCCACGCAGGAGAGCGGCTCCCCCGGGTCGCAGGCGGCCGCTAAATCCTCAAGAAAGATGACGAAGTGGCCCTGACACGGGTAACCCGGAGATGTGGGAGACTGCTCTTCAGGAGGTGGCGAAGACAGTGCCGCTCCTTCACCCAGAGAAGGGCATGGTGGAGAATCTTGTGTTTCTTTTTTCTGTTCCACTGCTGGCTCAACGGCCAGTGGTAACCACATTATCAAAGAATGAGCAGTTTCCTTTTCCAAGGCTCGTGGGTCAACAGTGAGCGATGCACTGCTTCCTCATTCTCCCCCACGACGCCCCTATCGCCAGTAGCCAAGAGATCGTGGCTCAGAGACGCAACGCCTCTCCACGTGTCTCTGGCCAGTCCCTCCGGGGGCACGGGGAGTTTTGCTGCGATAACTCAGAACGTGATGCCTTCTGGGCCACCCAGCACAACTCCCCATTGCTGCACCACTGCGGGTAAGTCGTTTGTCCCTTTGGTGCCACTCGTACGGAGTTTGGGAGCGTGGCTTGTGCTGCCCAACCCATCCCTCTGGCTCATTCGGACGGTTCGACTCAGCTACGCGATTCAATGCGCCAGGCGACCTCCTAAGTTCAACGGCATTCTCGAGACTTTGGTGGCAGTCCGAAATGCCTCTGTCTTGCGCGAGGAGATTGCTGTCCTGTTGGCAAAGGATGCAATCGAGCCGGTCCCTCCATCCAAGATGAGGAAGGAGTTTTACAGCCCTTACTTCATCGTACTGTGACGAGCGTCCCGAGGCTTCATCAGCGTCGCCCTGGAAAAAAGCGAGGAGCACCTGGCCATCATCATCACAGGCTGATCGGTCACAGCTGCACCTCATCAGGCGGCGGCTACATAAGCCACACAAGCCCTGCCATCTAGGAAATTCCTCCATGAGACTAAGCACTAACTCGTCCTCTCATTTTTCCCACAGAAAGCAGCGTGTGACCGACCAGCCCCACAGGAGCACTGCACGGACCCTCTGCACTGGGAAGACGGAAGAGAGCACTCACGGCACCGGAGCACCTACCTGGACCTTTCTCACTAGCACCCATCCCACCGGCCATACTCCCCGTCCACCCCCCCTTGGTATTGTTAGATTACGTGTCGTGTGATCTTCACCCCGTTACAGTACCCCAGAAAGCAGTGGCCTTCAACCTATCTTGGATCTGTGAGTCTTGATCGGGCCCTTCACAAGCTCCCATTCAAGATGTTATCAAATGCATTCAAGCCCAGGATTGGTTCGCAGCGATCGACCTGAAGGACACGTACTTTCATGTCTCGATCCTCTCCCTCGTCACAGACTCATGTCCTCCGGTTGCGTCGAGGGTCGGGCATGGGCAGTACAAGGGGTCCTCCCCTTTGGGCTCATCCCTGTCCCCCGTGCTTTCACGAAGTCCCGCGGAGGCGCCCTTGCCCCACTTATGGAAGTGGGGCATCAGGATCCTCTAACTACTGCCATCCTGTCCGGTCGCGAGAATAGTTGTGCGACACAGGGACTTGGGTTCTTGCTACCGCACACCTCAGTCAGATGAGGTAAAAGGCGAGAGACGACACTCTCTCCCCTTGCAGAGAATCGGTCTTATCGTCGGTTGGGAGTTAGACTCTGTGAGTATACGGCAACGGTCTCACCGACAAGCGATCTCCTTCCCTCACCTTTTTTCTTTTTTGGTTTTCCCCTTGTTTTTTTTGTCTCCAGGGTTCTGTCACGGCAACATGGTTGACCATTTTGCCGCTCGGACCCGTAGCCTGGGCGTGTAAGTCGGGGTCATGAAGAGGATCTTCCCCATCCCCGTTCTGATCGGAGAGACTGGCCAGGGTTTGACTGCCTGCTGGCCACGGCTACGCAGCCTTCCAGCCCAGGAGGGGGCTGCCGAAGAAGGAGGCCCACGACAGGTCCTTGTCAGCGGCCCGTGCTTCTGGCCTCGGCTTGCGGGAGAGAAGGTGAGTCCCCCTCCCGAAATCCTAACGTCTTCTATGATGTGTTCCAACAGTTGACGGGAGGGGGCTCATTTGGGAAGGAACAACGGGATGACGACAGGCTGAAACATGACTGGACCCAGGTCCGGGTCATTGAAGGCAAGGAGGTTCAGCCTGGTCCCCACCCTCTCCTCTCCCGCATTTCGGGGAGGTCGAGCAAAATGGCCTGCTGTACTGTGTCGCGCAGTGAAGGGGGGAGGAAAAATTATTGTTGGTGGTGCCACGCACCAAAACGGAGACCGTACTGGAGCTGGCTCACTCCCATCCCTTGGCAGGGCATTTCGGAGCCGGGGATACCATCCAGCGGATCCGCAACCACTTCCACTGGCCGGGCTTGGAGGCCGAGGCGAGTGACGTTCTGCCAAGCCTGCCCAACCTGCAAGTGAAAAAAAAAAAAAAAAAAATTGGGGTCACCAGGACACTCTCCCGTCCGCTGATACCGCTGCCCATCATCGAGGTGCCCTTCGAGCGCATCGGGATGGACCTTGTGGGGCCGTTGCCTAAGTCTGCCCTGGGACATGAACACATCCTGGTGATCGTCGACTATGCCACCCAGTACCCTGAGGCAGTGCCCCTCCGAAAAGCCACTGCCAAAGCCATTGCCCAGGAACTCTTCCTGCTCTCCAGCCGAGTCGGCATCCCAGCGGAGATCCTGACCGATCAGGGTACCCCCTTCATGTCCCGGCTAATGGCTGACCTCTGCCGGCTGCTGCAGGTGAAGCAGTTGAGGACAACCATCTACCATCCCCAGACTGACGGACTGGTCGAATGCTTCAATCAAACGCTCAAGCAGATGTTGAGATGGGTGGTCGCGGAGGACAAGCAACTGGCTGGGACCTTATGCTCCCCTATGTCCTCTTCGGGATCCACGAAGTTCCGCAGGCCTCAACTGGCTTCACACCCCTTCGGTGCGTAGCTCAACACGAAAGGGGAGCCCCACACAGGGAAAGGGAGGCAAACCGGTCTCCTGAGCCCCTCTTTTTTGGGTATCGTTTGGCCATCAACCCCGCTAGCCTCCTGGAGTGGCAAAGGAGGGCCGGAGCAAGCCACGGCCCATCTATCTGTTATCGCTCACGTCAGACAGATGCGGGAAATGGGATCGACCGGAAGGGGTTATGCTATTTAGTCCGGAACATTTACCGAAAGCGCAGCCAGGGCCCACAGCGCACATACTGTGCCGGCCTCAAAACCACGGGAGTTCCAGCCTGGAGACAGTGTCATGGTCCTAGTCCCCAATGCTGCTTGCAAGTTCCTGGCCACCTGGCAGGGCTCCTACATGGTGCTGGAAAGGATTGGGCCGGTGATGTACCGTGTGCGCCAGCCAGGGAGGAGTAGAGCCGAGCATCTCTACCACATCAACCTTCTGAAGAAGTGGGTGGGGACTAGAGACCAGCTCACGGCCCTCGCCATCTCTGATCCCATGGTTGTGCGTCACCCCTCCACCTCATCGCTTCCCAAGAGGGGGGAGCTGCAGCACCTGGTCGTGGGGGTTCATAGTTCTCGGATGTGTTTCTCTGCTCTGCCCCCGGGGCGGACCAGCGTCCTACGCATGACATCCGGACCGCCGGCCAGGGGTCGTCGCCGACAACGGCCCTAACCATGTCCACTGAGGCTCGTCGGCGAGCTATATGAGGAGAAATTACATCCAGTGCGAGTTGGGGTGATAGAACCATCCCGCATCCCATGTCAAAGCCCCATCGTGATGGTATGGTGGGGGGTGGAGGGTTGGTAATGGGTTCTCCCGAAAAAAAAAACCGGACGCACCCTCTGCTTCTTCAATGACTTCCGCTGCCCCTCAACGAGTTATCTGAGTTCGACGATCTCCAGGCCTTCGGGTGGATGAAGCTGTTGGACCGGCTGGGAAGGCCGTTATACTCACGTTGGACCTCACCAAGCCTACTGTCAGAGGTACCCTCCTCTGAAATGCTAAACCTAAGACTACTTTGTGCCTTTTTCTACCCCCATTGGCCACTGCAGTACCGACCCTTCCCTTGGCTCTCCACGGGGCCCCGCAGACGTTCCAGTGGATGATGACTCCTGTTGCGGCCCCATCATGCCTACGCACGCGCCTACCTGACGACGTCGTATCCCACTCCGATGCATGGGAAAAGCCCACCTGACCTGTTTGCGGATGTGCTCTCGGGAGCTACGGAGGGCTGGACTCAACACGCCACCCCGCAATGCCCCCTTGCACTCTCTCATCGCCGATTCAAAGACCCACGTACGAGCATTTTTAGGGTTGGCTGGATATTATCGCTGCTTCATCCCTAACTTCTCCTCTTTAGCCGCCTCCCTGACAAACTTGACCAGGAAGGGGCAGCCTTCGGCACCCGCGTCCAGATCTCTGGAACCTAAGGGACCTACCAACAGCTGTGGTAGAAAGTATCACTCACCAAGAAGACCCCTGGAGATGCTCAATTAGAGTCGTGCTTTCTTTCCTGCAAGAAAGTTTGTAGCATAGGCTGTCACCCTCCACCTGGACAACACCGTGTCCTAACTTAACCTCACGTGACAGATTCTAAGCGACAATCAATTGAGTGTTCCCACACAGAGCAGACGTGACATTACAGAATACAATCAAAATCAGCCAATCAGAAGCATGTGTGGCGGGCGCTCTCTGTGAATCACACCTGCACTGCTCTTGCAACGAAATGGATATGTTTATAATCTAATTCATAAATATTAAAGCTTTTTAACATCTTTAAATGTACATACTGAGTGACTGATACCATCTTTGTTATGGAAGACACTCGTTGGTTCACAGTGAGTTCACAGTTTTAACGGATATCTTTGCTTTAATTTATTTTCAAGATTTGAGGTAAACTATCTGTTGTTGCTTTCAGTATGGCTATAAGTGTCACCAAAAATTATATTTAAACTCATATTAGACACATTTAACTTTTAATAAAGCAAATAATCACCTGGACTTATCACTGTCATATAGTTTGTATGTTGTTGCTCTAGCCGCGACGTCGTGGAAATAGAAACTGTTTCTAAATTCAAAATTTTGAGTGTCACCGTCGCGGCTAGTTAAGACAAAATCTCAGATTAACACGGAAAAGGCTACCTTTTATCGTGTGTAACAGGCGTCCGCGTGTAGTTCGGTGGACACCGGTGTGAAAGTGTATGTTGCTGCTATCGCAGCACATCATGATGCAGTGGACGGCCCCTCCCTGGGAAAGCATGACCTGATCGTTAGGTTCCTGAGGGATGCCAGAAGGTTAAATCCTCCTAGGACAGCCCTGATTCCCTCCTGGGATCTCTCTGTTGTCCTGGTTGGACTTCAGAGGGGTCCCTTTGAGCCGCTTGGTTCAGTTGAGTTAAAGTTCCTGTCTCTTAAGACTTCCATCAAGAGGGTCAGGGACCTCCAAGCATTTTCGGTAAGTGAAGAGTTCCTTGATACGTGCCCAAGGTTTCCACCACTGCCTTCAGAGATCAGGTGGTAAACCTGCAAGCGCTGCTCCCGGAGGAGGCAGATCCAGCCTTGGCGTTGCTATTCCGTAGGAGAGTGTTACGCTAACGTTGACCGCAAACCCAGCTTCAGAAGCTCTGAGCGGTCCTTGTCTGCTTTGGAGGTAGCAGAAGGGGAAGGCCGTCTCTGAGCAGAGGTTGGCCCACTGGATTGTGGATGCCATCGCCTTGGCTTACCAGTCCCAAGGCGAGCCGTGCCCCTGGGGGTGAGAGCCCACTCCACTCGGAGTGTTGCCTCCTCCTGGGCGCTGGCACGTGGCGCCTCTCTGGCAGACATCTGTCGAGCTGCGGGCTGGGCGACACCTAACACCTTCGCAAGGTTTTACAACCTTCGTGTAGAGCTGGTTTCTTTCCGTGTGTTGTAGAGTTCCCCGGTTGGCAAACCCTGGTCGAGCATCCTCCAGCAACCCCCGGCAGTCAGACTTGGCAGAGCAGTCTGACGCCAGGCCCAGTACTGGTGTTAGCATCCCCGGAATCCCGATCAGCCCCTATACTGGGCTAGGTGTCCATATGGCTTCATTCTCTTCAGGCAATCCCATATGTGTATTCTTCCACGGTAAGGTTTCCCTCTTGGCAAATCCGTGTCTTTCCTTGACAGACCTGCTCTGTCAGTCTTTCCTGGCAGTTGCTCCATCCCTACTCTAAGGTAGGATCTGCCTCAGAGACCCATTCCATATGTAGTACTGCCCTCTGGGTCAGTCCATATCAGTAACTCTACATGTCACCTCCTTACGTGTAGGATGTGGTCTCCGTAGCGACCTTTTCCCTTAAGGCTCACTTTCCCATTGTTCTGCCAGGCTGAAAGAACAAATAGGAAAGATTTGAAGCAATCTTTCACTGAAGATTGAAATCCCTTCCAAAATCTTTTTTTGTGAATGGAACAGCAGCATGGCCTTCTCCAGCAACGATGTACTCACCGTTGGTCCCCTTCGGTACCAAGGTCAGTGAATTTGCGCTAGGGCTTTTGGAAGGTTACGACCTTAGCATAGATTTTGTTTGACACACTAAGGCCTGCCAACATTTGCAGCGCCACAGGGTTGTGATGGGGTTCAGGTTGTGGTGCTTTCCAGGGCCCCATAATATCGATCACGACATAACTCGTAGTGATCGATAGATAGGGAACGTCTCTGTTATGTACGTAACCCTCGTTCCCTGATGGATGGAACGGAGACGTTATGTCCCCATGCCACAACCTTGAACCATTTGCTGTTGCCGGTAGGGATGCACTGAATATTCGGCAACCGAAATTATTCGGCCAAAAATAGCAAAAAAAGCTATTTCGGTGTTCGGAATAAGCAAAAAGACAGAATAAATTGTATCGAACAAAGACATGACGCGATCAAATAGAGGCGTGCGCTAATGCAGCAAACATGATGGCAGTGTGGAAACATTTAAAGCTGTCAGAGAAAGACGCAAAAATCATTACAAACACCGACAGCAAGAGAATGTTTAGTACTGCAGCGCATGCTTTCGATGAGAAGAGGAAGGGGTGATTATTGCTGGTATGATGATTGAAATTGTGAAATGGCCTCAAATGAATAGTAAATAAACTGCAGAATGTTATATTTTATAATGCACGCATGAATTGCAACCCGGGGTGTTCAAAACCGCGGCAGGGTTCAAGTCCCAGCGCGAGGACATTGCATGAACGTGTTAACCTTCGTCAGCTGCTCAGTAAATTTTTATGACTTTTTTTTACAAGTGCAGGTGACAAATGCAAAACAGGCACAAACCCCCCAACCGTCTTCCCAAATCGTAATGAAAAATCATTTATAAATCTAATCTACGTTTGTCAAAAAAAAGCAGCACTGAGGGGTCTTCCTCAGGTGTTCTGCCCAAATACGTTGATAAAAGCAGAACTATCTCCATCAACATTAATACATTTTATTGTAATTTTACTGTTGTTCTGTAAAATAAAATTAAAAAAAGAAAATAATAATTACAACAGCTCTATTACTACATTTATTGTAACCATAGTGTTCAGACTGGGATCTATAATATTTTCTAATGTTTTAAAATTCTAAAATTCGAAAAGTCTCTTCTGCTCAGCAAGGCTGCTTTTATTTTGTATAGTAAAAAATACATGCCTGATTCAAGTAGGGGGTCTCAAAAATGGCCACAAAATATTATTTTACTAACTTATTAATTTTAAGTTAAGTTGTGTTTTTTATTGGTATAATGTCTGCTAGAATGTTAAAAACTGTTCAGTGTTAAAAAATTTTAAATTGATGTTTTGTAATTGATTTTTTCTTTGAGTGGCTCAGTATGCAAATGCATTTTTTGCACGTCGTTTCCTCCTTAAATCAGAGTGATTGGGGCTCCCAACTAACCCAAAATGGCGTCTACGACATAACGTCTCCATTCCCTCCCTCAGGGCACGAGGGTTCTTACGTACCGAATTTTTTGTTACAGACTTCCATAATAATCTTTTTTGGTTCGCCAGACTCCATAGTATGGGGAAAAATACTATGGATGTAAATGGATACCAACAACTGTTTAGTTACCAACAGTATTCAAAATACCTTCTTTTATGTTCAACATTATATAATGATGTATGCCATTTTTGGGTGAACTATCCCTTTAATATATCATAAATATACTGTATACCAGTATATCACGTGTTTATCATAAATATGCACAATTATTAATATTTTACACTTTTTTCATAATTGTTTGCAAAATTGAACAAAATTACACTTGCATGTGTACAAATAAAACCAATGTAAACTAAATTATAAAAGGTAAAGACATAATTTAACAAAATGACATCCTTAATTAAATATCCTGTTCACAAGGGATATTTACCTTAATTTTACTTTGTTTTACTTGTTTCACACATTACATGTCACAAATTTCATCTTAAGCTCTTCACTGTCTCCTTGGTAACAATACTGTTTGAATTTTATGTCTGAACACTACCATTCAAACGATTGGGGTCTGAAAGATTGAATGTTACCTTGTGAAAGAAGTATGGTTATAATCACAACTGGCTGCTTTTTTTTATTTGATCAGAATACAGTAAAAACAGTAATTGTGTGAAATATTATTACAATTTTAAATACTCGTTTTCTGTTTGAATGTATTTGAAGATGTAATTTATTTTTTAAAAGCGTTATTTTCCAAACAGCAGCTATTACTCCAGTTTTCAGTGTCACATGATGCTTCAGAATCAGTCTAATATACTGATTTGCTGCTCAAGAACATTTCTAAAAATTAGCAATTGTTAAAACAGTTGTGCTGCTAAATATTTTTTGTGGAAACCATGATACAATTTTTTTCAGGATTCTTTGAATAATGAAAAGTTGTTCAAAAGAACAGTATTTATTTGAAATAGAATTCTTTTGTAACATTGTAAATGTTTTTACTGTCACGTTTGATCAATTTAACGCATCCTTGCTGAATAAAATTGTTAATTTCTTAACATAAAACGTTTTAATAGTGTACTTTATTCATTTGTAAATTTTTTAAATATTAACAAAATTATAACTTTATTACTAACTTTTATAAATAGAAAAGACATTTTATACCTTTTCTTTGTGTACTTTATCTTTATTGAAGTAGCATTATTGAAGTATTTAGTTTTCCTTTATTTTCTTTGTACACACACAACTAAGCAGCAAATGCCTCACCAATATGAATGTATGATTATTTGTTACACAAATAAAGAATGTGAAGTGAAACTGAGTGAGAACAGAGAACAGAGAACAAAGTGAGAACAGATATGAGAGAAATCTAGAAAAAGGGAAGAAGAACAAGAGGGCGAGCAATAGGGCCAGATTACATAAATTCACTCCCGCTGATATGGGACAACATCCTCATCCTGCTCATACTTGAACTGATTTTTTTATTGGGAGGAGGAACAATGGCCTTAAAGGGCTACACGTGGACTGAAACAGGTGGCAGGAGGGCCGGTGTTGATACCTGCAGGGACAAATCCACACACCCATAAAAAGACGTGCAGCTGGGACTGTTCCTGTTTTTTTTTTTTTTTTGCTTCCCTATTGGAGGATCACAAGGAATCACAGTTAAACCATGGACACTACGTTTTCATCCATCTTCTGCTTCATGTATGCTATGCCTCTTCAACTCATGAGTCCCAGCTGTCTGTGGCGACGTACCACGGTGCGTGCCCGGGCCAGCGGTTGCTCGGCCCTTGACGTTGCCATCTCGGGACAAGGGCCCGGGGGTCTGTCTGTGCCACACCACCATGTTCCTGTCTTAGTATCGTCCTCTGCCCAGGCCATCAATCTTTAAAGACTGTGACAATACTGTTACGCACTAAAACTTGCGTGTGCACAACAATATCATCCCCAATCATCACGTCCCCCGTCTGCAACTGTCAGTCT
Organism: Sinocyclocheilus anophthalmus; assembly: GCA_018155175.1. Lineage (NCBI taxonomy): Eukaryota > Metazoa > Chordata > Actinopteri > Cypriniformes > Cyprinidae > Sinocyclocheilus > Sinocyclocheilus anophthalmus. The sequence continues at coordinate 50,973 of JADLZN010008546.1, read as the reverse complement.
CTAGATGCTCGTTAATTTGAAATTATTTACTACAATAATGTACTGATTTTTGTACAACACTTGACAGGAAAACACTTTACATAAACAGGGTGCAAAATATGGTTTGAAACTCTTCAAGAAAACCCTAAATTAAAGCTTTTAATAAAACAATAATAATAATAAAAATAGGATTGTAAATTAAGCCTAAATTAAGTTTTGTGACCAAATGTTGGTTTGTATGTTGGGGTAATTTTGTAGTTATCAATAAATTTGGATTTCTCATAAATTTCTCAAAAATATTTTTGTTCTTTCTTTTACTATAACATTTGAAACGGGGTTGAAAAACGGAGCTTGACAAATTAAATGAATTAAATTATGCAAATGAATGTAAAACAAATAAGAAAAAAGAATAAGATAATTTACTTGAATGAATTCTGTAATTTAATTGATCATTTAATTTTGTGAAATGTTTGTGTATATTGTGTGAATGCTAAAAAGGCTCAAAATAAAGTAACATGGTGTTGTTTTAATAAAACACCATTTTTATTCATTCATTCATTTTTACTGTGTCCATTTTTTTTAAATAAGGGGGATTTTAATGCAGCAACAGGATTGCATGCAAAATGCATTTTCTAAATATGTTTTTGGTCATTAAAACATGTTAATAATTTTAAAAAAAATTCTACAATGAATTGAATATTAATTCAAAACGTTAATGTCAAAATTATGATATTACTTAATGATTTTAACTAATAGATTTATTCAAGAAGGTTAGGATCACGAGTAGGACAGGCCAAAATGGTTTTGTTAAGATAATTGTTTATCTAACAATTCCTTCTATGGGATTATTTGTGCCTTTTTATGTTAGATATTGTTTATATAGCATATATAATAATTCCTTCAAATGGGATTATTGGTGTATAGTAGCTGTACAAATAACAGGGCACTAAATATGTGCCCTATTCTTGTAATGTGCTGTAAATATAGGCATATTTATTGGGTGGTTTTAGTGAAATTGAACACTATTAAGTGAGAACTGTGTAAATCATGAGAACAGATCAAGAACTCAATCAATAACACCAACAGCAGCGTATATCTTAACAAAATCAAAAACTTCATGCTGAAAGTTTACTGGCTCATGGCGAGAAGAATCAGACTCTTGAGGGGAGACACAAGCAACAGGTTGCAGTTCACAAGGCCAGAGCGCCACCTAGAGGCCAAGTGCAATCATGACCAATGAAGAGCCAACACCCTAATCATTGCCCAATTGACAATGCCTGTATTACAGCCAAACAATAGTAGCTAGATTTGTATTTCCTAAAGAAAATAGCAGTTGCATGAAAGGCGCAACATAATAATATTAAAATTATTTATTATGAACCTATAACTAGAATTGAAAAAAATTTATTTTTATATACTAAAGATAAATATTATTATTATTTAAAAATGGAAATATCATCAATTACTATTTCAATATTCAATACTATAAATAGTCGTTCTATTTAATATTGCTAATATTGTCACTATATAATCAATATGTTTTCTTATATAATTAACAAGTATTAATTCTATTAATACATTGGGGGGGGGGGGGGGGGATTGTGATGTAAACGAAAAGGATTTTTTCCAATTTTTTGTATGATGGAAAATATTAATAATTGTTATTCTGACAAAATAGTATTTTGAAAAGCTCATAAACAGGATGCTAATGCCATACAAAAAGGTGGAGTCTCTTTATAAGATAAAATTCTAACTATTAAAGTAATAAAACAATGTGTAAACAGTCCAGTCTCCCCTATATGTAGGTTTTAAATGATAGTTATATTCCCCTTATATAAAAGTATATATATATATATATAGAATATATATATATATATATATATATATAATATTGAGTATATATATATATATTATAATAGATACTAATTAGAATTTGACAAATTATTATTATGAATAGTTATTGTGAAAAAGCTCATAAGACAAGCTTCTATTGCAGTACGAACGTGTGAGCCTCCTTTATGAAAACCTGCCCCTCGGCATCCCAAGGTTTAGGGTTGTTGCAAATTGCAGTGAAGTCACTGAGGGGCCACTCGTATCTTCCAGGCTGCCCTGTCACATCGCGTTGCATCTTATAGCACTGATTCTGACCCATCCTCTTCCTCCCTCTCGCTCTGCTTTCTGTCCCGTTGTTCGGTTTATGTGGTTCGAAACAAGAGAAAACCCTGGTCCTTTATGTTGTAAAGTGCACAGCTGATATCGACGGATTTAATCAATGTTCGCTGTATGTTTGTGTTCGGGTAAACAGTAGATAAATCGGACCCCTCGCGTGGTATGATAATATGACCCAATGACCCAGCCGTGACCCCCTATCAGTCAGCCTCTTTATGTCACGTTTAATCCTAATGTACTCTCATTTCTGTAATGGTGCATTCTGAGTATGTGTGCTTTTGGGAACCTGGGGGCAAAATTTCAGAGCAGATCACCAAGAACAGCAAAACCTGACAAAACCAAGTAGTGGGGATGTCCTCACAAGAAAAAAAAACAAGGGTTCATGAAGGCACTACATAATGTCTTGATTCATAATTTTAAAAAACACATAAAGGTGTAGCTTGCATTAAGAACAAAATATGTAAAGGAAGCTTAAGAAGGACATACATAGGCCTATATGTGCATCTCTGCCTCTTTGTGAATGACGTGGAAGAAGTGATGGTTTGCTTGTAACACTGTTCATCATGCAGAGCAATGACACTTATTCAGCACATCAGTGAAACACATTGTGAGAAATTTAGAATTTCATATTTTTTTGCATGTCAAGGATACATTTCGGATGCATTTCACCTTTAATTTAAATTCATCCCACTCTCCACTGCTATGCAGTTTTTAACTAAATATACTTAAAATAAATGCCCAAAGAATCCATGCTATAAATATACTGACAACAAAGCATAAAAATAACTATTATTCTAAATTATTCTTATAGCCTATCATATGCTTCTTGTGCACATTGGACAGCCACCATATCTGCCTAAGAAAAAAAATCATTTTAATTTGTTTAAGTAGTTTAACAACAAAAAATTGATTTTTATATATTTTTAAATGTCAGGCATAAAGTTGGAATGCATTTAAATTAAAAATGCTCAGTAATATTAAACGTTTTGTTAACTATATATTGATTTCAAGGGCTTGTAATAAGGCTCCATTCTATAAATATACAGATAATACATATCAATTCTATTTCTAATCTTTTACACTTCTTAGTCAGTGGGCATCGATTGACTAATTAATAATTCAAAATTAATATGAAATATAAAATGTTTAGAAGTTTTAACAGTTTAAGATAGAATAGTCTATATTAAAGAAGTGTTAATATTGTCTATACTTATAGAATTGTGAAACTTTATTGGTATCTAAAATTTTGGTGTCATATAAGCTTATTTATTAGAATAAAAAATTACATGGGTATTCAATGTGATTTAACATTAATAACACTGTATTTCAATGGCCTGCTGAATGCTATTGACTAGCTCTGCTATCATCAGATAATAAAGCTGGTTTTGTTCAATGAAACATAGATCTCAGATTCTAGAAAAAGTGTGTATGAAGAAACAACGTCCATAATCCTGCAGCTCATCTCTCTATACTGACCAAGATATTATATAGAATAGATCCAAACTAAATTTGATCTGTCTTCATGAACTGTGCCTTTATTAACTTTGTGTTCTTTATGTACTGTGTCTTTATGTCTCTACTTTATGTATTCACAAGACACACTGAATGTGTAGGCAGACTTTTGATTCTCTATTAGACTTTGCATAACTCTATAAGCTCCTTTTTAATGTTACATGCCAGACTGCATCGACTTCTCTTGCTGCCCTTTGCATTTATATTGGCTTGGAATTTCAAGGTCACAACGTTTGACTGGAGATTTTCCAACGGAACAGACGATCAAAAGAAACAAAGTATATGATGAACACAGCAACTGCTGTATTGTAAATGACCCAATATGCAATCTCATTGTATATTTTATATATTTGGGTACTGAAATAAAACAGCTCCACCATGAAACTATCAACACATTCCAAAATACCAGACAAATATGTTCTTTATATGCGAGATAAAGTATAGCATTGGTAATTATTGTAACTCTTTCCATTGCAACTGAATTCTTTAATCAGTAGTTTACTCAGAACAATCAGTTCTACACTTTAAAATTCACCCATTTCGAGAAATTGCAAGTGCAAAAATCAAATAATTATCTAAATGCATAAACGTATTTTGTAAAAAAAAAAAAAAAATGCATTTGTTCAGATAACACTGTCACTAAACCAAGGCTGCTCATGTTTTCACAAGGGCTGAGCACATCTACCGACAAATGATGATTGCTACTTTATCACATTCTTTCTAAATAGTCATCGTTGACTCAGTTAACCATAAAGGGCAAAGCAGAATGGACTTTTGTATCAATTTACGTAACAAAATGGGAAGAATTTAAAGCAGAGCTGTACAATAAAGTTAGTTTCAGTTCTTCCTCCTGAGTGCACTGTCAAAAAGAGAGTGACAGACACAGAGACACAGAGGGATCTAGAAGATCAGACGTTAACAAGAAGCTTGAGAAATAATGTGGGATCTTGAAGCAGACGAAAGAATTTCAGGTTGGATACATTCACTTTTTCTCACTTTAACAATTGCCGAAACATTCTAAACTCTCAAAATAGTTTTTTAGTCTACTGGATAAGCTGGGCAATCAAATATGTTTGATAAAAGTCAGCTAGTCAGTCCAGTGATACTAGCACAGCAATGCAGGGAATTAATTAACTGAAACAATGTCGTACAAAAACATTTGACTGCAGAATATCATTAAATTACCAATTTTACATGTATCTATGTAATAAGGATATCATATTTAAGACATCTTGTGTATATCACACAACCTCAATTACTGAACATTCAGAATGCTGTGTTTTAGAGTAAAACGACTGCCTTTTACTAATACTGTAAATATAGTGTATGAAATAGTATGATGAACAGTATGAAAACTTCAGCTGTTGCCTCATAGATTTTGAGGAGGAGAACACCCTGTCTTCAGATGATGAAAGAGACATTGAGGTAATTTCTGCTTATATCTGAGAATGACTGCTCAGAATGCCATACAAGAGCACTTATTAGTGTACACTAGGGGTGTGACGAGACACTTATCCCAAGTAATTAAGTAATTGCACAAAAATGATCAATAAATAACAAATAACACAAATATCCCTTTAAATTGCAAGTGCATTATTTAGTAAACTGATATCGACTTTAATAAAAAATATATATAATAAACACGATGATGGAGCCGTTTTAAAGAAAAAGGGATGTGTTGTCCTCGCTTTGGAGCAAGTGTGAGTGTGTGGTACACAGTGTGTGACGTCACGGGGGTGGGTTAACTCCGTGGCCAGTGCAGTTAATATAACCAATTCTTTACTTTTTGAAAAGCACATGTTTTGAAATTGGGAAGACGAGATTAAAGGGAGTTGAAGCCATAATTAGTGCATTGCTGATGCAGCGAAGGGACGAGCAGTACCTACCGTTACGGGTGACGGGTCGTGAACTGCTGGTTGGGTGAAGAAGGGTCTGGAAAACAAAGACGTGTTTACGTGGGAAAGCATCAAGATATGTGATTCTGACATACTTGTGGCATGATCAAAGAAGACGCGAAAGAGAATCAATTGGTTCTGGATATTGTCTGAGCGGGGGTTGTGGCGTGGTGAGTGCATTCATGCGCCAGAAAACGGTCTACACAGAGCGCGAGTACCACACTGGAAATCTCTTTCGCGCGTCACGTGCTTGAATGCTTAAACACTTTAATGTTTAAATGACAAGCTTAAACACTTGAGAATGTAAACTTTCTTGAGGAAGGCAGCACAGCCCAATGTCAGATAGGTGCTAGTTAACAAAATGGAGCGTCCGGGTAACAGCAGCTAACGTTAACATACATTCGCAGGTGAACATAATATGTTACATACCACTACTGGTGAACGAGCCGGTGTAATGCAAGTATGTCTGAAAGGTCTGACATATGCCAATAGCGCGAGTATATCGTCACGTTCTCGTGAGACCAGTCGAGAGCCACGAGATCTCGTCACACCCCTTGTGTACACTATTAAAAAAATAGTATGTAAAACATCATGCAACATGCAACAATAAATGTTTTAAACAGCAGTATGCTACATTAAAGTCAAATTACATTGTTGCATGCTTAATTCAGTGTTGGTAAGAATGCATTATGGGATATGATATTCTACACAGTGGGCTCTACTGTATGACACACATTTTGGTAATCTGCTAATGCAGAAAATCTGCTGTGTATGAAATTCTTACTGCAAATTATAGAAATAGTAAGAGGGATGTGGAAGCGAATAAAATCAGCCTCTTTGGAGGCCCCTTCTTGTTACAACTACAAGATGCAATGTCTAAATAACAATAAATGATATCACAAATATGAGAAATACATTTGCAACCGTGAGAGTCTTAAATACAATATAAAGCTGCACATAATGGTTCATTATCTGTCCTGTTATGCTAGTATGCAATGATTCTCCGTAAACAGAATCCTTGCTTAAGTGCTTTGCACATTTTTTTAGTAATGAATTTCAGTATTAAAATGACTATTTGTCTTTGTACAATCTGTTATACAGTGTGAGATTCTGGAGAAAGAGCGAGATGAGGCGAATGAAAAGTTGTCAAGGATGGAGGAGGGTGAGATATCTTTGGAAATCTTTTGGAATTGCAATATCCTTATATTTCAACTCATCTACTGTAAGAAAAACAGTAGTCTCACAATGAAAGACATTCTGAGAACCTAACTGTCGTTGAACTAACTATCACTGACTAAACCTTGCCATAATTACTTGAAGTGTCACTGAAAATGTGTAAATTTGATTTATATAACTACTTTCAGCCTCTGCTCAACTGCTCAATGAGCTGGATGTGTTAGAGATGCAGTTTCAGATTGAGCGGTCATGCAGGGAGACCGCAGAGGCCTTTGCACTGAAAGTAAGCACACTTCCCTTTTCTCACAAAATCTAAGGCTTGTGGATGTTTTGTGTGATTATGAACATCCCCCTTAGTTCGCTACAAGCTAGGATGTTCTCCAAACTGAGACCATAATCAACACTCTTACAAATTAATATTTTTTAGTGGCATCTATGGTTCCATGGAAGAAGCTTAAATGAATAGTTCACCCCCCCAAAAAAAAAATTGCTGAAAACTTAACTTACTATTACTTCCAAGCGGTAAAATGAGTTTGTTTCGTCGTCAGAACCGAAATTTAGGCATTACCTCATTTGCTCAACAACGGGATCTCTGCAGTGAAGGGGTGCCATCAAATGGTCCAAACAGCTGATAAAGAAACATCACAATTAATTCACAAGTAAGAAACCACCCAGTCCATCAATCAACATCTAGTGAAGTGAAGAAACTTTAGGTTGTGAGAACACAAAAAAAACCCATCACTAACTACTTAAAGGTGCTTGACGGTGCTGATGTGTGATAGTTTCCCCTGATAGACAAGATGAATTTTCAAGCAGAAGCATTAGTTTTGATAGAGAACTAGTATTTCCGGAAGCAGGGCTGAAGTAAAACATGTGGATATGGAGTGTTCTTACACACACTGCTTCACAAAACGTTAATTGATGGACTGGAGTGGTGTGGATTATTGTGATGTTTTTATCAGCTTTTATCAACTCTCATTCTGACGGCACCCATTCACTCCAGTGGATCCACTGGTGAGCAAGTGTGTAACGCTACATTTCTCCTAAGCTGTGTACATTTTTACCAAGATTGGTCAGTTTGGATGAAACTATTCCTAACATTATGGAAAAATTCCATTCCACAAATGTTCTTTATAGTAGAAAATGGTTCTTTAGATTTTTTTAAAATGTTCTTTGCAGTAAGAAAAAAAAGGCTTCTTTTAAGAACTGCTCACTGAAGGGATCTTTAAGGAACCAAAAATGGTTCTACTGTGGCATTGCTGGAATCTTGATGTAAGAGTGAAACTGAGTAAACCCAGAGTTCAACACAAGGACAGATTATGGACCTTGCCAATGGTGCCATACACTGTTCCCCTTTATAAATTATCTGTATATGTTAGCTTATGGCTTAATAAATAAGGGGCAAGGATTACGGAGGAGAACATGGTAAAAGTCATCATACCACGCTTCCTCAATCTTTGGGACTTTTGAACCCACAGGTGAATAAAGATTTCAAGGTATTAAAGAGGCAAAGCCAAGCTATACTTCCCCTGATTCCAGAAATGCCAGAAAATTTCTCCATCCTAAACCTGGAACCCGAAGCTGATCCCAGCTCCGAGCTGGTCTCTGAGGAAGAGAGCGGTGAAGATCCACTTCTCATGAGCCAGAATCAAATTAGAGGTAGACTACTTTCTAAATAAAACAAGCCTCGAAATCAGTTAAAATATGCATTCCCATAAACCTGTCCAAGAATAGAAAAAGTGAAGTTTTTTTCTCCAATCTGTTTGTAGAACTACAGTCATCTGTAGACCGGTTACTCGGGGAAAAAATTCAACTTACTGCACAGGTGGAGCTTCTTAAGAAAGAGAAGGAAGATTTAAAGGACAAGGTATAATGGCCTAGTGCCTGCATATGAGACATGCATACAGTTGTGGTCAGACATTTCTGACAAAACAATTAACAATTAGTCCCAAAATGGCAATGGCTATGTTACCAGTGTTACTTCAATTTAGGGATCTTTATGGGTCTCATCAATGCCCTACTTTCATTTTATGTGGGTTGAAATTCTAAGACGCTGAATTCATGAAACTTCAAACTCTTATTCTATTCGTAAGTTGGTGTTGGAGGTCGGAGAGAAAGAGGCCCTTCTGCGAAAGTTCAGTAAGCAGAGCAGGACTGTGAATAAAATGAAGAGAGGTGAGTCAGCCGAATATATCTCACCATTAATGAGCACCTACAGAATAATAGATTCATGGTCATTTCTCTGTGTGTTCGTGCCCCAGTGTCCCAGCTGGTTACAGAAGAGTTTACAGAGATGTCTCAGAAGCTTGAAATAGAACAAGGACTCAGGCAGCATGCTGAAGTTTTTGCACACCAGGTACTCTTTGAATTACAGATGTAAAAACAATGAATATAATTTGGCAAAACTGCAAAAAAAGGACAACAGATGTTAGATAAATAAAACTGCAAAGACTTCTTACTTCAGTCATTGAATAGGTGCTTTGTCACACATACCGCTTTATCTGCAAATTTAACATTTGTTTTAGTTTAGTTGCCAAAATGCCAGCAAATCAGCTACAGCTCAAGTTTGCTGACTTGAGAACATTGCAGGAAAAGTTCTGTATTATGTCAGAACAAAGCCATAAACGTTAATGGTTTGAGCACGTACAAGTTTAGGACGCTCTGACATACGAGCTCCAACATAATCTCATGGCAAGGATGTTATTCTTAAGTTTTCGTACAATCTGCTTACGCCCCACTGATGCTTAGGTAGGGGTGGACCTTCATGCTTACTTTTTTCCCAAAAGTCACGTGTTTCCGTACAAATCCCACTAAACATCGAACATTTAAACATCAAATACTTTAAGGCAATCACAATGTTCAGAAGTAGCCAACCTGATGCAATGACTTCTTGCAGTTCAGTTGTAAATTATGAAGACAGTAGTCAACAGACCATTTGAGCACGAAAAAAAGAACGTTGAAAAACTATATCTGCAGATATGACATTTAGAATCTATTTCAATGATCTGTTGATTACTTTCTCTACCATAAACAGTAAAAGCGCACCGAAACAGTAAAAGCGCACAGAAGGTAGCAAGCCATAGAAAAACAGATAAAAGACAAAAAGCCACACCACTGGTTAAAAACGGACGCTTATGAATGAATTTACTCCTTTTCAAAAGCCCTTTAAGAAGCCATTTGATTCTTTCAAGCAACCGCCAACCTCACAGAGGCTCATGGGATACCAAAAGTGGCGAAGGAAACATCTCTGCATGTTCAACAGACAGGATATTACGCAAACATTGGACTGTCTGTGACACGACTTGACTTGAAGCCTTTCCTTTACCGTTTTTACATATGGTCTGTCGGTCATTCACGACGTTTTTCTACGGTGATGACGCTGAACCCAGAAGATAATTAATTAAAACTACATTATAAAAACACTATTTTACCAATTCGGCTTTTATAAAGCAGCAAACAACAATGCCGCAAATTTTACGTTACTCGTTACTCACTCGTTGACGGACGTCTGTCAGTTCCACAATCCACAAGCAGTGACAGACAAATTAACACTTTCTATTCGGCAAATCTTACTGAATTTGAATTTAGTAGCCTATACCTATATACTTTGGGTTTTGGGTTCAGTTCCGTGTAGATTAATTTCCATTTGGATGTAAATACGATCCCCTTTCCTAATGTACATTAAGTTTCTTGACGATAAAGTTTGTAATAATTCAGTGATAACCACTCTCGATAAGAGCTTTATAATTTTGTCTGTTATTTAGAAAATTGATTAAATCAATTAGGAGCCGCGCTTTAGGCAAACTTCAACTGACGCTCACGTGCCGCGGAAGCGTGTTTGAATTGGATCTTAGTTTCAAAAGCCCGGGCGACAACAGGAATCGGTGCATTTCTGTAACATTTATTGGATAAATTATTAATTTATCTATATATATCAATTATTATATTATTTGATAAAAAAAAAAAAATCATCATCAATGAAGAAAGCTCTGAGAACTTCTGGTTACCACATTAAAAATAACAATTTAAGGTTCCACACTAGGCAAAACTCCTGATCCACACGATTGACTGGAGTGTTGCCACAAAAATTTTGCCGCGCACCGTTAAATGGACTTCTTAAAGTTTTAAGAGTCATGACAACTTATTTGTATAGGCACAATTCCTACTCTTTGAATTCAAGTGTGCTTTAATATATTGCTATATATATATAGATATATATATATTATAGTATCTAAATATAATATATCTATATATATATATACCTGAGAAAAGATTAAAAATACTCATAACAGAAGCATAAAAATAACCGAATAAATAATAAATGGTTAAAAATGCAAGAAACATATTTTAGATACTGATACATAATCTTATGATAGTTACCTAACAGCTCAATTAAATAATCTGGACATAAAAACACACTTCTCGCTCAAAGGCCTGCATGCCCTGGCCGACAACATGACAATATCTGAATCAATAGACAGTAGAAGGGAGGAAGTGTGTTGTCTTCCCGATTTGGTCAAGTGTGCACAAGGGCCATGGGAGATTTGGGCTGGATCCGGTCAATTCGCACTCACGACTGTGAACCTGCATTAATGAAACAAACACAAAACAACGAAGAGAAAACACTGGATTGGAATAACACACACTCTTTGACCGTGCCAGTCCAGCTGGCTCTGTTAATACCAGTAGGTTTAGCGTTCATTCAGTCTAAATGAGCATCTCCGCATAAAAGTGGCATCTGTCTTTGCATCCCTCGTCTCTTCCTGCGGTAATTAGCGCCCATCGAGATGGCAGTTTGAAATTCGGCAGCTCTTTAAACCCCTATCCTTGTTTGACACTTCCTATCCGCCATCTCTTTTGTCGGCTTTGTGTATATTGTTCCCCATTTGCAGACACAGACATAATGGGGGTCCCAACAGGGGGCCTTCACCTGTGAAAGGGACCCCCAACGGTTCGCGCACCACTCAAACTCAATCTGAATGTGCGGCCACACACCACACAGCTTGAATGACATTCTTTATCGCCACCCCTTCCATTTGTCTGTTTTTCCTGTGTTTTGAAAACACATTCATCTTTTTCACATTCAGTGTTTTTTTCCAGTCACAGAGAGCCTAATGACGGACTAATTCGAAAGGGAGAAAATACAGGCCGTCGTCGCACAAAGAGACGCACCCGTTTACTCGTCAAGCACATGTGTTTTCCTTGTAATTGCACCTCCACAGGGGTCGCGCTTGGTGGTTTAGGCCCGCTCTTCTTGCGAGCCGAACGAAAGGGCAGTGAATGGAGGTGAGAAGTGAGAGTCCAAACAGTCCGACACATGACAAACTCGCACTTCCCTTTCCTGCTCGCCGTTTCTGCTTTTCAACAAGTACACTTCTTGTTATCGAAAATTTCAGGGAGATAATGGATGGTTTGATTTTTGGTTTCCCAAACTGAACTGATTCTATTGAGGTTTTGTTCTGCTGAAAGAAAGTCTTTCTGATAATTCGCTGCATGAATAATTAACATGCCCACTGAGCTCAACAAATAAAAGGAAAATGTTGGAAATGTCTTTAAAATGAACTTTGAATGTTGGCTTGTGTAAAAATGAGTCTGAAGCATGTTTAGACCTTCTGTAGTGTGAAAACTTTGGACAATTGAAGAGAGATTTGAAGTTTGGCGTGGTGATGGATGGATGGATGATAGACTGATTGATCAAGATTGGCTTTCCCTTACAGATGCTGGTGAAACAGCAGGAAATCCAGAGACAGATTCAGAACGCAGAGACTGAGAAACAACTAAAACAGGCTCTGAGTCAAGTGACTGAAATCAGCAAAGCTCTGGAAGAGATACGACTCTGTTACCAAAACCAGGTGAGTGTGTCAGTGTATCTGGTGTATTCAGGTTTTCATGTCAGAGACGTGGAGTTGTGATGCTTATGTGGTTGAGAAACACATTTGAATCCATTGCATCGTTTCCCAATCCAGTTTCCCCAGTTATTTACTTCATTTCTTGTCTATATAAATAGAAGCTGTGAAAAAATAATTAATATAATTTGTATTTTCACTATACTTGTACCAAACTTTTTATTTGCACTTAAATACTTATTATAATAATTAAATAATTACTTTTTTGTGCACTCTAAAAAATGCTGGGTTGTTTTAATGCAACTTTGGGTCAAATATGGACTAACCCAACTGTTGGGTTAAATTTTTCAATTACATTTTTAACCCAAAAATTGGGTTAGTCCATATTTGACCCAACGTTGGGTTACACCACCCATCATTTTTCAGAGTGTGGCGGTAGCTTGTGGATTTTCAATCGAAACAATCCTAAAGCGCCAACCAGTGTCATGCGATATTTGAATTAGCTTTAATTGTATCCATCTATACAGATTTCTCAGACAGCAGCTCAGGATCTCAACTCTCTGTCCGATCTGGCCACAGTAAGAACAAAGCTGGAGATCACCGAGAATGAGAGGAGCGAGATTGAGATTCAACTGAAAGACTCGCAACAATCTGTTAATGCACTTCAGGAGGAAAGTAGGTCTTATTTGAAAAGTTATCTATATTATGATGCTGAAAAAGTGTTAGGACCTTATATTGCTTGAAAGAACCCTCAAAGGAAAGACAAAACGCACATGAGATCTCAGCTGTTTCATCAAGATGATGAGTTGAGATTTAGGGCAGGTGGAGACTAACTTCTCAGATTTTTCTCCTGAGAAACGATCTCACATATGTCCCTCTAGAGTTTCAAAAGAGATTTCAATAATGTCTCAAACTCAGATTGGCCAAGATACTAAATTCTGCAATCAAAGTCTCCATATGAACTCAAGCATTTCTCACCAAGTTCTACATTTACTTAGGTTTTGTTAGAAGAAACAGAGACAATGAGTAATATTAGTTGATGCCTACATTAGACATGCTTGAGGCCTCCATTATGTCTCCAGAGCTTTGAAAGAGCCATTGCTGAGTAACTGAATTTTCCCACCCGAGAGTAATAGTACTATATCTTGGACATTTTTATTTTTTAAATATTATTATTTTGTTATAAAATGATCAATATTTTAATTGCAATATTTAAATTTAAATTTTAATTGTTTATTTTGCAATTAGTCAAGCTGCTCAAGGATAAACTGAACGAGATGGAGCAACATTCTTCCATCCAATCTAACCAGTCGAACGAAGCAAACGAAAATCCAGCTGATCCACCATCACTGGTGCCGCCATCACCTCCTCCTCCGCCTCCTCCTCCTCCCTCCCCCTCCACCTCCTCCTCCTCCACCTCCTCCTCCATCTTCAGCTGTCACTGAGTGAGTCTTCAGCACCTTTTTATGTCAAGCTATTCCAACCATAAAAACACACTACATGAAGCATCTCCAAAAGTTTATTAAACACAAATCCATTGTATTTTTAGCCCATTAAAGGCTTTGAGGAACAGAAAGCAGGGAGGAAACAGCACCACTCAAACTGCGAGTAAGACAATCATGCCTTACATCCGACCTGTACTATATGAAAGGCAAAATCGGCACAGCAGACAGGAAGAAACAATACAGTCATTTAAAAGTTGAAGTTAAATCAAAGAAAGCAAGTGCTGCTCTTCCATCCTCAATGAATACTGTGCACATTTTCTCACAGAACCCGCAATTACGGAGGATATGAAGGCCAGAGCTGTGGATGAAATGATGGAAAGAATCAAGAAAGGCATTATTCTCAAACCTATTCTCAGAACACCACAGGTGAGTCTGTCACTTGTGTATTATTACATGTTTTGCTGAACATAAATTGTACAGGGATTCACCAACACTGTCTGTATGACAATAATCAAATGTGTGATGGAAAAAAATCCTATGAGCATGTATGCATCACATACAGTTCTCACAGTAGGACATCGATTTCAATGATATAATAAAATACACCTTTGTAAGATAATCTATGTTATATTGGTCTGTTTAAGCAGAAAAAAATAAATAAATATTTGGTTTCTGTTCAGGCTGTGTCAGAGGATGAAAATGCATGGAAGGTTAGTGATATTAATGTTTTTTCTACAGTTACACATTATTGCGGTCTTTCAGGTCTTCCTGCAACTTACAGGTATGCGTGATTCCTATTGAATTTTAAAATATGAGGAGATTTCCTATTTTCTCTCTCTATGAAACTAGTTCCAGTGTGTGTGTGTGCGACATGCCTAACCACTTCATACATTGCTTGTAAATTATGTGAACTCTGGAGCACAAAACCAGTCTTAAGTCGCTGGGGTATATTTGTAGCCATAGCCAAAAATACATTGTATGGGTCAAAATTATAGATTTTTCTTTTATAAAATCATTAGGATATTAAGTAAAGATCATGTTCCATGAAGATATTTTGTAAATTTACTACTGTAAATATATTAAAACTTAATTTTTGATTAGTAATATGCATTGCTAAGAACTTAATTTGGACAACTTTACAGATGATTTTCTCAGTATTTAGATTTTTTTGCACCCTCAGATTCCTGATTTCTCAGCCAAATATTGTCCTATCCTAACAAACCATACAACAATGGAAAGCGTATTTATTCAGCTTCCAGATGCTGTATAAATTACCCTTATGACTATGTTTTGTGTTCCAGGGTCACATATGAATAAAGTAACTGTTCAGAAATTACAAAATATTATTAATCAAAAATAATTGACGTTTACAGGAGCAAAGGTCTGAGAACCGGAAATCAGCTGTGCTGGAATTACAGGGGATGCTGGTAAAATAAGATCTCTTAAAATGTGGACTACTGATAACTTTTATTACTCAGACTAGCTGTTTGCAAGGTTGACATTAAAATATACTTGTGGTTATTCCGATAGAACATTACTTTCAGATAAGGAAGTAAAATCTGGGTCTCTTATGCTCATCGAGGTTGCATTTATTTGACCGAAAATACAGTCAAAAATTGTGAAATATTATTTCAATATAAAATAACTGTTTTCTATTTGAATATATTTTAAAATGTAATTTATTCCTGTGATACAAATCTGAATTTTCAGCATCATTACTCAAGTCTTTAGTGTTACCGGCTACGTTTTTTGATTTATTAAACATTGGTATGTTTTATTATATTACTGTTTGCAGCCATTTTATAATAGGGTCGTGTGTTAGTGATTTTATCACAGTTAAGGTAGTTTTAGAGAAAACACCCCTTAACCACTGCAAAATCACTATTATACCTCTCATGGCTTATTGTATTAATGTAACTTTATTGGCTGGTTCACCTCAGGATTGCATGAGGAGGTCTGGCCCTCGAAGGGTGGAATCTAAAAAACGCTTCAGCCGTAATGTTGGAGAGGCGGAGCTTCAGATGGTGCTCCAGAGAAGGAGGAGGGCCATGGGGGATGAAAAAGGGACCCCTCCTTCTCCATCCAAACCCAAAGGTATACTGTCTCTCTTTTTACTCTTTCAAATGCCTGAAAAGCATCATTTAAACTGCTGATGCATTTAAATGTGTGTCAGCTTATACAAAACTGGTCAACCCTAAAGTTTATTATTGGAAAAATTAGCACACTGTAAACCAAAACAAACTTAATATATTAGATATACAAGCTTATCTACATATACCAGATATATAAATATATATATCTAGAATATATGTGTTGTGTGTGTGTGTGTGTGGGTGTGTGTGTGTGTTGTGTGTGTGACCCTGGGACCCACAAAACGCGTCCTAAGTGTACATTTTTTTTAAAACGTTTTCACGTCAAGCTTTCCTTGATTATGGTTTGTTAGTGATTGGACAATATTTGCCTATAGAACACCTATTTGCACAAATCTGGAATCTAGGGTGCAAAAAAATTCAGTTATTGAGAAAATCGGCTTTAAAGTTGTCCAAATGAAGTTTTTAGCAATGCATATTACTAATCAAAAATTCAGTTTTGATATATTTACAGTAGGAAATTTACAAAATATCTTCATGTAACATTTACTTCTATCCTAATGATTTCTTGCATAAAAGAAAAAACACTAATTTGGCCCATACAATGTATTTTTGGCTATTGCTAAAAATATACCCCAGCGACTCAAGACTGCTTTTGTGCTCCAGGGTCACAAATAAGTATATATATTAAATAAAGGGGACTGAACTGTTAAAACATGTTTTTAAAATTACAATATTTAATATTTAAGAATGTAAAAAAATAAAAAAACTGATCAACCAACTCACATGCAAGTATACAAAACATAAAAAAACACATGTTAATTTATCTTTTTTATACAAATGCCAAATGGCAGAGCTGTCTAAGAAAATAAGAAATAAAATATTGCACCCATTTGTAGCAAGGTTTATGCTTAAAGTAACTGAAAAATATTCCGAATCCAAAATAAACTTGAAAATACACTCTCTGAAAACAAGTTTTAATGTTTTAAGCAGTTTTGCTTCACACAATTTGTAGATATTTATTATTGTAAAAAAACATATATTTTGGGATAAAAATCATTTTTGATTAGTAGTTTAGTAGCTTATGGAAAAGGAAATCTTTTTTTTTTTTGTCGATCAATTTGGTCAAATTGGTTGCACTTAGAAGAAATATATCTTCTGGTGCTTAAAAGCAGCCTCTTCATTTATTGATTGGTTATGAATGTTTGTGCGAGATGCATTATAACGCAGCCACTAAACTAAAGCTTAAAGTCAATGTTTCCTCACTCACTCGCAGATCCACCTGCAGCCGTGTCCGTCTCGAGCTCTTTGCCCTGGGCGGGGGAGAGTGGAAGCGCCCCGGTGCTCCGGAGACTTCAGCAGAACCGTGAGAAGAGAATCTCTCACATAAAGGCTTCCGAGTCCATTATATGGGAAGAAAAGTGAGTTTTGAGGGTCTTTTAGTCTGACCTTCTGCACTTTTGAAAAAGGCGATGTTGAACTAAGTATGACTTCAACACCTATTTCCTTCTGCCAGATGCCTCTTGGAATTTGTTTAAAGTAAATGTCACAAAGCTGAATAAAGCATTAACCCTGCTAACCAAGCGATGAAAAAAACCAAGGACCCATGCATTCAAAATTGAATTATGAAAGAAATAAAAGACATTCTTTCTGCACATACTCAGTCTGTCTTTTCTTTGCACTCAGTCTGCGTTTGCTGTTGTGTTGGACATTTGTGCTTTTGAGGCGTGAATTCTTCCATTAAAAGACTTGACTTTCTTGAATAATTGACTTGCACAAGTATTTGGACCTTTGAATGGTTCTCTCATTTTGCTGAATTACAAATTCGACATTGACATTTTACAAGCTTTGAAACTCAAAATTATTTAACGTGACATTGCTCTGTATTCATAAAACCAGCATTGCACCCTGCTCGGGTTTTATTGTGTGTCATTCTTGGTAAATTTGTTCTTCAGATTTGTATTGCAATGCTAATACAATACCAATCTCATTTGGACTGAGATCAAGGCTTCGACTCAGTGTAATCAAGTTCATCCTGTCATTTTTGATTCACAACCTTGCTAATTTGACTCTATATTTGGGATTATTGATTTGGAGAAAGGCTAAATAAGTTGTCACCATTCTCCACATATGCTTTCACGTGTTTCACTTGTCTTGTGTCAATTTCCCGCAATATTAACTTTTAATCAAAACAGTAAAAATTGGCCTTCTCTAGCTACAAATACTTATGCAAGAAGAGTGTTTAAAGCTAATATATACTTAACATTAAAGAGTTTAAGCTACCATGGCTACCATACCATTTACCATAAAATAATGTCTGTGTAAAGAGATTCATTTTGGAAACTGAAAAAAAAAAAGTATTATTAGGTAAGTATCAGAAAATGTCAGGTGCAATTGTGTGTTATTCTTGTGTGTTAAATCTGTTGTTCAGGTTTGTACTGCAATGTTAAAATAACACCAAATAATCTATTTGGATTGAGAATAAGGCTTTGGCTCAATAGTCAAGTCCATCTTGACATTTTTGACCAACAACCTTTTTAATTTGACCCTGTATTTGGGATTATTGATTTGGAACATGGCAAAATAAGTTGATGCTTTCACATGTTGTCACCTGCGATTATAACTGAGGAGTTTTTATCCAAAAAAAATTAAATTGGCCATCTCTTGCAACACTTATGGGGCAAATACTTATGCAAAATTGTGTAAAGCTGATCTTAACCTAAAAGACTTCAAGATACCATAGCCAGAAAATATGCAATATATATATATTTTTTTACATAAAATAATGTCTGTGTAAAAAGGTTAGTTCAGGTTAGACAGATGCACTGCCATTAAGTGATGTGTGATATATAATCTCATTTTGATGTAAAGCAAAGGCTTCGACTCAAGGGGTGGAAGCAGGCCCCATCTTGGCTTTTTTTTTTACCTACGACCCTGGGTAAATGTCTGACTTTTGGTGTTTCGGAGTCTCTGTGTGTAAACTGTGCGCTGAATACATGTTTTCCATCTTCGACATGCGGAGTCTTGCACAGATAATAAGACAAGAAACCAGGAGTTTTGACAACAAAAAGGTCACAAACAGCCTAAAAACTGCGTCAACGTACTTCTCAACGGGTGTAAAGCGGGAGTACTTAAAAAAACTTTGAAGCTTACCATGGCTGAAAATAGCTAGATCTTATTTTTTTTACTAAAACAGATTTCTGGGAAAATATCGTAGTTTAGAGAACTGCTAAGGTTTTTTAATGAAACTGTAAAAAAGAAAAAAAAACACAATTAGGTAAGTCGCTGTAGAGCTTCAGTGTCAAAGCAAAACCACACACATGGTATTTTGTGCGCGCCATCTTAAAACACCTGGAATGAAAAGGGCACCTTTGGGGTGGGGCTCCACCGTAAACGCCCACCTCCACACTCCTATTCTTTGTTAAAAGCATTTTAAATGGAGTACAATTATTTTCCACTCTCACTCACTTTTGCCTCTCTCCTTTTAAAACGCAGTTCGTTCTGTAAGGATCCCTCTCACCCAGTGAGCTTTTCATCTAACAAACACTATAAGGAATTCATGTTTTCCCCCAGAAACTGAAAGGTGTCTGATTTAGGTGTGTGTACATCTGTGCGTGTGTTTGTGTGAGACAGAAGGTGAAGAGATGTGTAGATATGGATGTAATATGCATGACCAAAACAAAGAGCCGGTGGAAAAATTCAAAATGTGTGCGGTCCTGAAATCCTCTTTTAGTTAATTACTATTTAAATTTAATTTAATTTATTATTTAATTTCATTTGATTGATTTGATTGATTAATTTAATTTAAGTTATTTAATTTAATTTAATTTAATTTATTTAATTTTTTTATTTTAATTTAATTTTATTTTATTTTATTTTATTTTAATGTCACCTACTTGGTGCTTAGCAGACCTGGAACCTAACATAAACATTTTCTATTTGACTAATATTGATAGAATCACTACCTTTAGTATTTATTTTATTTTATTTTAATTGTGATCATTTAATTAATTAATTTTTTTTTTACTCCTTGCACCTAATTGGGTTCATACATGCCCGCATTGAGCAGAGCTGGAATCTATGAACATATTTTATTATTATTATTATTATTATTATTATTATTATTATTTATTAACAGATTTTTAGAATTACGACACATTCTTCATACTTTTTTTTTATAAATGCACCTAGTTGGTTGAGAAAATGTCCACAGTGTGCAGAGCTGGAATCTATCAAGACAGATTTGATTAATATTTGTAGAATCGCTACAGAATTCTCATACTTCCATTAGCGTTATTATTTCTCCGTTTTTTTTTTCACATGTGCAATACCGCCTCCAGCCTGAGTGGCGCTGTTTTGTCATCAGACTCCCCCTTCAGCTGCGAGCTACGTCTGAGGAAGCCGCAGAAGAAACTTTGACCGCTTCAGTTGTTAGCCTAGCAGCGGAGACACACATCTCCTTTATTGTTTACCAGTCCCGTATTTATTCGACTAGCCCTTTTAAAAAGATGTGGTTTATTTATTTACTCAGCTGGTTGTCGCTGGTGGTGCAGATATGTTTCGTTACTCTCGCTATCGGTGAGTTTTATGTCGCTGCTGTTAGCCGCTAACTCCCTTTTGCTGACGCGACCAAAGAAATCCCACTCACTGCTCCTGTGCCTTATTATCTGTAAAATAGCTGTTTATTATTCATTAATAGTAGCCTAATACAAATAATACAAATCAAATGACAGATAGATAGATAGATAGATATAATGCATTACAAAATTATTTTAATATTTAATTTATTAATTATGCCTTATAATGCACTCTAGGATCCCATGAATGATTGTAACCACAGTTATAACACATTATAATACTTGTCTATTCATTGATTCACTTTTAGAAGGTATAATGCAAATACACAACCAATTTCAGATGTAACCAGGAATCTGCAAATATTATAATGCATTTTAAATTTGCTTAGTTATTTATGAATATGTATGTTGTTTATTATGTTTACCTTTGTAATGCGTTATGCATAAAGGCTAGGCCTGTCACGATAACAGCTTTTTGTTGTGCGATATATTGCCCCAGAAGTAATTGCGATAAGCGATATTATTGTCATTTTAAAGACTGAATATATGAATATACAATCATAATGTAACAGCATTATAATGCAAGAAGGTCTACACACTTCCAAAGGACAACAAACTTTTCATTTTTAAGAATATTTAGATCATGGAAATGAAGTATCAAAATATCCGATACCTTAAAAAACCTGAATAAATAGTAAATAAACATTTTCTAACAAAAGTGCAAAGTAGCAAGTAGAAAAAAAGAAAAATGCACAAAGATCTTTCCATCTACAGATTTTTCCCTGACCTTCTTTTCTCTGTAAATGAAGGGTGCGTACTATTGCTGAAAAACACAATCACTACTCGGCAATCAGATGTGCGTCAGATCCCTAAACAAGACCATATCTGCAGATGAAACTCTTTTTGTAGAAGCATTTTTAAATGTGACCTAGCACCTCATGACTACACCACGTTATGCACGAGAAGCTGCGAAAGACACTCAGGCGCAAGTGGAATGCAAAAAACATGGTGGCATTAATTTTTTAAGTAAATATAATGGGCGATATATTGCGTCACCAAAAATGATTGAGGTCATATATTGCGCGAGAAGTCGATATATTGGTTATTGCGACAGGCCTAATAAAGGCTTTAAGTAAAGTGTTGTCTTATACAGTCTGTTTGTATAAGCTTGTAGTTTTTCTCAGTTTGCTATTTGTCTTCACAGCTGCAGGCCTGTATTACCTGGCAGAGTTAATCGAGGAGTACACAGTCGCCACCAGTCGCATTATAAAATATATGATTATGGTGAGTATTACGTTTATTTTGATGTGTGTGGCATTGCATTGGTGATGCTTGCATAGACTAATATTGGTGGAACTCCAGCCATATCTGGTGACCAGAGTGTCATACTGAACACAAATCCTTTTGAATCATATTCAGACTGTCGCCAGTGTAATTTGCCAGTGAGAATTGCATGCACTTTAGTAGGCGTCAGCACAATGTTTTCTCCAACAGTACTTCAGACAGTATTGCATGCTTTTTGTGATGTTAGGTAGGTTACATATGCTTCACGTCTCATCTAACTCGTACTCTCATCTCTCAGTTCTCCACAGCGGTGCTGGTGGGACTCTATCTGTTTGAGGGCTTCCCCACGCTCATGATCGGAGTGGGTCTCTTCACCAACCTTGTTTACTTCGGTCTGCTTCAGACGTTTCCATATATCATGCTGACCTCGCCAAACTTCATCCTGTCATGTGGTGCGTGATGAAGAGCATCTTAGGAGGCATATTTGACTATGATCTCTGTGCTTGTGTTCTCCTCTCATCTGTGTCTTTGCTCTCTTTTGCAGCACTGGTTGTGTTCAACCACTATATGGCCTTCCAGTATTTTGCGGAGGAGTACTATCCTTTCTCTGAGGTTGGCTCTTTTTCATTTTAAAGACGTAAACCACAAAAATGCTGCTTAAAGGATGTCAGAGTTTACTGTGGGATGGAGTTCAGACTAATGTGTGTGTGTTTTCAGGTTCTAGCGTACTTCACTGTATGTCTGTGGGTGATTCCATTCTCATTTTTCGTTTCTCTCTCTGCTGGGGAAAATGTTCTTCCATCCACTGTGCAGCAGGGAGGTGAGTGACAATCTGACAAAGCAAATTGTGTTTTCATACAGTCTATATGACCACACGGGTGTGTTAAACTATATCCTTATCCTTAAACTTTCAGGGGTGATTGAAATACTGGTGTATAAATTAAATTTGTAGAAGTCTGTGTAAAAAGTAGTGGGATTGAGTGAATTATCTCTGGATATGTTCAAAATGTTAAAAAGTGGGCAAAGTTTGCTTCAGAATCGATGCAAAATCTTTCAGTTAAAATTTTGTTTGGTTTTAAAAAGCGTAGATACCATAGTTTAATACATAGTGCATAATGTATAAAATAACATATTTAATGGAATTATTTAATGCCATTTAGTATAATTGTAAGAAGCACATTTTAAATAAAAAAAGTGCATTTTAACACTGAAAAAAATTGTCCAAAAATGTGCATTTTTATTGCACATTGTTTTTTTCAGTCTAATTCAATAATGATAAATAACGTAATAAAAATATAGATTTTATTAAAAATAAATTTGTTTTTATTTTGTAATTCTTACCTTCAGAAAATATTCAGATATGCATTTTACTTGGAACACTTTAGATATGCATTTTACATTGGATTAATAAATTAATATAATAATATATTAATTCGCAATTACATAAACGATAATAAATATAATAAAAATAATTTATTTAAATATTTTTTTGTAATACTGTGCCTTTCAAAATAATCAAATGTTAGTTTAACTTTGAGCATTTTTCACACTAATACTCTAAATAAATATCAAATAAAATATAATTTTATTTAAAAATAAATGCTTTTTAAAAGGAATTTATATACCTTTAAAACTATCAATATTCATTTTACTGTTGAACATTTTCTGATTAAATACAAATAATAAATGCAATTATAAAAATAGATTTTCTAAAATAAGTTTTTAAATAAGCTTTTTTGTAATTCACATACCTTCAAAAAATATTAAATATTGCATTTTTTCAGTTCTAATAAAAAAAAGTACTAATAATATTAAAAATAAATGTTCTGTTGTAATTTACATGCCATCAAAAATATATGGGGTTCCATTACAATGTGCATATTATGATATTATCATCAGAATGTTACAGAATAATGTAATTAAAATTTTTACTGATCACCCACTTCCATCCAGACATTTATAACAAGTCTAAGTCCTATTTAACTCCTGTTCATTATTCCCTGTTCCTGTGCTTTTCTCAGACGATGTGGTGTCAAATTACTTCACTAAAGGCAAGCGGGGCAAGCGCTCGGGCATCCTGCTCATCTTCTCTTTCCTGAAGGAGGCCGTTTTGCCAAGCCGACAGAAGATGTACTGATGAAGCAGTTCATATGCGCATTGGATGGAGGGGTTTGGGAGGGTTTGTTCAGGCCACCGGCCCCTTTCAGTGGACAGCTTGTTTTTGTGGGAGAATCGATGATCATGAGATTGAATCTGTAGCCGAGGGAGAGGACCAGATCAGAACAAACGCACATTAACCCTCGAATGAACTTACCTGTCTGTTGTTTCATGTCCAGAGTTGCCAGCTAATTTCTTCTTAGGCGTCTAAAGACATGAAAGGACACGAGAAGTCTTTCATGCGTAAAGGCTTGATCTTCTGTCTATACGTGGATGATTGTGGAAGGGGCTCCTGCTGATTTTCTTCTAATCGCATCACTTCGAAAGCCAATTCGCTCATGAATTGATGTGTCTGGATTTTTTGTTCACATTTCAAAGAAATGTTTTACCCTGAATCCAGTGTTTGTTTCGCTCACTCTTCATCACATCTTACACTACACGTATTTGTTTAAAGTTAGACTTTAAGCAAGTCATTTTTTAATAACCTGATGTTGAGTCAGTTTCAGTAAGGATTGTTTGTGTTGATTTATAAATCCATTTTATATCAGCTGGTGGTGTGACAAGCAAAGAAAAGCTCGTTTTAGGGTAAAATGTTGCTTTAAATACTGCAGTCATGAGAGCCATAGTGTTGGCCATGCTTAATTTGTGTGCTGTACAGGAGTATAATAAAATTCAGTTGTATGAGTTTTTGAAAGGTAAACATTGTCATGTACAAATGAGGATCTGATGCATCGTGGGTGAATCTCAGAAACAGATCAGGTCACATTTCAGCCCAAAATCACTTAAAAGAAAATATTGCATTAAGAAAATTAAGGCTTTTTTAGCATTATTAAGATTAAGCGATTTGAGCATTGTTTTTTTCCAGTCTAATAAATTAAAATTTTTAAATAAATTTGCTTTTGTAATTAAAAATTTGCCTTAAAAAAAACTCAGTCAGGATGACATTAATTTTTCTAAGGTCTAAAAATGTGTATTAAATGTGCTCAACTATCAGAAAATGTTCATGCTAAAAGTGTTAACAATTAAAGCAAATTAATGTGCTTTATCAGGAAATGTTTAGGCAAAAAGTCTTAACAATTGAGCTTATCAATAAAAAAGCCTATTTTCCCATTTGGATAAAAAAAACAGCAGATAATTGTTCATAAAATAAGCTTAATTTTCTTTAAAGTGTTTAAACCTCAGACCTCATGAACATGTTTTGCAGAACTATGATGTGTTTCATTTAAAATTTTTATTAAATCTGGGTTGCGTAATAAAGATTTTGTTCATTTTCTTAAAAGGCAAATGTGAAGAATTTCTAATAAAATGTCCGAATGACTCAGAGGGGCCCAAACGCGGTCTGTACTGACACATTTGCGCTCCTCTGTATTTGGCAGACGGGATCTTACACTTGGGAGTGCAAGGTTGAGGAAAGGTCAGCACGCATTCATTTCAGGAAGCTCTCGTCTGGGGAGAGAATCACTTAGGAGGGCGGATTAAGTTGCCCTTTGCTGGTGTTATCAGACTATTTTGTGGCATGTTTCGTAATGGCTGAGGTTAAAGTCGACATACAGAAAACTGATTCTAGGTCAGTGTGAAAGGGCAGCGCTTTTCTCGCATGTCAAAAATGAAGCCAAGTGTCCTCTGGGATCGGATGACGACAGCAGAGCTGTTTTGGGCCGTGACCCGGGTCACTGTGGTTTCGACCTTGACGCCTCCAGCCTCCAAACCGCATTCGCTCAGAGTTCAACTTTCATTAACACCTACATAGTTCAGCATTGAGGAACTTTTCAGAGATTTTTTTTTTCGCCTATATACATGTTTTCTACTCCCTTTTTCACCCTTTGATGATGTGCATACAGAAGCACGTTGCAGTTAAAAGCTACTCCACAAATTTTAGCCTTTGCTCAGATTTTTTGTGTTTTGGAAAAGCCTTCGACTCTCGCTGAATCTCACAAAACCTGTCGAGAACGTGTTAGAGCCATAGACATAGGCTTTGATTCCAGGTCCTTTTTCCCACTGCTTCCTGCGTCATCTACACTGTAGACAAAAGCACAATTTAATTTTCTACTTTAATGTGAAAATAAAAACAATCAACATTCTGAAGTGTTTATACACTACCGTTTAAAAGTTTGTGGTCGGGAAGATGTTTTAAATGTTTTTGAGTCTCACCAAGGCTGCATTTATTTGATTGAAAACACAGTGAATATTACAATTTTAAATAACTGTATTATTGTAATATATTTTAAAATGTAATTTATTCCTGTGATGCAAAGCTGAATTTTCAGCATCATTACTCCAGTCTTCAGTGTCACGTGATCCTTCAGAAATCATTCTAATGATCTTGTGCTTGAGAAACATTTCTTATTATCAAAGTTGAAAACAGTTGTGCTATAATGCGGTGCAATGTTTTGGTGGGAAACGTCAAACCTTTCTATATTTTTTGATGAATAGAACGTTCAAAAGAACAGCATTCATTTGAAACAGAAATCTTTGGCAACATTAAAAATGTCTTTACTGCAACTAAAAGTTTTAATTTCTTATATAATTTACTGGTTGCACACCAGTCTGTTATTGTCGGGACAGAGATTTTAAAATTTACTTTTTCATGCCCCTAAACATGATTGGTTGCTTTACATGCCAATCAGACACCTCTTGGGCGTTTCTTAGCCAATGAAAGCTGCGATGGAGTCCAGTCCTTCTGCTGTCAATCTGAAGGTTGGAAACTATTGAGAACATGACTTTGGTGTCTATAGATGTATACCTCTATCTCTCAGAAAAAAAGGTACTAAAGTTGTCACTGGGGCGGTACCTTTGAAAAGGGTACAACTTTGTACCTTATTTACCCCTAAAGAGTGCATATTAGTATATTAAAAGTACATTTTAGTGCCTTTTGTTAAAGATACCACCCCAGTGACCTTTTTTTCTAATTGTGTAATGGGTCTAATAGTGTCCTGGCCAGGTGCATGGCCACCTCAGTCCAGGGCGAGGCATCTGGTTTTAGGGAGCGACCCAAGTGAGGCAGATCCAGCACACTGCAACACTGGACCTGCCTGAGATCATGTAGCTGTTTGCTTTTCATGATCCTCTTCTGTTTGTCTTTTCACCACATGGCATCTTTCAGAAACCTGTTGCACAAACACATTTATGTTCATTTGCGTATCTGACTTCATGCCATCAGCTTTTGCCCATATGCAATGTGATGTAAATTCATCTAAATCAATAGCACCTGACACCGATACCTGGCAGTGAGCCTGTGGCCCCAGATCCTAGAGAGGTCGAGGGGTGTGTGACCCCTCTTGTCTTGAGCATGTATGTCTGCCCCGTTTCTCACTAGCGTCTCTGTACTGTCTGTCAGACCTTCAGCAGCGGCCAGATGCAGTGGAGTGAGTCCTTCATCTGTGGAGCTGAGGATACAACAACTCTGAGGAAGCTGAAACAGTTTTAAAGGGGTCCTATTATGCTTTTTCACTTTTTCATCTTTAGTTAGTCTGTAATGTTGCTGTTTGAGCATAAAAATGATCTGCAAAGTTACAAAGCTCAAAGTCCACTTCAAAAGGAGATATTTTATTTAACAGAAATCACTTTTCAAAAACTACAACGAACGACTCGTTTGGACTACAACGCATATTTTCCGGGATTTGTGATATCACAAATACCAACAAATGGGACGAGACCTGGTTGAGCTGCATTAGAGAAGGCAACGAGTGTTATCACTATGTCGGAGACTTAGCTTTCCCAAGGCAGACGAACTTAGAGTGATTACAATCATCCGGGTTTAAATCAAGCTCAAATTGATTTGATTTGATGCAATATTTACACTGAAGCTCACACTGAAATGTCACGCTATGGTAAGGGGCGTGACATTTCCCGACCAGGCGCCGAGTGCTGCCAATCACAACACACACTGGCCCAGCTAACCATCACAGCACACACTGGGCCCATCCTAACCGATCACAGCACACAACCGCCCCAGCTACCAATCACAGCACACAAGGGGGCCGCCCCGCTAACCAATCACAGCACAACAGACACGGCCATCTTAACCGATCACACACAACACCGGCCCAGCTAACCAATCACGCACACACCGGCCCAGCAAAACCAATCACAGCACACACACCGGCCCAGCTAACCAATCACAGCACACACCGGCCCAGCTAACCAATCACAGCACACACCGGCCCAGCTAACCAATCACAGCACACACTGGCCCAGCTAACCAATAACAACCACACTGGCCCCGCTAACCAATCACACCACACACTGGCACACACCGGCCCAGCTAACCATCACAGCACAAACTGGCCCAGCTAACCAATCACAGCACACACCGGCCCAGCTAACCAATCACAGCACACACCGGCCCAGCTAACCAATCACAACACACACCGGCCCAGCTAACCAATCACAGCACAAACTGGCCCAGCTAACCAATCACGCCACACACTGGCCTCTTAACTCAATCCCAGCACACTCCGGCCCAGCTAACCAATCACAACACACACCGGCCCAGCTAACCAATCACAGCACATTTCGTATTTCAGAAGGCGGTCCTTCATTTGATACAGGACCTATTCGAGCCGTTCATGCCAGACTGGGGAGAGAGGTGTTTTAATAATGTAAAATATGTGAAAAATAATGTTTTTCGAACAACCTAGTATGAGAGCCTGTTCTAGTACACCCCCAAAACAAAATCAAGACACTGTAAAAGAGCATAATAGGACCCATTTAATAAGGCCACAGGTCTGAC
This sequence comes from Sinocyclocheilus anophthalmus, assembly GCA_018155175.1. Taxonomy (NCBI): domain Eukaryota; kingdom Metazoa; phylum Chordata; class Actinopteri; order Cypriniformes; family Cyprinidae; genus Sinocyclocheilus; species Sinocyclocheilus anophthalmus. The sequence goes on along the minus strand of JADLZN010008546.1, from coordinate 22,111 downwards.
CCATAACTTTACTAAAATCATGATTATGCTGACAATGTATCCATATGTCTGCTTTTTTATCCACTGGTAATTTGAGTTCAGTATCTAATAATTTAATAGTCTAATTTTGCACTATTCATTAGTGCATGTTTGTATATTAGTGCAAAAAAGATAATAACTTGCTTAACCTTAAAAAGATGATTAAATGTTTCCAGTCCTGGTCTAATTTTGCACAATTCGTCATCAGTGCATGTTATTAAAATAAAAAACCAACAAATAAATTATATTATTTATTCAATATTGTTTTAAAATCTTAGGATCAACATATAATAACTTGCTCCACCTTACAAAAAAATACTTACTTTTCAATTGAAGTTAACAAATCCTGGTCTACTTTTGCACAATTCATCAATGAAAAAAAATAAAAATAAAATAATGACAATATAAAATAAACAAATATTATCTAATATTTTTGTCAAAATGACTTGCCTTTTTGGCTGATCAATCCTGGCGTCATTTTGCAGAATTCATCCGTGCATGTTATTAAAATATAAATAAATAAAAATTCATTTAACCCATAAATAGCATGGTATTATTGGTTGGTGCTAAAGCTGGTAGCAAATTAGAGTCCGAGCTTAACCGCGGGGCATGCGACTGACTTTCCCTTTTCTTTTCTCTGATGTTGCCTATCAGGTGCTGCTTTTGCTCATTACGCATGTATGGGTAAGGCACTCAGAGCGCGGGTGCCGGGGTTTCCTAAGTCCGGGTGGGCAGAGGGAGGAGCCTAGTATGTAAAACCAAGTCCCGCCCATTTCCCCCCTTGTTGAATATCCAGTTTCACTCCAAAATAATAACTAAAATTGGTTGTAAATATTGTTTCACGCTGACTTTGATGAAAGAAACAAAGTCATCTGCATTTTAATACTCATATCTGTGTTCACCTTCATTATTAGATATGAATCTTAATGATAACGCGTTCATACACATTGATCTGGGCTCCATGTTCCAGCAGGTAAATGAGGCAGGCGTATGTGTTGGGTCGGCTCTGAGCAGTCAGCACCATATGTACAGGTCTGCGTCCATGAGGACAACTGCTATTCACATCCGCAGAACCACCATCCTCCAGCAGCAGCTCCATACAGTCCAGGTGTCCATGTAGAGCTGCTATATGAAGCACACTGAGACCCTGACACACAAACACACACACTTACATCATACAGTTACCCCGACAATATCTAGACACTTAAATCAATAGATGAACTGTTTACAATGAAGACAAAGAGCGTTGCACATATTGTAATGAACTATATCTGACTTCATTCATCCAACCCTGGTCTCATTTTGCATAATTCATCAGTGCATGTTATTAAAAACATTTTTTTATTTCATTTTGTTTTCGTGATCTTTTATCAAAAATCCTTCCAAAATGTCTCCAAAACTACTTTCCGTTTCAACTGATGTTACCAATCGAGATATACTTGGTTATAATGTTATAAGCCCTAATAGTCTTTTTACTTTTACAGTTATGTAAAACATGTCAGTAAAGATGTTTATGGATGTGAAATGATTCCATAAATATGAACAGTTATGCTTCATAATATATGCTTTATCTTTATCTTATCCCATTGGTCATTGAAGTCTATAAATATGTCAAAACTGCTCAACCGTAAATCAAGACTCTTTAAATTAAATAGTCTATATTAATCCAGAATGTTTGTGTAGTGTACGATGGAAAATGAAAAGATTGCAGAAATTGCAAGAGTAATAAATGTAGTTTAAAAAGCTCCAGAACATGCATATATTATTTTAAAATAAACTCCTTGTACATTATGATTATTAATGTAATATGTATCCCCTGCTTATATAAGTTTTGCATGATATTTGCATTACCAGTAAACATTTCTCAGAGAATGAGGAATGAGAGACAAAAAAGGAGACCCAGCTGACTTCACCAGCACTGGTCATCATCTGCCCTCACTGACAGCTGAACCTTCAATGTAAGAGCCTGGCCAGTCTTTAATGTCTAATGTTAAGCGGTTGGAGCTGAATTAATAACAGTGCATTGTGTGTGAGTGAATAAAGCACGCACGTGTTTGTCAGTGTGCAGTGGTGTCCGCGCTCTCTTCAGAGCCGAACTCAACCACTCACGCGCTCCGCACGCTGCGGCGTGAAGCACGTCGCTCTCCGGCGGAAATGCACGAACCCGCCGAACCAGCGATCCGGAAACATCCGACAGACCAACACTAGAAATAAACAAATGCAATGAGTTTATAAATTTTTAATGAATGCTTATGGTGTTATTAATGCCATAACCTACATCTACCATCTACAAAATGTCACATAAAATGCGTTATTTATTTTTAAGAATTTCTAAAATCATCCCGCAGAAACTCACCTCATGATCGCCGAGTTTGTTGTCGTTTCTGTGGCTGACTGTGTCCATGGTGTCTCTCCTGTCAATCAAGTTTATTTCAATTCTTTTGCGTCAGGCTGCTTGACAAACACGGACGTTTTTAGGTTAAAATTCCTTTATTGTTGGGTTTTAGGTAAAAAAATGTATCTTTTAGTATGAGCTCATGGAAACTACATTTAGGTCTGTAATAATTATAGAAGAATTAGATAAATGTTTTCAGTGAAGAATAGCATGTGACGCTGCTTGAAATGTCATGTCAACTCCCATCATCCACTAAAATATTGAACTGGACATGCATTTCTGTGGGATATGTGCATATACGACCACGTTAAATAATAAAGAACCCTAATAAAGGATCGCGAAGAATAAAAAAAGGATGAAATTCATCAAGTGCCCATCAAGAGTTTAGCCTTTTGACACCAGAATTGTATAGATGAATAACATGTATAGATGCATGCAGAGATTGATCTTGATTTTGAACATGGCATCCAAATGCATCTGTCATATGGATCATAGATACATTCTCCGTTTCTCTGTGGGTTCTCAATGTGAACAATGCTTTCTGATGAGAGGCATCAGACGCTTGATGATGATCAGATGAAGTGCATGTCTGCAACAAATTTAAATATCAGTGATATAGTATTAACTGTCAATTTTTCAATTCAAAGTACAAACTTATTTCCTTTAGTGCTTACTAATTCAGATCATTATACTACAAATTAATTTTTATTAGGGCTGTCAATTTGACATTAGTGTGTTAATTATAAAAAAAAACACAGTATAAAAGTGGAAATAAAACAAACAATATATTGACTTCTAAAGCTATATTTTGTGTATTCAATGCTTTTGTCTAACAAACTTTTTTTTTTTTTTTAATGAAATTTAATATTTTCAGGCATGGACACTTATATTGATCGTCTTCTTTGAAAAACCTCAATCGTACCTGCCTCTAATACACACACACACACACACACACACACACACACACACATATATATATATATTGTTTAACTAATGAGCATATCATGTAATTATTAATATGCTTAAATTTTTTTAATTGATTGGCGGCCTTATTTTTTATGTAACAGGAAAAAGTGACACTGTGAACTTCTGAACTGCAGTGATTCTGGGCCGCTATGAGCCTAAAGGCAGAGGAAGCGGTCATTCTGACAAAATGTCAATAGAAACTGATCCTAACTCCATCTTTAACTGCCCTCAAACTATGTCACATCTTTCGAAAGAGAGCCACCTCGCTGTGCTGTCATAAGGTCATGTACCGAGCACATAAGCTCAGGGCAGAGATGAGGGTCACGACCTTTGTGTGCTTCATCTCTGATCTGGGATCAGTTCAGTTGGACAGCTGAAGGGAGCAAAGGGACACGGAAGAAAACGAGCCTCTGGTCACAGACCAGCAGAGCGCAGTGAGATTAAATGGGGGATGGAGGAAGGAAAGATTACAGATGAATGTTGGCTGATGAAGCTTGCTTTAGGCTTCCCTGAAAATGAGATCATGTATTTCTCTTGCCAGCTGTTGTGCATTACTATTGGATGCTGTCTTGACCAATAAGGATGTAACTAGTCTGATGTGGGCGGAGCAATGATTCCAGCACAAATTACTGAACACCAATGAAAACAAACACTGCAAAGGCCAAATGTGCCTGAGGAGAGTCTCTCTCCGACTCAAGTGAACACTCAATTGAGTCAGTAACACTTTCCAACAAATCTTTATATGTTAATATTAGTTAATGCAACAATACTCTAATGCTAATTTACATATATTAATACATTAAAGTATAAATAACATGAGTTAATGTGTAGATAAGCTGTAAAAAATGTTGTTATGATATTTCCAATGTTATTAAAGCTACAACCATAATTTTTTTGTTACTTGAAGCAAAATAAACGATAACAGAAAAAAATATTAAAAACATATAAAACTTTAAACTGAAAAAAAAAAATATTTAGCTATAGTTGCCAAGTACCATTTTACTTATTTTTTCATCATTTTAGTTTTAACTTAATACTACCCTAGAATAACACAACTCACACTGAAATAGAAATAAATAAAAACTATATAGACATAAAAAAAATAAACCGAATAAAAATGACAATTGAATGACTAGAAATACAATGACTAGGAACTAAAACTAAAACCGTTAAAACATTTGTGTTACTTTTATTCAAATAAACATGAACTGAATAAAATAAAACCCTTAAAAAACATATTTACTCGTTCAAGCCCATTTGTCTTATTTGTCCATTAGTTTTTTAAAGTAAAATACAAATCATAAACTATATCGACAATCTAAAAACAACAACATAAAATGACAAAACACACATACGACAAATTTAAAATGAAAATGTAATATGTTAAAATAAAACTCACATTATGAATAAACCTTGTAGTATTGAAAACAACACTGCGGTCCCCCCCCCCCCCCCCTAGTCATTAACTATTGTATAAGTTTTCCACATTTTATTTTTCATACAATTGACAAGTAAGATATCCTTCAAACCTTGAAACTAAGATACGTCATCCAAAAGTGAAGTTCGTCATACTTTTTAAAGACAAACTTTTTTTTGGAGCACAGACTACCAAATCACCGCTGGTAGGACCAGGGTTGACCTTTAATAAGGTAAACACGATCTGTTCGATTCTCACACTGATTTAATGTGCAATAATCTGAAGTGTGGATGTGCTGTTTCCCTCTTGAACATTTAGCTACAAATCCAACCAAAAGCGCATCCTATTGACTGCATCACATTTGCAAGGCTCATTCGAGCTGGGTTCATTTAACGCCGCTGAATGTTGTCTCTCCTCTAGTCTCAACTTGAGTTTCTCATCCTACTAGTTTCTTGTGTATGCCCTGTCACTTCTCTCTTCGCTCTCTGCTCTCTCTCCTCTCCTCTCTCTCTCCGTCAGCCCTACAGCGTAGAGGGCACACTGGCATATTCTGGGGGGGGCAGCTCTGACTGCTCGATTTTAGCCTGGTAAGCGCAGTGACCCGTATTCGACCCCAACTCCCACACCCCGCTCGGAGAGAGCGAGATGAGAGTGTAGAAAGGAGGCAGAAAGGATGAATCAATAAAGCTATTTAATGCAGTCTGCTTTATATAAAGCCATGAAATGAAAGAAGACAGTCCTTTAAGATCCAAAAATTGCAGTTTTGTGGGTGTTTTATTTCATTCTGATTTGCTGAGTTAACGTCAACTAAACATAGACAAAAACGTCAGTTTTTAAAAAGACGGTTCATATATTTTTTTCTCTTTCAGGATCTGAGGGAGGGAATTCAGGGTTCTTCTTGATTTGGCAGCATTTGTCCACAACAGATGCCTCTCTTGAAGAAATGCTCTCCCCTAATATAAGTACTGGGTTCCTGGAGTTATGATCGTATTTAAGACCTTTTAAAAACAAGTAAAGAAATGTAAGGAATAAGCTGAATGGAACAAAATACGTCTATATGGTCTATAAATGGAAATGTCTTGTATTAGCATTAGCAATGCTTAAACGTCTGAACTTCCAATAGATCTCCATAACTTTTTATTGGACTTTACAAAACAAACTGTATACCTTCTGATCACACTGCGAAAAAGTAATGCTCTTTTGCCGTACACTATAAAAATGTTTTAGGTGCACAGTGTCATTCACACAAAAACTAAATACCATCATGGTAACACACAAGAAACTGAAATAATGCAGTAAACATTCATTTAACAATATTAGGTGTAACACAACCCTAATATACAAAATTGATTAGAAAAAACTAAGAAGAAACATAGTTCTTTCAACAAAAAAACACCTTTGAAAGTAACATGAATCCTGGTATGTTCAATTTACGGTTATTCACTGTAACAACTTATACAGTCTTTTTTTGTCACTTGCCAAAAACGTCTATAACTACGGTAAACTTCATGTCCTACGCTGTAATGTCCAACTACATTTTTCACCTATATACGGGGAATTACCCATTGAACCATTAACCGTTTTTCCTGTAGCATTGTTAATGTCGATCGTAATTACCGTTTAAATCATTTTTTACTTTGTATTTTTGTTTAATCTTTGTTCTAAGGATATTAATCAGTTGCATTTTACCTTGAAAAGCACATATTAAAAATAAGATTCTTGTGTTTCTGATAAATTGAATCAAAATTACGTAGTTTATGCATAAAACTAGAACAAATATTTGCTAAGAATTGTTATAAAAAGCACTTCATCGCAAGAGACAGCAAATTCTCACAGAGAAAAACAGAAGTTTGTTCGTGTTTTAAGCACAAACTCACTTAATTTTGTTCAATTTCTCAGAAAACAAGACTTCATATGTTGCATCTCAAGTGAATGTATCTTGATTTAAAAATGTTTAAAAATGTGTACTGGATAACAAGATTGAGTGAGATATTCATTCTTTTGAACAGTCCATGCAACATTTAATGGCATTACTTAAAAAAATTATACATACTTTAATTTATTTATTTCTTTACTATACTATCTGCCCCGCCATTACTTCCTATTAGGACTATGTCCACGAAGGGAAGACAACTGCACTCATCACCCTTAACAACCACAGAGCAATGTGCCAAAAACACATAGACACCCTAGAAATACCAGAGAATACCCTAGAGACCACCTAACAACACCCTGCCAGTGCCAACCATCATCAAAACCCTAGCATTGTGGTGGTGAGTTTTGCACTTACATTTTATTCTAGAAATGTAAATGTTATTTTCATGTGTAGGGTATCAGACCGAATCAGACAATTTAAGATTTGATCAAGAACAAATCTTAGAAACACGAGGAGCCAAATTCCACAAAGGCCCAAGACACAGGATGTTCGTAAATAAGATCCTGGCGCCACAAGCCTGAACCAACCAGCAGCTTTGAGTACCTCACAGCATTTAAACAAACAAACACTTATTGACAATTCCAAAGAGATTGTCAATTTTGGGGCAAGTAATCAAGATTAATGGTCAAAAGATATCACAGCGTGACCATCACATGTAAACCAGTGATAGTGATCACAAGCTCTTCGGATTGACTTTTCCCTCCACCTCAGAGACAAAGAACAGACTGAGATTCCTTACAGACCTTTTAACCTCTGTCTTCACAGAAACTGCATTTCCATTTGAATATGCATCTAAATGACACTAAAAGGACTTGTGAGCAACTAATCATTTCTATGCATAACTCCATATTATGTATGTAACCCACATGTGTGACTATCAAGTTTTAATCACGTATTGTGTATGTCTTTTTAATAACTATTGAATAGCTTAATGGTTCATATTCATGTTTAGTATGTGTGTGTTTGAATCTTCTTGCTTGAAACATTTCTTCCAATCCAATCTTTGTCAAATGTATCATATTCTTGTTATAGAAATCATGTCCAAAAGTATACTCTGCAAGAGCGGGAAAACTCGGACCATGTGCCTGATGAGATGACACGTTGATTTATGTATGGGGAGGAGAAATATACAACACCCCAGCAAAGACAATATCTAATTGGTCAAGGCGCCATTTGGGATGTGTCCAAAAGCCCAGTTTAATTACTCAGGACACCATCCAATCCTGCCCTTTTTCTCTTCTGTTTGATCATGTCTTCTAGCCGTGTTTTTCAGTCATCGCTTTTTGCGCTCTTTGAGCGTGCTCTGGCTTACACGCCAGCTCCTCCAAAACCATGAGGAGAAACGCCACCTAGTCTCGTCAAACTTTACTTCTATTTCTTTACTTTAGTTTCTTTTATTTTCCATTGAGAGTTTCGTGTTCCGAGTTAAGTTTTGCCTAACGCCACGTCTCTGAGTCCGACCTCGAGTGCCGTCTAAAACTTTAACCAGACCACAACTCTGCGTCGTCAGCCAACACCCAACCACTGGCTTCCCAAGACTGAACTTCCAGCCAATCAACGACCTCAGGAAACCCCTTTCGGCAACCAGACAAGGAAGGAAACCCTTTCACCGTCATCACAGACATAGTTCCCCATTTTGGCCTTCCCCATCTCCAAGACAAAGTTCCGTATCGGGAACTGGCAATGGTGCACTTAATATAATTTTAACCTCATTGAGGAACTCAATGCGAGGGTTAATTAAGTGATTGATGGTTGTTCATGTCTATGCAATTTCACATATTGCTGTAAACTTGGGATTTCACATTTTCATTCTCTTAAACTAATTATTTCCTCACTTTCTCTCTTTCTGCAACTTGTGTGAATGCGTGTGTTCATGTGTTAGATTATTTTATATGTCTTAGATTTATCCAATAAAGCCTTATTTATATTGAAAAGAGAAGTATCTTGTGTTTCGTGCTTACAAGTTAATGTCTTAAACTGCCGATCTTGTTACTGTGCTAATAAATAGTGTTTTCACTATACTTTGGATATTAATATCCATTGCAGAATTGATGTTATACATATATGTTATATATATGTTCAATGAATCGCTGGCCGTCTCAGTGATCAGCCATAAAACAGTGATTCGGTCCAAATTCCCTATAAAATCATAAATGATTCCCTTTGAGCTAAATTGACCTGTTTCCCTTACATTCATTACAGGATGATTTGAGTGACTTGCAGAAACTGTATCAGATCAATTATGGTTCTTAGGACCTCTTGGAAGTCAGTCGATTAATATTACGTGTCTCACACAGCAAGACTGAATTGTGTTGTAGGTAAATTACGCATGTTGTGAAGAAAAGAGAATGAGATAGTGGGATACATCTTTGATGTGTTTCTTTCAGGCGGCAGGACAAACATCCCATCTGTGTCCCATTTTCTGTAACGTCCTGAAGGACTCTATAATATATAGAGAAGCAGAGAGAGAGAATACTGTGAACGGATCTGGTATTTAAGGTCATAATTTTGACTGTTACATCTTATTCCAACTAATGCATCCTCACAGAAATGTAGTTCCAGCTCAAAAAGTATGATTTAGGCAGCTTCACAGCTTAAATATCAACCATTATTGCTGTAAAATTAGGAAAGAGAGTGATTTAACAAAAATACAAGCTTAACAATCTTGCTTTTAAATCCTCTAGTACTTTTTTTTTTTACAAACAGTTGAAGTTGTTTTCTGTAATAACTGAGAGCATGCCACACAGATTATCAAACAGCTTGACCAATATTTAACCCAGAATATGTTTCATTGCAAATCACTTTTGAAAATGAACATTATAGGAACACATCCTTATAAAAGCAAAGGAATCACCTTCAGGTGAGGCTTAGAAAGAATGAACTAATCAAAACTGCAACATGAATATATCTAAACTCATCCTGTATGTTTTTTATACTAAATATAGAAATAAAAAATTAGCAATTTTATTACATTATATGGTAAGACTGTAATCTTTATATGTGAACCCTAATCTGATGTATATTTAATTTTACATTATTTTAGACATGTATATATAAAATATGTTATCAAAATCCAGAACATCTTCATTTTCATCTGTTGTGCCCAATTCCGACCCCCCGCCAGATTATTACCCCTCTAGTATTGGTAGGTTTAGGAGTAGGTGTGGAGGAGGGGTTAGGATTAGAGGTAGGGTTAGGATTAGGCAATCAGGTAGCGACTTAAACGAGGAGTATAATAATTCAAAAACATCTATCTGCTCATCACAAATTCGTTTTGCATTGCTCTTTCGCTTACGTTGCCCTGTGGAATTTGACCCTGATGGAAGCATCTGTTGAATTTTAATTAATCATACATTTTCAAAGCTGCTATTTAGTGCTATTTATTTATCTCTTTATCCCAACTCATTACTAAAGCTTTAGGTATGAGCACTAAAGATTACAGTTTTCATCTGATACTGTGACAAAACACTGTGACATTGGCTAATGTATAGGTTAAAGGGTTAGTTCACCCAAAAAAGAAAATTATCCCATAAATTACTCACTCTCAAGTCATCCTAGGTGTATATTACTTTCTTCTTTCAGACGAATCCAGTCGGAGTTATATTAAAAAAATGTCTTTGATCTTTCAAGCTGTTTAATGGCATAGCGGGTGTTGCATGCATCAGTCCAAAAGAAGTTAAATAAAAAGCCCATCCATAAAAAAAGTGTCTCACACGGCTCTGGGGGGTGAACAAAGGCCTCCTGTAGTGAATCGATGCGTTTTTGTAAGAAAAATATCCATATTCAAAACGTAATAATCACTTTAATGTAGCTTGCGCCAACAGTTGTACACAGAAGCAGTTCCGGGCGGATGACGTATGAGGTTGGCGTTGTGCATGTGCTGGTGAGTCTCGTGAAAACCAACGTTTGTTTACAGGAGCAAAGGAAGCAAAGTTTCCTTACTTTAGCAAAGTAAAACCAGTCTCCTCTTGTCCTATATTGAAATCCTCCGACATTCTTCTCTACAAATCCTCGTTTTGTACTTCTACTAAGTGACCGTTGTTTTGCTTTGATCTCTCCGCTGCGCTTCCTCGTGTGTCACTTCATGAATCGCACATCCAGCGCTGAAACTCAGTTACGCCTTCTATTCTCGCCCTGGATTCTGCTTCCGTTGTACAACCTGATCCGTCAAGCTACATTAAAGTGATTATGTTTTGAATATGGATATTTTTCTTACAAAAATGCATTGATTCGCTACAGAAGGCCTTTGTTCACCTCCCAGAGCCGTGTGAGACACTTTTTTTTATGGATGGGCAATTTTTATTTCACTTCTTTTGGACTCGACACCCGCTGAGTGGCATTAAACAGCTTGAAAGATCAAAGACAATTTTTTATATAACTCTGACAGTATTCGTCTAAAAAAAGAAAGTCATATACACCTAGGATGACTTGAGGGTGAGTAATTTATGGGCTAATTTTCATTTTTGGGTGAACTAACCCATTAAAGGTACATGTTTCCACGTCTTTATATGAAAAACATTAACATGTTTTCACCAAATCAGAATTATTATGTTAAAATATGTGTCATTGGAATATTTGGAGGTTCTGTGATTTGAGGTATTTGCAGATACAAGCAAGCAAATGTGTGTGTTTCTAGGTTTATGCAGACTGATTTGAGCATGTGTTGGTACATGGTGTGTGTCACAACATTTTGGAGCAGATGCATCTGAGAAGAAGAAAGAAGGTGAGTGTGAAGTCTCCCAGGGCTGCTTGTCTCTTGAGATTTGTGTTTTGGGTGTGTCAAGGAAGTTAGAATGGTGTGTGTGTCCCTGGACTTCCAATATATCCAAATACGCAGTTCATACACACTGGATGGGGTGTGTTTCAGTAAATGTAGCAAGTGTTCAGTGATTAAAAGAAAAGTTAAACCCAAAATGAAAATATGCTAAAAATGTACTCCCTCTCAGGCTATCCAAGATGTAGATGAGTTTGTTTTTTCATGGGAAGTGAATGGTGCCGTCAGAGTAAAAGTGAAACGCTTTGCGTGCTTACAAGAAACAAATACATCAAGGCGCAAGTCTTTCTTTCCAGCTAAAATATGAGTCCTCCATCCATAATATTGCTTTCTCAGTGAAAAACTCATCTTGTCTGAATCAGGAGAGAAACATGCACAGATCAAGCACTGTTTACAAGCAAAAACAGCCCAAAACAGTTCTAAACAAAAATGTAGGTGGATTTTAATGTGAGAGGACAACAGGGTTTCTACTTTTTCACTGGAGGTGTTATTATGGATTATGGACTCGTATATTAGCCAGAAAAAATGGTTTAAAGTTAAAATGCCTTGATGGATTTTTTTCTTACTAGCATGCAGTTTTTCAGTTCACAAGACGTTAATTGATAATTGTGTGGATTATTTTGATGTTTTTATCAGCTGTTTGGACTCTCATTCTGGCGGCATCAATTCACTGCAGAGGATCTGTTGGTGAGCGAGTGATGAAATTCTAAATTTCTCCAAATCTGTTACAGTGAAGAAACAAATTAATCTTGAATGGCCTGAGGGTGAGTTTCCTTTAATGCCTTCTTTTTTGTGGTTATTTAAATAAATACTACAGTATGCTGCAAATATTAAACTAGTAGAGATCGCTGATGCAAATCAATTGCACAGTCAATAAAATATAAAACTTTTATTATCCAAGGCAGTGAACGGTCACGACAGGAAGCAGAGGTGAAAATAACACCTGTGAGAAATAAATCACACTCCTGCCCAGCCGAACTCTCAGCAGCCAGTCCAGATTACTGTCCTGCCCTCACCAGGACCGATCGGCTTCAGACGTGTGAACACTTGTCACCGTCGTCAGAGAACATTAGCACTGAGGCTGCCGCTCAGGTCAGAGAGCATGAAACGTAAGGTCAGCCTGAGGTCAACTAATTGGAAACGCTATGGCTATCGTGCCGTGAGCCAGTCAATGTGAATCAGCTGTGACAGAAACATGCTGATCAACAGCTGTGACAGAAACATGCTGATCAATTGACTCTGCTTGACAAATTTACAGTGGGGTTTTTAGTTGATTAATAGATGGCTACAATCACAATGGCTTATTTACAGATAGAACTAGCCTTTTAAAATGTCATTCACAAGTGATTTTATTGTATTGCAAATATATTGTGTGACAATGTGTGACATGACAGCTGCATATAACACAATGTATAATAATGAAAATATTTTATATGTACACACACGCACACACACACACATTATGTAAACATAAACTTTTATTTTGGATCGCTTATCTATATGTTTATGCGATATATATATAGGCTATGTTTACATACTATATGTGTGTACTGTATGTATATATATATTTTTTTTTTTTTTAAAATTTTATCACAAGTAGGTACTTACTAGGACAAACCAGTTTGGAAGTCTAATTACTCTCTTTAAGTGCCAAAAAGTATAAATATAAATTATGTGCATAACAGGGTTCCCTTTCATGGAAACTTCGAACTGCGTCCTCTAGGAGTCGCTATGGGGGAACGCCTCGTCGTGACCCGTGTCTGAAGCATACATTGAAAAACCCACTCGTTGGCTCGTGCGACAGCCATGACTCACGTACACCGAATTCGACTAGGGTATAAATAGGCGCCGGGATCTTAATCTCATTCGTCTTCTTTCCGCTTCATTGCTGTTCTGTTTGAAGCTACATTTCAGTAAAGTAAGAGCTACTCTATTTATTATGCGAGCACTAGCAATATTTAGAAGGGTGTGCATCCGTGGTCATCGCTCTTGCACCATATGACCACACAATCTATGTGTTGTTTGTTTGTGCGAAGTCGAGCACGCACACTATTCCTTACGAAGGGGGCAATCTTCGTGCATATGCGAAATTTTTTCCGCATGACAAAAAAGGCTCGTTCTCGTGTGTCTCGGATCTAAAAAAGGTCAAGTAAGTGGAGTATGCGATAGGCCTCTTACATGTACCCGCGAAGGAGGGGGCGGTTATTTATGGATTAAAAAAAAATCAGGTTCACACCTTATGGCAGTTGTACATGTATTACGTGACAGTGCGGGGAGTAAGGTTGTGAGTGAAGAAAAACGAAAGGTGGCTCATATTCTTCTCTGTCGAACCCGGTTCAAGCAAACTCATCTGAACATTATTGGTGTACCCAGGAAGAAAGGGGAAGAGGAGAAGGAAAGCCAATTGAGGGACAGCGTGTCGAGATACGGCGAGGAAGCATCCAATCAAGAAGGCGATGGCCGCCAATGCCTTCAGGTGAATGAATGTGCTGATACGGCGTGGTCAGCGGCCTTCAACCTTCATTCACTGAAGGCTCCCAGTGATCTGGCCCGAACAACCTAGGGTCCACTAGCTCCTTCTTGATTTGAAGGATGCAGAGCACGCTTTCCAGCCGCAAGGGGGGGGACCACTCGCCCTTCGCCTCCCTGACACATACACATATATATCGACGCCCAACGGCACATGAATCTAGCAATGTCCGTGATCGACTACGCGACAAAATGCCTCCTCGCAGGGCGGGCGGACTTACGCGGGTAGCTAGTACGGGTGTGTGATCTACGGAGCAGACATCTCTGGCCATGCGTATCCTGACAGGATGTCAGATTCGCAGCACAACGTCCGCGTACCATTAGGACTTCATTCGCATCAGAGTAAATACTAAGGTCTCCCGATCTTATCCCTCGAGGGCAGGTGGAGCAGTGCTACCGCGTTTTTTTGGCTCTTCCCTATCCCTAATTCCCCTGTAACCACCCTAATCTCCACCTGTCCGAGTGTTGGTGGGCTAAAATCTATGGCGGTAACATGCATCAACTTCATTGACCATAGGATGATTATTACTGTTAGGGTATGTTCTATGTTAATCATAGGATAACAGCGCGTAGGTGACCGAGTCTAAGAGCTGCATACCTGGCCGCACGCTCAGTATGGACGTCCTCCGCGCCGCGTGGCTGGTGAGTCGTGCTGTCCAGTAAGTACATGTAGTACGTGCGGTAAAACTACAATCATTCATATAAGACCTTCTGAACTGTGTGGTTGTGTCATCTAGTAGTACACACATTCTGCGATTGACATTCTATTGGGCGAGGTTTTCCCAGCGACGCCTCCTGCTGCATAGTTAGTCTTGTCTAGTCCTTTCGGCTTCGAATACTATGAATAAGCTTCCCGGGTGGGCACCCCCTCTGCTGGGTTCAGAAACGTGGTGCTCGACTTGCAGTGTTTATTTCACTCGTCGAGATATGTCCAGAAGGTAAGTAAAGCCGGGTTTCGGCTTCATACTTCCTGGATCATGCGGCCATAACACAGGCTTCTGCGGGAGCCTTTGTGATTATCAGGCCCCCGGCGCGTCACTGCAAAAATTTCCTGGACGTCCGGGCTGGGGTTACGCTTTCATGCTACCCTGACTGGCCTACCGTATCTGGGTCGCCCTGAGGGGTTTTCCCGATCACCAGGATATCCCCTTGAGGCATCACCCCGCTCACCATTGAGGGTTATTGTGAGTATGATGTATCTTTTGAGCGTTAATCCTCTCTGAGAAGTTGGATTCCTCGCTCCATGTCCTCGTGGTAGTATTGAGCTATGCTCCCCTTTATCAAAGGGTTACCTGGAATGAGCAACGTTATTCCTCTGAATTCGGAGTTCTCCTCTCACTTGAGAAGTTTGAGTTCTCTGTTTCTCCAGAGCGCCTGGATCCAGCAGCATCAGGTGGATTAGGCCCTTGCTCTGCTTCCCTGATGCGCTGAGTGTTTGGCTAGTTTGCTGTATGCTTACCCTTCTGATTTTACAAATCATGCGGCAGGTCGAGCCCCCTCTCGTTGAGAGCTGGGTTTGTGCTCCCTCAGCTAAGTAAATTATTGCTAGTTGTTCCAGCTTTGGAACATGCTGTAGGTTGAGCCCCCTTCTCGGATTGAGAACTATGTGTGTTGCTCCCACAGCTAAGTAAATTATTGCTAGCTGTTCCAGCTTTGGAACATGCTGCAGGTCGAGCCCCCGTCTCGGATTGAGAACTGAGTGTGTTGCTCCCTCAGCTGAATAACTGCTAGCTGTTCCACCATGGGAACATGCTGTAGGTTGAGCTCCCTCTCCTTTGAGAGCTGGATGTTTGCTCCCTCAGCTACAGTTTTACTGCTAGCCACTCCAGCATTATAGCTGTAGATATAGCGTCTGGGGATACGTTATTTTTATCTATGGGCTGCTCTTTCAGGGTGCCACAATAACCCCTAGAACGGTATTCAAGTGTGTGCACGTTATGCTTTGCCCACTTTTCTAAAATCCACATAAGTGGTAAGTGTGCACGTTATGCTTTGCCCACTTTTCTAAAATCCACATAGCAGGTAAGTGTGCACGTTATACTTTGCCCAACGTTTTTTCTAAATCCTCTATGGTAAGAGCTACGCCGCAAAGACTTTGTGCTCTTTTGAGTGGTTTTGGTAACCTACAAAACCCCGGTTCTGCCTTGGGCACCACTCCTCCTATGTATCCTGTGGATACCTACTTAACAGGGTGTTGCTACAAGGGGTCTGTTGAGACAGTTCCTTCAACAAGCTCATGCAGAGCAAGCGGTAGCCCCCTTGGGTGACAGGCCAAGACCTAGTTACGATTCGTCCCTCTTTATCCTGCAGCTCTTGGTTGTATTTCCCTTAAAGGATCTATTATCATGAGTCAAGCCTTTCCGAGCTCTACCCCAAGGGGGTGGGGCCCAGGAGTCTGTCCCTAACAGGTAAGTATTTTGGGTCATGTAAGCCTAGGCCTTTGTCCTGTTTATTTTGTTTCTATGGATCAAGCGTCACGGGACAGCAGTGCTCTAACGTCCCAGGGGCGACTCTCATAGCAATATGGTAGAGTTGGGACTTAGTGCTCGCCATGGTTCTGGCTGACACTCCCCTCAGCATGGTGGCGTGGGTATACCGTTCCCCCTCATAAGAAAGCGACTAACTCCCTCACCGAGGAACGGCAGTGCTTTCGAGCAAGTTCCCATGAAAGGGAACGTCTCGGGTTCCTTATGTAACCATGGTTCCCTGAGTAGGGAACGATACACTGCGTCCTCTAGGTTTCTTGCCATGCTGCGGACTCAAGCTTCAGATGAAGTAGTGAATGATGTGTAGCTCCCGGCACCGTTTTATACTGTAGTCGCACCGGTAGTGACGGCATGGCTGTCGCCGGCCAACGAGTTGGTGTTTTTTCAATGTATGCTTCAAACACGGGTCACGACGAGGCGTTCCCCCATAGCGACCCCTAGAGGACGCAGTGTCTCGTTCCCTACTCAGGGAACCATGGTTACATAAGTAACCCGAGACGTTTCTCATCATGTCTGACACTCTGAAGGCTATTGGCTGAAAGAAACAAAACCCAAAGGCAAAAAAAAATTAGAGCCAAAATTAACAGTCTAAGTCTAATCCAGAGAGAGTCCACTCAAGGATCCGCAGTCACATCTATCCCTGGGGTCTCTGTGGATGATCAGGCCAAACACTTATCTAATTATCTACTGAATTATTTACTCAGCTACATCTGCTTTAGCAGCCAGCCTGATGCTGACAGATGGGCCATGATATGAAATCAATGATGGACAATAACGGTACAGTTCTTCTTTACATGCACACATTATTGGGCGAGAAGTTCAGACATAATTTTGCATTCTATCAAGTGAATTGATAGTCATTACAATTATGCAAAAACATGGAAACTGTCTTGGAGAAATGCTATTGTTTACATTTTTTAAATATTTTATTTAGTTATTTGTAGTATATGGACTTTTTGGGGGGCGAAATTGATTTCTTGTCCAAATTTGAGCTTACCTGATTTGAACCCGACAGGACCCGACAACCGCTAGACATCCATCATCCCCCTGTAGGCTTTGGAGGTCCTTTGGTTTGGTTTCTGCTGTGAGGAGGGCCAATATGATTGGCGGAGAACAGATGTAGGAGAAGATGTTTGGATCAGAGGAAAAGGGAGAGGAGGGGGTCTGACACTGGTGTTAGATTATAATTGTACCTGGCACTTATAAGCACACTTAGCATTTATGAATAATAATGCATGTATGCGTTCAAATGAGCACATTTACACATGTATTCTCTCTCTATCTCTCTAGGGTTGTAGATAGTATCAAACACCATTTGATGTTTAACCCACATTAGATGGATTACCTTTCAGAGATGAAGCAGATGGAGCAGATAGGAAGATATTCACATGCTCACGAGACTCATGCAGAATTCAGGACTGAAATGGACCTGAATTGAAGTTGCAAAGAGGATACAGAATAGTATTTTAAATTTAAAGTAGAATTCAAATGGAACATGTACATTACCATTCAGGTTGGTAAGATTTTTAAAACATTTAATCACCAAGGCTGCATTTATTTTGTCAAAAAAGAAGAAAATAAGTAATAACAGGAAAATTGTGAAATATTATACAATTTAAAATAACTGGTTTCTATTTTAATATATTGTAAAATGTAATTTATTCCTGTGATCAAAGCTGAATTTTCAGCATCATTAGGCAAGGCAAGGCAAGGCAGTTATTTTATACACGATTTCATACACACTGGTAAGTCTGCTTTACATAAAATAGAAATAAAAACAATAATCCAACAATAAACATGAATTTCAAAAACTTTTGAAATTATTTTAAAAAAAAAAATTGTTTAAGAGATTTAAAATGAATTTAAAAAAACGATTATACATAAAACATAGTGCAATCAGTTCGGACATCGCAAAGTGCTCATTCAATAAATGCACAGCTAAACAGATGAGTTTAGTCTGCATTTAAATGTGACTAATGTTTTAGCGCACATCGAAAAAAAAATCTCTTCTTTTGATCTCTTCTGGAAGCTGTTTCCAACTGCGGGTGGCATAATAACTAACAGCACATTCCCCTTGTTTTGTGTGAACCCCTGGTATTTCTAACTGACTCAATCCTAATGATCTGAGAGGTCTGTTAGGTTTATATTCAGTGAACATATCTGCTATATATTTAAGTCCTAGGCCATTGAGTGATTTATAAACGAGTAAATGTACTTTAAAATCAATCCTAAATATAATTGGAAGCCAGTGTAAGGACCTGAGGATTGGTGTGCTATGCTCAGATTTTCTGGTTCTAGTCAGAATTCTGGCAGCAGCGTTCTGGATGAGCTGCAGCTGTCTAATGGTCTTCTTGGGAAGGCCGTTGAGTAGACCATTACAATAGTCCACCTTGCTGGTGATAAAGTCATGAACAAGTTTCTCCAAGTCTTGATTGGAAATAAAACATCTAATTCTTGCAAAGTTTTTTAGTTGATAGTATGCTGATTTAGTTACAGCGTTGACATGACTACTGAAACTAAGGTCTTTCTCCAGAATCACACCAAGATTCCTGACTTGATTTTTAGGTGTTTGACCCATAGAGTCAAGATATGCATTCACCTTGAGAAATTCATCTTTGTTTCAAAATGGCTAGAGTCGCTTATCCTCTCATGCCACACAATTCTGTGTTTAACTGAGAAAGTTCTCGCACATCCACGTTAATTTCATCAATGCAACCACCTACATTCGAGAGTCATTCGGGTGAGATAAGCTATGTAATGCGTGTGGTCAACGCTACTTGCTGCGATGTACGCTGGAAGGGGGGTGGGATGCTATTTTGTTCTTTCTCATTATTTGACTTAGTGTGAGCATATACAGGCTAAACAAGAGCGTGCAAGAATTGAGCCTTGTGGGACTCCGCATGGACAAATACTTAGACTTATGCTCTCCTATACTCAAATAATAACCTCTCCCTTCTAAGTATGAACTGAACCATTTGATAACCATCCCAGAAAGCCCGACCCAGTTTTCCAATCTCTCTAGTAGTAGTTATGATCGACATAACAAACGCAGCACTGAGATCTAGGGGAGAAGGTGGGGTAAAGAGGGGGGAAGGGGGGTACCAAAGTGGAGAGAGTGGGGAGGGGGGTAAAAGGCTTAAGTACCAGCACTGATATTTTGCCATATTCTGAATTTAAGCGAATATCATTTATTTTCTTTATGAGTGCTGTCTCTGTGCTGTGATGCGGTCGAAAACCAGATTGAAAATTGTCCAGGTATCCATTTGAGTTTAAGTATTTGTTCAGCTGATTAAAGACTACCTTTTCAATAATCTTTCCTATAAAAGGAAGATTTGATATTGGTCTATAGTTGCTCAATATGGTGTTATCAAGATTTCTCTTTTTCAAAAGGGGTTTAACAACTGCAGTTTTCAAGGAGTTTGGAAAAGTCCCAGAAAGAAGTGAGGCGTTAACCACGTCTAAGAGATCTGCTTCCAAACAGTTTAGCACCCTTTTGAAAAAAGATGTGGGAGGTGTGTCAAGATAGCAGGTTGATGATTTTTAGGTGCTGTACTATTTCTTCAAAAATTTTGCTATCAATTTCTTCAAAAGCAGACATAGTATCTTCTTTTTGATATTGTGGTCGAATATGTCTAACCTCTGCATAACTTGGGGATGTGCTAATCGCCTTCCTGATATTATTGATCTCAGAAAAGAAGGAAGCAAACTCATTGCATTTGCTGTCGGAGAGCATTTCACTGGCAATCTGATTGGGGGGGTTTGTCAGTCTCTCAACAGTAGCAAAAAGAGTGCTAGTGTTGTTTAAGTTACTGTTTATAAGGTTTGATAAGAATGACTGTCTAGCTTTGCCTAGTTCCACATTGAACGTACGAAGGCTGCTCTTAACAGTTGGTACGTAAATTCTGTCAGACCCCCTTAAATTTTTCACTCTTTGTATATTGCAGCCATTTGCTAAAATCATTTAGTTAAAGTTAATTTTTTTGTTTTTATCTTCCTCATTTATGGTAAAAAAACATCACACCAGCACAGATGGACCAATACCCCAATATTGACAGAAAAACAGAGAATTGTTGACATTTTTGCAGATTTTTAAAAAAGAAAAACTGAAATATCACCTGGTCCTAAGTATTCAGACCCTGTGCTGTGACACTCATATATTTAACTCAAGTGCTGTCCATTTCTTCTGATCATCCCTTGAGGAAACTTTGATGGTGGTTCTACACCTTCACATTCTAGTCCGATCTGTGTTTGATTATACTGATTGGACTGATTAGGAAAGCCACACACCTGTCTTATATAAGACCTTACAGCTCACAGTGCATGTCAGAGAAGGCCATCTAGTCAAATCATGATGGCGAGATGGACTGCCTGAATGGAGCTCAGAGGACAGAATTGGTGCAAGAGCACAAGAATCTGGCCAGGTTACAAAAAAATTGTTTCTGCGCAGTAAGGTTCCTAAGAGCCAGGGCCTCCTTCCGTTAAATGGAACGTTTGGCTACAACCAGTCACCACTTCCTAGAGCTGGCACGTGCCGGCCAACACGATCTAATCGGGGAAGAGCCTTGGTGAGCAGAGGTAAAGAAGAACCAAAGCGAGTCACCGTGGGGCTGACTCCAGAGTGCCGTCGGGAGATGGAGACAGTTGTTTACGTAAGTCAAAGCCATCACTGCCGGCCCTCCAGCAGGTCGGGCTCTGTATCCGAGTGGCCCGTACGTAAAGGCCTCTCCTAGTGCAAATACACAGAAAAAAAACACCTAAGGACTCCAAGATGGTGAGAAATAAGAGTCTCTGGTCGGATGAGGCCAAGATAGAACATTTTGGCCTTAATTCTAAACGGTATGTATGGAGAAAACCAGGCACTGCTCATCACCTATCCACTACAGTCCCAACAGTGAAGCATGGTGGTGGACAGCTCATGCTGTTCCCTATTTTGTGTTTTTCAGCTGCATGGACAGGACGACTGGTTGCAATCAAGCGAAAGATGAATGCGGCCAAGCACAGGGATATCCTGGATGAAAACCTCCTCCAGAGTGCTCAGGACCTCAGACTGGGCCGAAGGTTTACCTTCCAACAAGACAATGACCCGTAAGCACACAGCTAAAATAACGAAGGAGTGGTTTCACAACAACTCTGTGACTGTTCTTGATTGGCCCAGCCAGAGCCCTGACTTAAAATCTCTGGAGAGTCCTAAAAATGGCTGTCCACCAACGTTACCATCCAACCTGACAGAACTGGAGATGATCTGCAAGGAAGAATGGCAGAGGATCCCCAAATCCAGGTGTGAAAACTTGTTGCATCTTTCCCAAAAAGACCCATGGCTGTATTAGATCAAAAGGGTGGTTCTACTAAATACTTAGCAAAGGGTCTGAATACTTATGACCATGTGATATTTCAGTTTTTCTTTTTTATAAATCTGCAAAAATGTCAACAAATCTGTGTTTTTCTGTCAATATGGGGTACTGTGTGTACATTAATGAGGAACAAAAAATAACTTAAATGATTTTAGCAAATAGCTGCAATATAACAAAGAGTTAAAAATTTAAGGGGGTCTGAATACTTTCCCGTACCCACTGTATATATGCTATAGTTA